>CM066324.1:15899881-16384000 GCA_033807775.1 Saussurea involucrata
TCATCTATTTCAGCTTGAGTTGTAGTCACTGCTTCCTGCTCAGTTTCTGCTGCTTTGTCTGCTTGGCCTTCAGCAGCATTAACAGTTTCTGCTGCTTGTTCAAACTCAGCAGCATTAACAGTTTCTGCTGCTGTGGTTTCTGCTGCTGTGGTTTCTGCTGCTTTAACACACTCTTCCCCCTTTTCTGTCTCACTGGACTCCCCCTTAAACTGTGCATAATCCATATCCATCTCAGTCTCTATGTGAACAGTCTCCCCCTCAATTTGTGGACCCTTCAGTTTCAGTTCTGCTTCTGACTCTGACTCCCCCTTTTTGGGAGCATCATCAGTTGAAGTTCTTCTTCTTAGCACAAATCTTGCCTTTTTCTTTTTGTTCAGCAACTTGGTGACCATCTTTTTGAGCTTCTCAATTTGAGACTGTTGGTAGGTGACCACAGTCTTAAGTTGCTCAATCTCTTTCTTTTGTGCCATAACATCCAAGTTGATATTCCCTATGGTTTCCATCAATTCCTCATAGTTATATCTATCCTCACCTTGTTTAGAAGTGTTTACCTTCTTTAAAGGATCCTTGGAAGTTTCAGCAGAAGCCTTCTGCCTAGCAGAAGCACTACCTGCCCCCTTGGTTTCTTGGCACCTGGGTACTCCTAATGATTTCTCATTTAGAGTTGCCATGGGGAAGGTCTTATTTATGTTACCACTGTCCTTCTCTGTGCTAGCAGAAGTAGTGGCAGCCTTAGCACCCATATGGTCATCCCTCTCCTTAGAGACCACCTTCTTGGGGTTGGGAGACACCCCTGTGGTTTCCCTGTTGATATTCTTAATTGGAGAATGCTCCAATTGAGGGCTTAAAGGCTTAGGGCTTTGAGTAGGTACATCAAGGGAAGGAGCCTTGTGCACCTTTCTTCTTTGAAACCTTTTGGTGATAGTGGGAGTGGGCTGTTCAAGAATGGACTAAGGGATGTCTTTTGAGATGGAAGGTTGGGATTGGTCATCAGTGGGTTGATCTAATGAGGGCCTTGATCCTGATGCCATACCTTCAGAGGGGTGGGACACAACCATCATTGTAGAGAACAATGGTGTGTCAACTCCTTCCGAGTCCCTAGGAAGTCTTTTCATATTTGAAAAAACCTTCCCTTTAGGGGATTTGGGTACATATACCTCAGTAAACTGAGGTAAGTCCATCAATTCCTTGTTAAGAACTTCTTGCACAAACCTTGGATACATGAAAAAGGTCTTTTTGGATTCCAAGTTTGATACAAGATCATTAAAGATCATTGCTGAAAAATTGTACTTTCTGGCAGTGGATAAGCAGACCAAGGCATATGCAATGGGACTGCTGAACTCACTCCATCCAGTAGTTTTCTTGGAAATACAGTGCATCAGGGTATGAACAAGAAATCTCCATTGGTTGAAAATTTTTGACTTGTAGAATTTAAAAACACCAATGGGACCTTCATACCCCATTCTTTGTAAAGTAGAAAAGAGTTCTTCATTAGGAATAGAAGATATACCTGAAGCATCATTCAACTGAAGAGAGATGCGAATAACCTCTTCAGTGACTTTCAAGGGTTTATCACAGACCCTTGTTCGAATGGTTTTCTGCCCTTCTTCGACACTAACAGTGGCATTCTCCCAAAATTGTGTCTGATGTTCGATATAGATTGTTGGGCTCACCGTTAGGGCATAGGAGATGTGCGAGGATTTGAGAAAATCGACTATATCGTGGAATCCCGCAGCTTGTTTCGGCTTCTGAAGCATGGCTATTTCATTGTGCTCATCCACAAACTCCATGATTCCTGAGGATTCTTGAAAGAAAAGCACAGAGATTCTGGGAGACTAGGTTAGAACGAGAGAGAAGAAGTAAATGCGAAGAGTCGTTATGAACTTGGGCGGGCAAACAGGGGTATTTATATGCCCTAGATTATCAGAAGCAGTATTAACTACCTCGCAGTATTAACTACCGAGCAGTATTAACTACACTAGCAGTATTAACTGCACTAGCAGTATTAACTACTGAGCAGTATTAACTACTGAGCAGTATTAACTACCAAGCAGTATTAACGACCAAGCAGTATTAACTACACTAGCAGTATTAACTGAACTAGCAGTATTAACTACCTAGCAGTATTAACTGTACCAGCAGTATTAACTGCATTAGCAGTATTAACTGCTGAGCAGTATTAACTACTCAGCAGTATTAACTACTAGAACACAGGCAGTAGTAACTTCTGTACTGGCAGTAGTAACGCTGCACAGGCAGTAGTAACCACACTTACACTTTTCTGCACTTGGTAATCTGAGGGAAACAGAGGATCCTGAGAAAGAAAGTTAGTAGCACCAAATATATGAAGAAATACAGGTATAAAAACAGAAAGTCATAAATTTATTCTAGGTTGATCATGCCCACACTTGTTACCAAAAAGGTGAATCTACCCACATCAAAAGCTTTTGTGAATAGATCAGCAAACTGGTCATTTGTATGAACTTTAGCAACCTGAATTAATTTCTTTTCATTGCAATCTCTTATAAAGTGATACCTTATCTCTATATGCTTTGTTTTTGAGTGTTTGACTGGATTATTAACAATGCTAATAGCACTGTTGTTATCAATGAAGATTGGTGTGTGAAGAAATGTTACCCCATAGTCCAACATCTGATTCTGAATCCATAGAACCTGAGAGCAGCAGCTTGCAGCAGCTATGTACTCAGCTTCTGTGGTAGATAAGGACACTGTGGTTTGTTTCTTACACTGCCAAGATACTAGTCTTGTACCCAAAAACTGACATCCACCTGAAGTAGACTTCCTATCCATGTTGGCTCCTCCCAAATCACTATCTGAATATGCAAGCAAGTCAAAAGAGGATTCATGAGGATACCAGAGACCTAATCTAGGTTGCCCTTTTAAGTATCTGAATATTCTCTTGACAGCATGAAGGTGTGATTGCTTAGGAGAAACCTGAAATCTGGCACAAACACAGACTGAAAACATAATGTCAGGTCTAGAGGCTGTGAGATACATGAGAGATCCAATCATTGATCTGTAATGATGGACATCCACATCCTCCCCCTCAAGATCTGCAGTGATCTGTTTATGTGTTTCCATTGGAGTGCTTGCTGACTTTGAGTCTGATAAACCAAACTTGTCCAGGATGTCTTTCACATACTTGGATTGGCTAATAAAAATTCCATCTTTCCTCTGTTTTACCTGAAGCCCAAGAAAGAATGTAAGTTCTCCCATGGAGCTCATCTTGAAGCTTTTGTGCATCAATTCTTCAAACTCTTTACACATTTGATCATTGGTGGATCCAAAGATGATGTCATCCACATAGATCTGAACAAGTAAAGTACCTCTCTTTCTCCTCTTGATAAACAGGGTCTTGTCAATTACTCCTCTTTCAAAGTCATTTTTCAAGAGATAGGTAGACAAAGTGTCATACCATGCTCTTGGGGCCTGATGCAAACCATAGAGAGCCTTCTTCAGCTTGTATACTCTGTCAGGGTGCAATGGATTCTCAAATCCAGGGGGTTGACAGACATATACTTCTTCCTCAATGCTTCCATACAGAAATGCACTTTTGACATCCATTTGGTACACTTTGAACTTCATGTATGAGGCATAGGCTAGAAATAACCTGATTGCTTCAATCCTTGCCACAGGAGCAAAGACTTCCTCATAATCTATTCCTTCTTCCTGAGTGTACCCTTGTGCAACCAGTCTAGCTTTGTTTCTGATCACAATCCCTCTGTCATCCTTCTTGTTCCTGAAAATCCACTTGGTGCCAATTGCTCTATGACCTTTTGGAAGGTCTACCAAGTCCCAAACATCCTGTAATTTGAACTGTAGCAGCTCCTCTTGCATTGCCTCTATCCAGCTTGGGTCTTTCATAGCATCATAAGCCTTTTTGGGCTCAATCTGGGACAGAAAGCAAGTAAGAACAGTGTTAACTGTATTTTGCTGCTCTTGCAACTCTTGGAGTCTGCTTTGCTTTCTAGTCATCATGGGAGATGCAATATCTCCAATCACCAACTCAGAAGGATGATTTTTCTGAGTTCTTGTTGGATGACCAGCTTCCTCTTGTAAGTCCTCATCCAGATTAGACTCATTTAATTCTGGATTTGTTTCTGCTTCTTCAGTCACTTCAGATTCTCTGGAATTTGAACCTGAAGACTGATTTTCCTCTGCTCTCCTCTCTTCTTCATTCTGAATAGGTTCAGTCTCCTCATGGTGTTCACAGAATTCAACAGGATCAATGGAAGGGATTGGAAATATCACAGATTGAATTCTGTGTTCTGATGTTGGTGTATCCCTTTGTCCTGCATATACATCACCACTGAAACCCAAAGAATTAGTGAGTGAATCAATGTCAAATAGCCAATTAGGACCTGAACCAATAGGATTTGGTGTGTTCTCATTGCATTTGACATTGTCACTTTCTTCAATTATTCTAGAAGAGGTATTAAAAACTCTGTAGGCCTTACTTTGAGATGAATACCCAACAAGAAAACCATCATCTGCTTTGCTATCAAACTTGCCTAAGTGAGATTTGGTATTGAGAATAGTACAAGGACATCCAAATGGCTTGAAAAATCCAATATATGGTTTCCTTTTATGGAAAAGCTCATAAGGTGTCTTGTTTTTAGGCTTTACAACTAAAACTCTGTTTTGAACATAGCAGGCAGTATTAACTGCTTCTGCCCAAAAAGTAATTGGTAACTTTGAGTCAGCTAACAGAGATCTAGCAGCCTCAATTAGTGTCCTATTCCTTCTCTCAGCAACACCATTTTGTTGTGGAGTCCTAGGAGCACTGTATTGTCTCTCAATTCCTTTTTCTTCACAAAAGGTGTTTAGATCAAAAATTTTAAACTCAGTCCCATTATCTGATCTAATGACTTTCACTCTTTGATTTGATTGGTTTTCAATTTTGAGAATAAAAGATTTGATCAGTCCACTTGTCTCATCTTTAGTTCTCAGAAAATATACCCAAGTAAATCTAGAATGATCATCAACAATAACTAAGCAGTATGATTTCTTGCCAATACTCATCACATTGGTAGGACCAAACAGATCCATATGTAACAGTTGAAGAGGATTTGATATAGTGTTTATCTCTTTGGACTTATGAGAAGTTTTGTGTTGTTTGCCTTTGAGACAAGCAACACAATGATCATCACATGAATATACTTTGGATGGCAAACCCCTTACAAGGTTATTCTTAACAAGTTTATTTATTGTTTTAAAGTTCATGTGACACATCCTTCTGTGCCAAAGTGATGATTCATCTAAAGAAGCTTTTGAAACTAAACAATTTAGAGATGAATCAGATGAAACACTTTCCAAATCTAAACAATAAACATTATCCTTCCTAGGAGTTCTCAGAAGTATCATGTTTTCATCAACCACTTTGTATCCAGGAGCAAGGATAATACATTCAGAATCAGTAAACAATATACTATGCTTCTTGTCACAAACCTGTGATACACTTAACAGGTTGTATCTCAATTGTTCAACATAGTATACATCTTCAAAGGTCATCTTACCCTTTGAAACATCACCCTTACCACTTATCTTTCCACCAGCAGGATTATCCCCAAATGCAACATGTCCTCCATCAATCTTTTTGAAATTTTTGAGGCAGGCCATGTTACCTGTCATGTGCCTGGAGCAACCACTATCAACATGCCAAATGCTCTTCCCCTTGAGCTGTTGGTTGCCCTGCACATCAAGATAAATCAGTTAGTTTTATTTGGAACCCAAGCCGAAGTGGTCTTGGGTCTCCCTTGCTCATCAAAATACTTACACTTGGTTTTGATGAGATTTTGAAATTTGGGTACTGCTGTGCTGGAGTACTTTGTCAAAATTATTGGTGTAGCAGCACTAGCAGCAGTACTAACAGTGCTAACAGTACTAATACTGGGAGCAGCAGTATTGTTAGCAGCAGTATTAACCTCAGAAGTACTAACAGAGGTAGCAGTATTAACTGAGTTAACACTGCTAGAAGCAGTATTAACAGAGTTAATACTGCTAGCAGCAGTACTATCTGAAGAAGAAGCACTAAAAGTATTAGCAGCACTAACATTGGACTGATTGCTAGCTGTATTAACACTGCTAGCAGCACTAACTTTGGAATGATTACTAGCAGTATTAATACTGCTAGCAGCACTAACTTTTGAAGCAGTACTAGCAGTGTTAGCAGTACTAACACTGCTAGCAGCAGTATTGTTTTTAGTGCTTTTTGGAACCCACATAGTATCACATTCCTTTTCAGTCGTTTTCTTTATGTGGCTTTTGGGTTTATCTTGTTTCTTTGCCACATTTTTCTTTGCAGACTTTTTATATCCACCATTCTTTCTGTAACCACCAGGTTTTTGAAAAGATCTTTGAGCATTAAACCTTTGGTTAACAGGATTGAAATAACAGTGTTTGGCTAAGTGATTTAGCTTACCACAGATGAAACAAGGTTTTGGCCTGTTGATTCTGTTCAGGTCAACTCCTTGTCTCATAGCCCACTGGTTATTCCAGTTCCTTTGATTTCCCCTCTGATTATCATGTTTTTGGGGCTTGTTCTCTTTAGACTTCCTGCAGGAACACTGTTTACAGATATTGGAGTTCACAACTTTGGGCTGTGTGTAATGAACTTCCTTTTTCTCTTCATTCCTTTTGATCTCAGTGTTCTTGACACATGGACTCTCACATTCCTCATCAGAGTCTACTTTGTCAGTCTCATCCTCAACAACTATTTCTTTTTCATAAGGATCTATATTAATCTTTAATTCAGGTTCCTTTCTATCCTTGGTCTCTAACAAATCAGACTTAGGAGGTATGTAGTTGTTATTGTAGGGTGGAGGTGTGGTATTGTATCCTATCCCTACTTTCATCTTGTCATGGATTTGTGCTTTAATGATGGTGTCCATGGTTTTAGAAGCACATGTAAACTTTTCAACATCAAGTTTAACCTTTTTAAGCTCTTCTTTTAACTTCTCATTCTCCTCCCCAGACACTTTCAGCTTAATCTCATACTCATTCTTCTCCCACTTCCAATAGTTAGTATCATAGTGGTGTTGAAGTTCATTAGCTTGAAAAGCTCTAATCTGTTCCTCAAACCTTTCTACAATCCTAACATAATCTTTTACATCTTTCTCTAGCCTCTTAAGGTCATCACACATACTCTGATTGTGATCCCTATATCTTTTAACAGCATCAATGCAAGCTTGAGAACAGAGTTTAGATTGTACCTCAGTGGGAATATCAGATACTTCTGCCATAAGAGCTTGATTCTGACAGGCTTCTTCAGCTTGATCACTCCAATCAAATCCCATTCCTTGTTGAGAAACAAGGGCTTGAGAGGAGCTTCTGTTTTGGTTTCCATTTGGAGTCTGTGATCCTCCACTTCTACATTCTCTGGCAAAGTGTCCCATCTTGTGACACTTATAACATTCAACCTTGGACTTGTCAAAGCCTGCACCATCTTCTCTTCTTTGGGAAAAGTTGTTTCTCCCAGTCCTTTTGATGAATTTCTTCACCCTCATTGATAGCATAGCCATCTGCCACTTGATGTCCATCTCTTCCAGATCATCAGCATTGATCTGCTCTAAATCATCATTGATTAGAGAAGAGTGGACATGACTAGAAAAGAATGCTTCTAGTACAGAATATGTAGTCTTCTCTTGATTGGTTCCACCAGCAGTATTAACAGAACCTGCAGTATTAACAGAATCAGGATTAGCAGCAGTATCAGAGGATGAAGATAATAAAGCAGCATTATAAACAAATCCTGATGGCCTTTTCTTGGCTTCAACTTCAGCCTCAAATACTCTCAGATCATTGTAGAGGTCATCTAGCTCTTTGTCCTCCAATTGGTCATTCTGTCTGAATGAGACTGTGTACATGGTCCATTCTTCTCCCAATGATCTAAGGAACTTTCTATTGACATCATCAGCATCCATGTGTACACCCACAGTTGCTAATTCTCCAATTAACTTGTTAAATCTGTCAAAAGTTTGAGTCATAGACTCATTCTTTGCAGACATAAAGTTTTCATATTGTTGCCTGAGAATAGCCTTTTGATTTCTCTTTGTGCTCTTTGTGCCAGTAAATCTTTTCTCCAGAGCATTCCACAACATCTGTGCATCTGTGCAGTGTTGGAATTGATGTTGGTACTCATTAGGAATAGCCAAAAGCAGAGTGCTTAAGGCCTTCATCTCTGTTTGTCTTACTTTCTTTTCAGCATCTGTCTTGGGAGGAGGTCTCTTTCCATCTGCTCCAATCTTTCCTTCATTACATGGGCCATTTTCTATGATGTCCCATATTGCATAATCAGTAAGAAGAATGTACTGCTTGATTCTTAGTTTCCACATGTCAAATTCATTGGGCTTGAGCATGGGAACCTTTGAAACAAGAGTACTGTGAGAATCCATTGAATTGTCCATAGCTTCTAAGATACCAATGCTCTGATACCACTTGTCAGGATCGATTCTAAACAAGAATTAAACTTCTTAGAAACAGAATTTAGAGAATCTTGCGGAATAGAACTCTAAATCAATTAATGAACAATCAATAGAAATTCAATACACTGTATATATCAAACTGTATTACTTCACAAGATTTACACCAAACCTCAATCTTGTTGAACAGGCTCAACAAGACGATTTCTACTTCTCTAGAAATAGGATCTATGATCTTGAGGTTAATTCACTCTTGAATGAATATCGAATTCTGTATACTATCTATCTTCTGTTTTCGTATATCATCTTTTCTAATAGCTATCTATCAATACTATTTATACAAAAGTAATTACAAGATAACTATCAAAAGTAAATTGATCTTCTGAATCTTCGTTAGACATATCTTGATCAATTCCTTATTTGTCTCCAAAAGCATCGCATCCCAAACTTATCAACTCAGCAGTATTAATGATGATTTGGCTCAGCAGCATTAACAACCTTCAGCAGTATTAACCTTCACAGTCTTCAAGCAGTAGTAACTCAGCTCAGCAGTACTAACCATGTCTAGCAGTAGTAATTTTGGTCTAGCAGTACTAACTTCATCTAGCAGTACTAACTTCGTCTAGCAGCAGTAACCTTGCCCAGCAGTAGTAACGAAGAACTGGCAGTAGTAATGTAGACTTAGCAGTACTAACCATACTTGGCATATCTTCACAAGTTCATATATCAATCTATAATGTTTCTAACAGACATAAAACAAATCTTCATATTCAATTTAAAACTCAAAAAGTTGTAAAAAACTAAAATTGTTCGAATTTCAATTTGAAGGATTAATTATTTACAATTCATCTTCATCAAATCACATATACATAAAAAACAGTAAAAAAGCACAAAATTAAAACACAATACCTTCATCTTCATCAAACAGATCTTCTTCGTTCGATAACTGATCAACTTCTTGATCAGGAACGGTTATTGAATCAGACATGATATTACGATTGAAACCTAACTTTTCAAAACCTAAATTTTGCTATAGAAGAAGAAAACGAGAGCAAATCAAGAGACTGGAATCGATAAAATTGAAATAGATTGATTGACGATACGAAATCATACGAGAACTAATAAGGATACGATCGAATTTGATTAAGGAAAGAATCTGTTTTATTTGAATTTGATTCTAAACCGTATGACAGTAATTACCAAATTACCCTCGCGTGATAAAAATCAGCTAATATAATCTAAGGGACATGATCACTTCTTTATTTCTCTAAATATATGCACTTCTCTATTGAACCTATGGCTATATATATATCAAACAAAACAATATAGAAAACTTCCATAATTTAATTTAACACGTATGGACTCTAACCTATAGCAAATTGTGGTCAAAGTCAAAGGAAACGTATGTTTCCCTTTTAGAACATTGATTTGGGGACACCATCAAGATAAAGAAACGTAATATAATCTAAGTTATTGGCATTTTTTAATGTTAAAATCAAGTTAAATTATACATTAATAATGTAAACAGTGGACTTTAATATTGATGTGTATAACGAAAAATTTACTATATAAGTGTTCCATTAACAATATTGGGCAAAAAGATTGATACCGGCAACCTTGACCGGCCTCATATCTGACCCTGTCTACTCGAGCATCCGTATGAGGGGGCATTTTGAGATTCACTCAGCGGTTGTGGTTAACGGGAGGGTCTGGGCTCGAACCCAGGACCTGTTAGTTATTGTTCCATTAACAATGGATGTCATTTATAATTTTTAAATACTTTTAATTTTTGAGATCTTCAAATCTAATTTTGTATTTTGTTGTTTATCTGCCACTCATTTATAAGTACATGTACATGAATTATTACTAGTTTACTACCCGTTCATTAAAATATTTATAATCGATAATAAAATATTAAATCAAACAGAAAATCTGAACAACACACTAATAAGTCGGTTTATAAAACACATTGGGATGCAAAAAACTTCGAAAGTAGGGTTTAAAACTCGAGTTCCAAAATGTTGTCTTGGCTCGATCTTTTCTATCAATACAATTTCAATTTTCTTTAAATGTATATACTCTTTTCCAACTCTTTTTTTCCTTCTAATTTCTGTAGTACTTTGTCAAGATAATTAATATGCCACGTGGATTCCTTTGATTGGTAAATTAAATCTTTAAAAATAATATTTGAATTTACTATTTTGCAGGGTTTTGAAGTTTACAAGAGCTTTCCCAAAATTTCTAAAAATTTGAAAAACCAAAAGTCAAAATCTCAAAAAATAATTGCATTCATCACTAACAGATTCTTCATTTTGGAATAACAAACATTAATTATAATATTAAAATATTCAATTTATCTATTAAAATATTATTTCTCTCTTTAAATATTTATTTTCAAAGGTTTCTATTGGTGCTCTTATCTACTAATCATTTTTGAGGTTATCTTCATATTTGGAGAAAAACTCATTATTTCTCTTACTTTCTCCATTTTAAAGATAGTTTTTGGGAAACTGTTATAGCAAAATTATAGCTCAAAATCATCATATTCTCTATTTTCTCCAAAATGGAAAAGCTGTTGGAGATGCTCTAAGTTGATAGCGAAATTAAAAACAATGAATCTCTCGAATTCATGGTTTTAATTTTTCGTAATTTTACTAAAACATTGCGATAAATTGTTAAAAAATGTACAAAACCATTGCTTGGAATTGGGAATCACGTGATATGCCATTAAGACAAAACACCCCGACCAAGTAATTAATTAACCCATAAAAAACATCATAGAGAGAGAGAGAGAGAGAGTAGTTGCATGAGTGAAAGTGTCTCAAAAATATTTAAAAAAAAATAAAAATACAAAAAAAAGATGTAAATATTATTAATTCTCTCCTATTTGTTAACACATTGGTGATCTTTGTGGAATTCCCTTTCTTCTACTCATGCTTGTAGCCATATCTTCTTCAGAATGAACCTTATTTGAAAACCTTTCACAAGTATAAAGTCCACTCCTTTTCTTTCTAACGAACCCGGTGCACATCATGCTCATGTTCTCAGAGCCCGATGAGCCCGACCCTGAGCTCATCGGATCGTCCGAGTCCACGATGGTTGAGTGAGGCGTCTCGTTTGTCATCTCATCATCTCCGGTGTCATTAGGGATGAAGAAATCTGGACCAAGTTGTAATGAGTTGCATACCCTTAGAAATGGTGTGAGGTCTCTATAATGCTTGAGCACAAAATCCACCTAAAAATATCAAAAGATTCATACCCAATTATACTCAGATTAATATAAATACAATTAAATTAGAAAATTTTCTCAGACATATAACATGTCGTCGCTACAAAACAAATGACTTTTACCCACAAAATTTACCCAGGGAAATTTTGTTCTGTGATTACCAACGAATTACCCAGAAAATACCAATGATGTTTTTCGAGAAAATACCCATGGATCACCCAGAGAATCCCTGGGTAATCTGTCACTCATTTGCATTACCCACCAACTTTTGTGACGGTTTTGTGACGAATAATCCTTTAGCGACAAATTTTCAGGGAAAAATTCGTAGGCAAAGGTCTTTTGTGTAGTAGTGGCATGTCATATGTGTGTATATATATACACCCGTAACTCGTTAATTAATATGGTATCAAATTTTCTATCGACGCTTCAAGCATATAATTATAATGTTGTAATACTAAGTGAACCCTAAAATTTGTGAAGATTTTATGTAAACCTAATTTATATGATCTTATTCATACTTTATATCATCAATAAAGTTCTTGTGGGCAATTTTTATATCCCAAGATTACACTTTTAGTGTTTAATTAGGAACTTAGAATTTGAGTTTTGCAATTGAAATTCAACTCATCTGAGTTGAAAGCTTGAATTTTGAAACCACAAGAGTTGTGGCGTACTGGTTAAGGCCTTGGGAATGTGGCGGAATAACCCATCTGTCCAGGGTTCGAATCCAGGCGTACACAACTTGTGGCCACTGAGGTTTAATCTCAGGGCTGATGTCTTACAGTCATAATTTGCCAAGGGATTAGTCTAAGCATAGCCTAGGACACCCTTTCAAAAAAAACTTGAATTTTGATACAATGATGCATATCACAGAAATATAGAGAAAATTGGAATTGAATTATGATACCTTACACCCTAAAGAGCAATGGATAAAGGGTTCTTGGAGACTTCTATCACAAGAAGTGCAATAGTTTCCTGATCCCTTAAATTGCCTATTTTGCGGTCTCTTCTTGATGAACACCACTTTTGCACTATTAATGGTATAAGCCTGAAATCAACAAGTAATCTAGTGTGAATTATGCTAATTAATTAAAAATTATATCAATCCGTTTAATTTTACGCGATGCTAATTGCTTACTTGAACGTTCGAGCAGTCGATAAGCCTTTCTAGATCTTCCAGTCGTACTACGTCATGGTATACATAGCGTCGAACTTGAAGGAGTCTATGGAACCGATGAATATGCACACAGTGAGGGCAGATGCTAGTGCAACAATCCAAACAACATATATTCTTTTCGTTCTTCTTTGAGTTTTCGTGAATTGCACAAGCCGTGAAGAACTTTTGTGCGTAGAGAGCTTCTAACCAAGCAGGTTTTCGAATTCCCTGTATGCATATATACCATGCAATTATTTGAGAATTCGTTATAGATATGAAGTAGAAATAAAATTGTAAGACAATTAGGCATACATAATTTTGAAGAATTGAAGAAAGTGTTTTGAACATACCATGATCACATAAACTTTCTTGTAGTTGTAGGAACTAGGAAGAGTAGTGTGCAACAGGAGGGAGGGAGGGAGTGAGAGATAGGAAGATGAGAGTATTTATGGAGGATCACAAGAGAAGAAAGGGTATATATTTATTCCTTTTGGCTATATATATATATATATATATATATATATATATCAACTTTGGAGAATTGGTTTTTTAGTATTATTTTTTAAAGTCTTATCTTTTTTTCTTTTCAAAATGATATATCATCACACACACACACACACACATATATATATATATATATATATATAGAAGATATATAATATATCGAACTTTTGGTTAAAACTTCTCTAATCAATGTTTTTTACAGAATAAATTGATACTTAAAAATCACATTTTCTTGTAACATAAATTAATACATTCGTATATAAACATATTAATTTAGAAAGGAGTTTGTATAATAGTTTTCTTAATATAATAATATCTTATTTTTGACACATCTAAACGAAAAACTTTTACCAACGAACTTTTACCTGAGAAATCTGTCGTTAAAAAGTGATTCGTTACAAAACCTTCACAGAAGTTGGTGGGTAATGCAAATCAGTTACAGATTACCCAAAGATTATCTGGGTGATCCATGGGGATTTTCTTAAAAAAATCGGATTCTACCGAACCATTCATATTTTCTGAATGATCATGTGGGTGATCACCGATGAAAATTTCTCTGTATGAATTTTGTAGGTAAAAGTCATTTGTTTTGTAACGTGAGTTCGTCCAACAAACTATTATAATTTAAACGCTTAATTATTTCCTAAATATGAATAATTATTTCCTAACAAGAAGAAAATGTAATTTGGGATTGGAATTTTAATTTACCAAAAAAGAAGTATTTGCTTTGAAATGTAAGAGAATTAAAACATTGTTAAGTCAAAGATAAAAAAGAAACAAAAACATAATGATTGTATTTAAATTTAAATTTAAATTTAAATAGTAATGTATTTGAACTTGTATTCAAATTATTTTAGTAGTATTTTATGTTGGTTGTGTGTATGTGTTACAAAGAAAGAGACAACCAATCTTAAACAACTATTTCATGGTCACTTAGTTAATTTTAATCTTATATATATTTTGTGATTTTCGAGATCTTTATCACGCCGAAGGAGGTTAAAATTGTAATTGACTTGGTGTTAAATGTTTCAGATACTTGAGTATGGTACTAGGGATGAGATCGGGGGAGAACCCATCCATGTCGTTAAATTAAGATGATCCAACGATTATGTTCTCAAAGGTGGTTATAATCACTTTTTAAAAGAATAAAATTACTTACCTCTATTTTTAAATCCAAAATTGGCAATATATATAGCAAAAATTGAAGCGAAACAAATTACATCAAAAAATCTATCATTTTATAATTTTTAATTTGACATCTATTTTGATATATTTTTTCACTCGTTTTTTCGTGGTTCTCCGGTTCTTTTTTTTAACGTTTTCCCTTAATCTTTATCCTATGGTACTATTAGAAGGAATTGAAGTTCTTTAATTTGGGTTGGATCGTACCCATTTTTTAAAATGAATAAAATTTACTTTGAATCAAGTGTATAAGTCGATGAACTCATATTTATTAAAGACATCAAAATTCGATACCATGAAAAAAGAATCACGCAAAATTATTGTTAAGTAATGGACTAAAATTGAAGATTTACTGAGGACAAAAGTAACAACAATTCCCTTCTGGCTTGGTATAGGATTCGGAGAGAGATTGTAATTAGGCTTCTTATATTTGTAATTTGTAATTTGTAATTTTTATTTTTTATTTTTGTAAGACTATATGTTTATAGTTTTGGAACACATTTTAAGAATACCTAGTATACCAATTTCTTTTCATTGGAAAACACATTTTCTCAATATATATTAATTAACATATCAATTATGTATGTGTATATATCTAGAAGTAATATATATATATAGAGAGAGAGAGAGGTGGGTTCAAACGAGAACGCTAACTATTTAAGAAAACACGAGAATGGTCATCCATGTACAAAATCATAAATGATTCACGTACAAAATCATATATGATTCACGCGACTTGCCTGCAACTTCTAAGTCGCGGCCAAAGTCGCTCGCGTCCAGTTTTTTGCAGTTAGTGTAAAATCACATATGATTTTGTACATGGACGACCGTTCTCGTGTTTTCTTAAATAGTTAGCGTTATCGTTTGAATCTTCCCCTCTCTCTCTCTCTGTGTGTATATAAATATCAGTAGCTGAATTTTATGATCTTTTTACAAGATTCTCTATGGAGGATCTTCAAGAAGTTCGGGGTAGTGTCGGACATCTAGAAGGCCAGCAAACGTCTAAAGAACAGGGAGAAATTTGGTTTCGTCCGGGACAAGTTTGTGGAGGATAGGAAAACATTAGAGAAGAAGCTGAAAGACATATGGATAGGATCTTACAGATTGCGGGTGTTCTTAGCAAATGATAGGGAGGCTCAGGAAGGGATGGCAAGTCATTCCAACAGGTCAGGGCAAGTAACAAGAAGGTTCAACAGGACTAATGATGGGGGTGAAGCGCCATATGAGGAAGTGGTGAGGTGCGGTCAAAAGGAGTTTTTGGTAACCGAGAATCAGCAACAGGAGGTATTGGGGACATGGAAACCAGATGAGAAGGTTGTGGGGTTTCTACAGAAGTGTGTAGTAGGTCATGTGGTCACTATGGATAACATTGATGCCATTCAAACTCTAAATCGAAAGAATTAGAGGGTTGTGGACTTAAGTTGTTAGGAGGAAGGAGTGTGCTGATCAGCATCGAATCGGTTGCCGCATTGGAGAATAGCTTGAATAATAGGGTGCACGGAAACCACCACTGGGTGAAGGATATGAGAAGGTGGTCGGCCGGGTTTCGTCCCTTCGATAGACTAGCGTGGATAAGGATCGAGGGGGTTCCGTTACACTCATGGAAGGAGGACACATTTATGGACATATCACGCAAGGGGGAAAGGTGTTGAAGTATCAAAACTGTAACTTGGAGGAAAAGTCAATTTTATTGTGGGGGAAGGTACTGATCAGTACTGGATTAGTGGCAAAGATAAACGAGATAAAGAGTATTAAAACTGGAAACCTCTTTTACGTAGTCACAATTGAAGAAGAAGATAGTAGCCTTCTCGAGTGCAATATGACGGAAGAAGAAGAAAGGTGTTGGTGGGAAAGTGAGGAGGATAGAGCAGACTCTTCAGTCTCGTCCAAATGGTCGGAGGGAGACGGTGGGAGTGAGGAGGAATGGCTAGTCGAAGAAAGCATGTTCGGCAACGTGGAGGATAAAAACGACAAGGTGCAGCGAAAAAAGACGGTGAAGGTGTTGAAGAAACGGAGGTTCAATCGGAGAAGAGAACACGGGTGACCGGAATATCGCCGGAGATGGCAGGGGTAGATGAAGTGTCGGGGGAAGGAAGGAACACAATGATTGCTCCTAATAATATTGAGACAATGGAGATTCCTGAGAGGTTGGCGGTGGCTATAAGAGGTACAAATGAGTCTCAAAAAGGGCAAGGACTAATGGGTAAGGAAATAAACCTAGGCCAGTCGAATGGGCCACAGGCTTCCCATGAAAATAAGCCTTTATTGCAACTTGGAAGTGATGATACAGACAAAAGAGAGCCATATGGACCGGCTCTACTTGGTCCTAGTTCACAGCATGTAACTAATTCGAATAGGGCCCAAGTCTCACAAAAAGACAATCAGATTGTGAGCGATAGGAGGGCGACGAGAAATAAATTCCTAAAGCAGGAAAATTGACGGAATCGAAGGTGGGGAAGAATTGTGAAACATGAAAAAAGAAAGATCTCAACCAGGTTAAAGATGGTCGAACCAAAATTCAGAATGGTTATGGGGATCAATTAAAAGCGAGGAGGGCGGAAAATTTTGTTTTTGTAAGAGGTAGTGTGAGTTTCTACTTCCTCAAGAAGATGGCGAGGAACAACGGTCAATTGAAAGGCGGACAAAAAAGGTCAACGAGAAGTAGCGAATCAAGTAGAAAAAGTCGCACGAAATCGACCGGGGCAGGGGTCGCACTATCGAATCAAGCAGCCATTTCGAACGAATTGAAAAGTGTGGACCCATCGGTAGGGCTTGAGGAGTTCGGTGCAAAGCTAGGGCTGAAGTGGGGGAATGAAACAGAAAGTGGCATCGAGGGAGGAACTAGCAACAGATAGTTTAGAAGGTCCAAGTAAGTTCGGTACGTAAGTTTTTTTATGAAGATTGTATCATTGAATGTTAGGGGCTTAGGATCGATGGTTAAAAGGGAGTGGGTAAAAGGGATTTGCAAGAAGGAAAGACCATATATGGTTGGGGTACAGGAAACAAAATTAAAAGCACTGAACAATCAACTTGCTGTGAATCTGTGGGGAAACAGTGACGGTGATTTTATGCATGTTGTGGAGGACGGAAGGTCGGGGGGACTTCTGTTAATGTGGAACAAGAATACTTTTAAATGTGAACTTTTAATAGAAGATGTGAATTTCATGGTGGTGGTGGGGAAATAGGGAATGATCGAGGGTCTTGTTGTTTGTGTCAATGTCTACGGGCCATACGACCATAAAGAGAGGGCAGAACTATGGTTAAAATTGGATCAATTGTGTGAAAAAAAGGAAGTAAGGTGGGTCTTTTGGGGGACTATAATGAGGTGCGGGGCGAGAATGAAAGGCTAAACTCCATGACGAATGCCAAAGGAGCGGACGAGTTCAATGACGTCATCCGTAGATATAGACTTGAAGATGTTCGATTTGGGGGTCACAAGTACACAAGGGTGAGCGACGACGGTAAAAGTTTAGCAAGCTCGATAGATTCTTGGTGACAAGTGAATTTAGCTATCTTTGGAAGAAGTTGGGAGCGAAAGCTTTGGATAGGAAGTAGTCAGATCATTTGCCGATCATGCTAAGTGATGAGTGGGCTGACTTTGGGTCGCGGCCTTTTAAATTCTTTGATGCGTGGCTAGAAGATGAAAACCTAGAGGGGGTGGTAAAAGAAGCTTCGGCCAAGGATGTGACTTCTAGTAGACCGGACTGTCGATTCTGGGACAAACTAAAAAAATGTGAAAAATGCATTGAGAATTTGGAGTCACGATAAATGGGGGGGGGGGAGATATTAAGAGAAGTGTTGGGTAAGCGGGAGGAAGTAAAGAGATGGGAGCAAGAGGTCGAAGTAAAAGCGTAAGGAGATGAGGAGAGGAGGAGGTGGTTAGAGGCGCGAAAGAGTTGGTTAGCGTTGGAAGAAAAGAGTGTGGCCATGGCTAAACAAAAAGCTAAGGTCAAATGGATCAAAGATGGGGACGAAAACTCTAAGTTTTTCCATGCGGTGGTAAAAAGTCGGTAACGAGAAAATCGATACTTGGGTTAAACTTAGACACGACGTGGACGGAGGACCCGAAGAGAATAAAGGAGTATGTGTTCGAGTTTTTTAAAGATAAATACGGAAGCAATAGGTGTCAGGCCCCAAAGTTGAAGTTGGAACGTACAAAGAAACTATCGTTGGAGGATACCACTTTGCTAGAGAGGAGGATGACGGAGGAGAAGGTTTGGAATGAAATTAAAGAATGTGGGAATAACAAGTCACAGGGACCAGATGGATTCACAATAGGATTCATTAAAAGGTTTTGGGGGTACTTGAAAGGTGACCTAATGGAGGTTGTTGAGTGGTTTTGGGAGAAGGAGGAGATTCACGAAGGATGCAATGCGTCATTCTTGACGTTGATCCCAAAAAAGGGAAATCCAATTGGCTTAAATCACTTTTGGCCAATTAGCCTAATTGGGATTCTTTATAAAGTGGTCTCAAAAGTATTGGCGGAACGGATGAAGATGGTCATGGGAAAAGTTATAAGTAAAGAGCAAAGTGCGTTTATTAAAGGAAGATCGATCCTCGACGGGGTTCTAATAGCGAATGAAGTGGTGAGATTTTTGAAAAACACAAAAAAGAAGGGTTTGATTTTTAAAGTTGATTTTGAAAAGGCCTACGACACTGTAAAGAATGGGCCTTCCTTTTGGATGCATTGGAGGAAATGAGGTTTGGGCTGAAGTGGAGAATGTGGATCGAGGCTTATCTAAAGTCGTCTAAGATCTCCGTCTTAGTCAATGGAGCACCAATAAACCAATTTCAAATGGAGAGGGGACTAAGGCAAGGGGGCCCCTTTCCCCGTTCTTATTTTTGGTAGTGGCCGAAAGGCTCCATAACATGATGGAGGAACCGGTGAGTAAAAGCTTGTTCGAGGGTATACAAGTGGGTCTGGACGAGGTCTCCATATCACACTTGCAATTTGCGGACGATGTCATATTTTTCGGAGAGTGGAGACTTGCAAACTTAGAGAATCTAATGAAGATCTTTCGTTGTTTCCATGCGGTGTCGGGGCTAAAGTTAAATTTGTGCAAAAGCAAACTTTATGAAGTAGGCGTCTCGGAAGGGGAAATCCAAGCGTGGGCGAGCGGGTTGGGATGCGGTTGTGACTTACTAGCCTTTATATATCTCGAACTTCCGGTAGGCGCGTCAATGGGAAGAATTAAGCATTGGACCCCGGTGGTGGACAAAATGAAGTCAAAGCTTGCTACGTGGAAAGCCAAAGTGATGTCATTTGGAGGACTTTGGACATTGGCAAGGTCGGTTGTAGGTAGCGTTTCGTTATATTTTTTTTCATTGTTTCGTCCCCCGGTAGGTGTGTTGAAATTACTCGAGGGTGTGAGATGTAAATTCTTTTGGGGAGGGGCGGGACTTGGAGAGAATGCGAGTGCAAAGAAAAGTTGTGCTTAGGTCAAATGGAATACGGTTTTGGGTCCATTCGAGAAGGGTGGCTAAACATTGGTGGACTTCGTGACATGAATTGGGGGTTGCTTGGCAAATGGTGGTGGAGTTTCATAGCGAAAAAGAAGCATTATGGGTAAAAGTCATTGAAAGCCTCTACGGGTGGGATGGGGGGTTGTTGGAGGGTGAGCATAGGGGAGGGGGGGGATTCGGTTTGGGAGAGTTCATTAAGATGGGGCAGGAAATTGATGGGGAAGGGGTGACTCTCTCAACCTCCTTTGGGAAGAAAGTGGTTGACGGGGTGAATACACAGTTTTGGGATGATAGGTAGACGTCTAGATGGAGGCTTAAGGAGGTGTTCAATAGGCTATACCATCTAGAAATGGACGAAGGGGTGTCGGTTGCGGGTAGAAGAGGGAGAGGTGGCGAGGGGTGGGATTAGGAGTGGGGTTGGAGGAAGGAGCCGAGGGGAAGGGAGGTCGGTGAGTTGGAGGAGCTACGGAGTTTGGTGGAAAAATCACAAACCAAATGGAGTGTGTGCGGATAAGGCGTCGTGGGCGTTGGACCTTCAAGAGGGTTTCACGGTGAAGAAGTAACGGATGTTGTTGGAAGACAAGAGAGTGGCAAGGGGAGGAATCGCAACGACAACTTTATTGAGTAGAGCGATCCTAATATAAAATATGCATTTTCTTGTGGCGAGCAAAACTCGGAAGAATCCCCTCAGGCGTGGTCTGGACAAATTGGGGGTCGACCTACACTCCACTCTTTGTCCAAGATGTGCTAGTGAGGACGAAACGGTGGACCACGCGCTTGTCAAGCGCGTGAAGGTGAAAACGTTTGGGGAACATGTGGGGAAGTGGTGGAACATCAACATGGGTTCTATGAGCTGTTTGGAAGAGCTTATAAATAGCGGGAGTAATTCGGGTCTTTCTTCAAGAGGATTAAAGAGATGGCAAGGATTGGTATGGTGCGTACTATATCTCATATGGGACAATCGTAATAAACTAGTATTCGATAACTCTAGAAAAGAATACCTCTTCTTATTAACAAAAGAAAATACAAATTGCTATCGTAATTACAAAATGTATTAAACTAAAATGATAACCCTAAAAGCTAAAATGAGAGAGAATACACTAGAATCTCTTAAATGAAAATATGATCTGATGCTCTTTCTTCCACACACGGCTCCAATATATATCTCTACAATTTTACAGCTTCAGCCCTCCAAGCTTCAGTGAAACAGCTCCGCTAACTAGGGGTGCTCACGGGTTGGGTTGGCCGGTTTGACGGCACTTTAACAACCCAACCCAATCATTGCGGTTTGAAAAATCTCAACCCAACCCAACCCAATTAGAAGTGCAACCCAACCCAACCCAAACCGTTCGGGTTGGGTTGGGTTGGTCGGGTTGGTCGGGTTGAGCTTAATCGGCCAAACAGCACCTTATTGCTGCACCAAACAGCAGCTTAATCTGCCAAACAGCACCTTATTGTATATAATCTGCCAAACAGCAGCTCAATCTGCCAAACAGCACCTTATTGCTGCACCAAACAGCAGCATAATGCTGCCAAACAGCAGCTTAATCTGCCAAACAGCACCTTATTGTATATAATCTGCCAAACAGCAGCTTAATCTGCCAAACAGCAGCATAATGCTGCCAAACAACAACTTAATCTGCCAAACAGCAGTTTGGACTCCTTTTCTCACGGGTTGGCGGGTTGGGCCGGAAATTTTTGGGCCTAACCCGTTATCAACCCAATACATGCGGTTTACTCAAAAAAATTATCGATGCTACATCGGGTTCGTGCGGTTCGGTTTTTTTTGCCTCGGGTTGGGTTGGGTTGGCCGGGTTGGTCGGGTTGGTCGGAAATTTGAGCACCCCTACCGCTAACCCTCTACTTTCATGGATGTGAAGTGCAGCTCATAACATTGAGAGTGTATCCAAACAACCCCTTCAGCTTTAGATATGTTACTTACTGAACCCTAAAGAGCCTACAAACAACAAACTACCCAAAATTAATAAGAGTATTGCAACAATGTCAAGATTGTATTAACACCACAGAGTTTTAACACCCGCCCTCAATCTTGACATCCAAACAAAACAATTATTTTAATTTTAAGCACAACTAATTTTGCTGGCACTTTGTAAACATATTTGCAGCTCATTCCAAAGAAACAATTTTACAATTCTAATAATTCCCAAAGAAAATTTATCTAGAACTTGGTGAACATTGATTTAACACAGTAAAAGTATGCTGGTGAAAAACTAGATTATTTGTTATTTGAAAAACAGGTTTATTATTGCAATACAAATTTACAAGAAGTAAATTAACAAGCTTCAAATCAATTAAAATTTTAAGAAACCAAATTAACTCACAGGACACTGCTGCCATGGTTTGAAATTCAAACTCGGCTGAAGATCTAGAGACAGTTTTCTGAATTTTACTATCCCAAGAACTCATTGAGACATCAAAAAACAACCAGTACCATAAAACATACCATCGATGAAAAACCCACTTACCCCAGATTGCATCTACATGAACAACTAAATCAGAAGAACCCAACCTGGTAACACTTACAGGAGAAGGTTTGAAGTACCTAAGCACCATCAAAAACAATTTAATACACCTACAATGACTCAACCAGTAAATGGCAAAAATTATGTCAAGCATCATAACAACCAGATAAATGCATCTACCAACAAACCCTTGAAAAATAGAAAAACTTGATAATGATGATTCATCGGATACAAACTCTATTGAGTCTGTAACTCTCAAGACCATATCCCTTTGAGTATTTATCGACTTACAGTCTAAATATTCAATAACACCAAAGTCAGAATTAAAAAACTTGGTAAAAATAGAATAATTTATCCTCACACTTTGAGAATAGTTAGGAGAAGGTGAAAGAGAGTCCTCAAGATTGAGACCAGTAAACTGAACATCATCTTGTCTCCCATTGTGAGTTAAAATATGAGTACCGATAAATGAACAATCACTGAGAGATATACAAGTACCACCAAGTAACTGTTTACTGACACCCATTTGAGATGAATCTGAGCCACCTAGTGACTCGATACTGGCAGTTTTGGTCAGTCTACCCAAATTTTGTTGGTCACTTAATAACTCATCATTGGGTAGAGAAACAACAGAATCAGTATAACAACTTGGAATAACATCAAAGAAATTCAGAACAGTATCATCAGTCAAACAAAAACCACTTGAGCTGTTAGAATTCAACTTAAACGGGAAAACACTTTCATAAAACTGAACTTCACAAGAAACAATCACCCTTTTTGAATCCAAACTAAATAGACGGTATCCTTTCTGAGAATTTGCATAACCTAGTAAAATACACTTCTCATACTTGGTTTCCAACTTATTAGAGACATTGTGTTTTACTGAAAAACACAAACATCCAAATGATTTAAGTTGAGAAAGAACAGGACGAAAACCATATATCAACTCATACGGACATTTTCCATTTAGAACAGACGAAGGTGTTCTATTAATCAAATATGTGGCAGTTAAAATGCATTCATTCCACATATGTAGAGGAACTCTACTTTGAAACATTAGTGATCTGGCAACATTCAATAAATGACGTTTACACTCAACAACTCCGTTTTGTTTAGGAGTGTATTGACAAGTTGTTTGATGAAAAATACCTTCGGCTTTTAAAAATTTATCCAGATTAGAGTTAACAAACTCGTTACCATTATCACTCCTAAACATCTTAACAGATTTCCCAAATTGAGTTCCTAACATATTACAGAAAACAACAATTTTATCAAAAATCTCATATTTTTCTTTCAAAAGATAAACCCACACAGCACTAGAAAAATCATCCACAATAGTCAAGAAGTACCTAAAACCATCATTACTAGGAACCTTATAAGGACCGAATAAATCTAAATGCATCAACTCACCAACAGTACTCTTCTTGTGAATACTAAAGTCAAACCTTTTATGAGACTGTTGAACCTTATGACAAACTTCGCAATGACCAATTCTTTCAGAATTTAAATTCAAGGTTTTCTTTAAAACACTCAGAACTTGGTCAGCTGGGTGACCAAGCCTATTGTGCCAAAGAAGACTAGGATCAAAAACATTGTTGGAACACGATTTTAAATTTTTATTTAAGGTTCTTTGTCTATTTTGAAAATCATTTGGAAAGCCAACTAGATTGTAGCACCATTCAATGGTGTGTCCAGAATTACCACAATGCTGACAAATTAGATTTGAGGATCTAGGAACACTTCTCTTATTTTCAAGACTGTTACTGAAAAAATCAGCTTGTTGGGATTTGGAAACACAAGGGGCAATGCAATACTTGATATGTGACTCCTCCCTAAAAACTAAGGAAAAGGCAGTTTTGACCGAGGGCAAGGGATCTCTTGTAAGAATGCTACTCCTAATGGGTTGATAAACGTCATCAAGACCCATCAGGAATTGCAAGAGTTTTATTAACTGATTATTTTGAAAACAAACATTTGAAGAATTGCAGTTGCAAGAAGGAAACTTAACAAGAGCATCAAATTGTTTCCACAAGGCGTTGAGCTTATGATAATAGTCAGATACAGAAGTCCATTTTGACTTAATGAGTTTAATTTTTTATGAAGACTAAAAATAGCAAAACCATCTGTCTCGTCATAAGTTTCTTTCAATTCCTCCCATATTTCAGATGATAGTTTTGAAAAAACATGCGTTAAAAATAATTTCTCAGTAAGAGAGCTTAAGATCCAGGACAAAACCACAGAATTACATCTATCCCATTGCTTAGCAAGGACAGGATCATTGTTAGGTCTAGCGCAACTACCGTCAATAAAGCCAACTTTGTTTTTAGTTTCAAGAGCAATAATCATGGCACATGACCAAACCTTGTAATTTTCTATTCCTCTTAGCTTAAAATTCAGGATAGACACCCCGCTGGTGTCACTGGGATGCAGGTACAACGGATCGCCAAAATCAAGTTCGGCGATCTGAGACTGCCCAGTGGAACTAGACGGAAGAATTATCTCAACTTCAGGCATGTTAACAAAAAAAACAAGGACAAACACACAGAGCAGAAACTGAGATAAACAATTGGCAGGATTCCTAAAACACTCAAGGTGCTAGGTTAAGCCTTACCTTAGTATCTGCTTACGAAAAAGGAAAAGAAACCCAACAAATAATGCAGCGGAAGCAATATGAAACACAAACACCAGAAAACTCACCTGAACAGATATTAAACAATGTAAAGGAACAACGAGCCTTGTCAATGACACGCGGACAAGAAACCGAGACGGTCAAAGATAAGCAAAGTAAGGCTTGGAAACTAACAAAAAACTGAAATATACAGATCTGAACCAACAAATTAGACCTAAACTATATTCACAACAATAACAAGAACTAAGAAACACGAAGCAAAACCGATCCTTGCCAATATCCACAGATCGATTGTTGAGGACAGATCTCGGTGGAGCAAAACGTCGAACTAACTCGACACTGAAAGAAACGAAAAAACACTGATCTGAGAGATCCCGTAATCACAAATCTGAAAACGATCTCAAACGAAAAAAAATGATTTCACAGATCTTAAAACGTCGTAACAAGTTTAAACCAACAAGAACAGATCTGAAACAATTTTAAACAAGAAACAACGCAGATCTGAAAGATCCCGTAATCACAGATCTGAAAACGATCTCAAATGGAACAAATGATTTCACATATCTTAAAACGTCGTAACAAGTTTAAACCAACAAGAACAGATCTGAAACAATTTTAAACACGATAACAGATATGAATAGATCTAAAAGATTTTAAATGAGAACCAACAAATGTAAGTCAATCTCAAAAGGAAGAAGATGCCGCAAGTCAGATCTGAGCCGCTAAAGACGAAGGCAAACAAGGACCGACGACGAACACAAATGTGAGACACGTTTCCAGTTTCTGAATGGAAACTTCATCGTTTCTTGTTCGACGAAGGAAAGAGCAAGAAGATTTTCTAGAAGAGACTCGTTCCAGGTTTTTTTTTCAACTGAAAGTGCAAGATTGCATCAGATCTACCAAAAGAACATCATCGTCTCGGTGAAGATGAAAAATATTGTGATCGATATGATGCCTAACCATAGATCTGGACTCAGATCTTGAGTATCCTTGGCATCGAAAACAACTACACAAAACAGACAGATCTGAATTGATTCAGGTCTGAGCAAGAACGAAAAAAGTGCAGATCTGAGAGACCTCAAACGTATGAAACTAACGAGGCAACAGATCTGGAAGAAAAAGAAACAACGAGCAGCCGGAAATCTAAAAAGAAGTCCGACAGGTCGTAATCAACGGCCAAAAAACCACAGCTCAGCCGTGATCTGACTTCAGGTCGCCGAAAAACGAACAAATAAGAGCAGAAGTCAGATCTGTTAAAAAATGAACCTAAAATGGTGAGAAAGTGGATCTGGTGAATCTCGATACTGGTAAAACCGAACAAGAAAAAAACCGAACTCGTTCCTAGTTCCAAATCAGAAACCAAAGGATTCATTTGAGACATTTACGGAACTTCATTGTTTTTTGTTCGATACAGGAGACACCAGATCTAAAACCGAACAAGAATGAGAAACAGAAAACCGAATTCCTTAAGAACTCGTTCAACGACTTTCTTCAACGAAAACTATGAGTTTCATCGAAAGAGAACCGTAATAGAACTTCATTGTTCTTGAATGTTCAACAGAAATGATCAGATTGCAGATTTTAGGGTAAAAAAACAAGAAGAAAGAGAAGAGGCTTAGTTATCAGTGTTGATGATGCTCTTGGATCTCTCTTTAAGCTCTGATACCATCTAGAAAAGAATACCTCTTCTTATTAACAAAAGAAAATACAAATTGCTATCGTAATTACAAAATGTATTAAACTAAAATGATAACCCTAAAAGCTAAAATGAGAGAGAATACACTAGAATCTCTTAAAATGAAAATATGATCTGATGCTCTTTCTTCCACACACGGCTCCAATATATATCTCTACAATTTTACAGCTTCAGCCCTCCAAGCTTCAGTGAAACAGCTCCGCTAACCCTCTACTTTCATGGATGTGAAGTGCAGCTCATAACATTGAGAGTGTATCCAAACAACCCCTTCAGCTTTAGATATGTTACTTACTGAACCCTAAAGAGCCTACAAACAACAAACTACCCAAAATTAATAAGAGTATTGCAACAATGTCAAGATTGTATTAACACCACAGAGTTTTAACAATAACACTAGTGGCAGTTTGGAAGATCATTTTTTCGATTTTCAAATGAAAACATTTGAGTGGGTGACAAAAAGAGATAGAGAACTAGCGATGGACTGGGCGTCGTGGTTGTCGTACCCAGCCATGGGGTGATACGGGATCGTGTTCAAGTGGAGGGTCGAAGCATGGGCGTCTAGTTTCCTGGTGTGCGGCCTGCATCGATTTTGTTCGACGAAGAGCGTTATGAAAAGTAGCAGCTGGTGCGATTAAGCTGATGCTGTTTGGATGGGCTGTTTCGGTTTTCTCCTTGCAAACGTGTACAGCTTCGCATTTTCTTGCTGTTTTGTGTTGTTTCGTGTAGTTTTGCACTTGTTTCGTTGGTTTCGGGCTGTATTCTTAGGCTTTGGCTGCTGTTTGTTTTGTGTTCGTTGTTTTGTTTGTACTGTTTTGGACTTGGTTGGTAATATAATTGATCTTTTGTTGTTCAAATATATATATATATATATATATATATATATATATAGAGGGTGCGTTTCTTTTGCAAACCAAATAATTTGTACAAACTTGACCGAATGAATGGTCAAGATCACTTCTCTATTTCTCAAAAAACTTTGCACTTCTCTATTGAACCTAAGGCTATATATATATATATATATATATATATATATATATATATATATATATATATATATATATATATATATATATATATATATATATATATATATATCCACACAAACGTGTAATAAGAATTTTGATGGGCATATCTACGCGAGATAAAAGTCACTTGATAAAAGAAAAAATTAAACATGCAACAATATATAATCTCTATCACCTTGGCTAAAGAGCTCTCCAACCCTAGCTAGACCAGCCAAACTTCTTGAAACTGCTGCCATGTCTCTTTCTTATATATATCTCATATAATATATATATATATATATATATATTTCTTGGTGAAAAATGCTAGCTGTATTGGCTTACCTAGCTACTGCATGGTCTTGGAGATGATGAAGGAAAAAGAGAACTCTACATCTACAACCATTGGCCAAACCCTTCACAATTATACAATTCTAGTCATTGAGTGGTCTCCATGCATGGAATCGATTGGTTTATTTTATATATGTTTTTTGGATCGAATGGGATTGGTTTAATCATTATGTGTGTTCATGCAATAACTATCGGTATTTGGATATACAGAATCATTTTCTCAATTTTGTAAATGTGGTTTCAATACATGGTTTCATTGGACTAAATATATTGTCACGAACTTATACATGAGATTAGGGGTGTTCAAAAAAACCGTTGGACCGCTTAAACCGGTCGAACCAAGTCAAACCGGACCGTTTTTGTGGTTTGAGCGGTTTGGCGGTCCGGTCTGGTTTGAAATTTTGCCAAACCGCCCGGTCCGGTCCGGTCTGCGGTCTGAAGATTTTTTTGGGCGGTTTGGACCAAACCGACCGCCAATTATATATATATATATATATATATATATATATATATATATATATATATATATATATATAGGGTTGAGTTCATTTGTTAACCTTATATTTCATGCTAACTTTGTTAACCAAAATCTTAGCCATTGATGTTAAAACTGACGGATGAGATCAAAAGTAATCACCGTATTAATTATAAATTGGCCCAAGTGTAATATTTAATAATATGAACATCAGTGCTAGGGGTATTTGTGGAAATTGGACCATGTGTAATATTTAATGACTTCATTTAATGTTAACATATTGGTTCATGATGAACAACACATGTTCAAATGTTCAATTTATCAACATATGAACACACATGAACTATTACCTCATACGACCAGATTACATGAATATCTGATAAAAGATTAGATGAAGATATGATAAATTTGTTCAACACATGTTCATAAATCATAATCAAGTTGTTCGTAAATGTTCAACTTCAAGTTCATACATGATCATATACACACATACAAGAGTCCTTTTGGTTAACATTCATGTAACAAATGAACTCACATGAACAATTTATTCACATATGAACACACATGAACTATTAACCCATACGACCAGATTACATGAAGATCTGATAAATTTGTTTACATGAACTATAAACTCACATGAAAACTCTCCTCAACATTGTTAAAAACACCGTAATTCATCATACAACAATATGGATTCATACACTAATTTGATACTAAAAACTTACAAAATATTTAAGAATTGATAATATAGCTAGAATTAAGAAAGATTTGATATTTGTAACTCCCTCAATAAATGAATGTCATAATACAAATATAATGGATTTCCATTCATACCCCTATTTAATGGTTGGATACACATTTGTAACCACCATGTAAAATGACTTCTTATTGGCTGATTGAAGTTAACAAAGTTAACACAAAAAATAAGGTTAACAAATGAACCTAACCCTATATATATATATTATCATTTACTTTATTTAGTATTTTGCTGGGATATTTTGTTTTATTTTTTGTGGACTTTGTTTAATTCATATGGACTCCATCTTTGTTTACCTTTTAGTATAAAATTCAAATTTATATATGTTTTTTTAAAGTTTACACTCTAAAGCCCATAAAAGGCCCAAACTACCTAAACCGGTCGGACCAAACCGCCTAAACCGCGGTCCGGTTTGACTGGTCTGGGCACTTGATGTCAAACCGCTCGGTTTGAAAATTTAATAAACCGCCACTTGCGGTTTGGTTTGTGGTCCGAGGGGTTAAACCGCCCAAACCGGACTGCGAACACCCCTACATGAGATGGATGCTTCAATTTCGTTCTCTTAGAGCATCTCCAACGGGTTTTCTATAATTTTTCTAAAATAGAGAATCAAATGTTAAAATCTCTAAAGAGAGTTAGATTCATCTCCACCAGGCCAGCTTTGCTATTTTTAGAGATTTTAACATAAGTTATATTAATATAATATTCTCTAATTTATATTCCTAATACACTTTAAAATAAAAACTTAATATAAAATGATAAAAGATTTATGTTATTGGTGGGTTGAATAAAATAAATTTTTCTCTCTCATGTTTAGAGAATTATAGAGAGTTCTCTATATTTAGAGACTTTTCTATGAATCTCTATTTTAGCAAACAAGATAGCAATTGTTGGGAACTGAAGATTTGTCAAGTATGGTTAGTACTGCCAGAACAACAATACTACTGCCAGAGCAAAGTTAGTACTACAAGTAAAAGTTAATGCTGCTGGAACAATGTTAGTACTGCTTGTGCATAACGATGTTAATACTGCTTGTGATCATAATTATGGAATGCGAGAATGTTGGAGATAAAGATGGAATGATTGAAGATAAGCATGAAAGAATATTCTGAAGATCAATTTTGTTTTGATAGTTATCTTGTAATTATTTAGTATAAATAGATTTTGATAGATAGCTATTCGATGAGATTCTTTAGAATTCGTTTTTGTTTTAGAGAGAATTAACCTCAAGGTTTAGAACCCTATTTCTAGAGAAGTAGAAGTCGTCTTGTGGAGCATGTTCAACAAGATTGAGGTTTGGTTGTAAACTTGTGAGTTGAAGTATTGAATACAAACAGATTGTGTTTTCTGATTAGTTGTTCATTGAGTGTGTTTGAATTAAAGTTCTATTCCGCAAGATTCTTTAATTCTGATTTCTAAGTATAATTATTCTTGTTTGGAATCGATCCTGACAAGTGGTATCAGAGCTTGGTTTCTTAGAAATCTACAATCATTATGGACAACACAGTTGAATCAAACAGTACTCTTGTTTCAAAGGTTCCCATGCTCAGGCCTAATGAGTTTGACATGTGGAAGATTAGAATCAAGCGGTATATTTTGCTTACTGATTATTCCATCTGGGATATTATAGAGAATGGTCCATGTGCTGAAGGAAGGGTTGGACCAGATGGCAAAAGACCCCCTCCAAAGACTGATGCAGAAAGAAAGGTTAGACAAACAGAGATGAAAGCCTTAAGCACTCTGCTTTTGGCTATTCCCAATGAGTATCAGCACCAATTTCATCACTGCACTGATGCTCAGATTTTATGGAATGCATTGGAAAAGAGATTCACTGGTACCAAGAGCACCAAGAGGAACCAGAAGGCAATTCTTAAGCAACAATATGAAAATTTTACTTCTACAAAGAATGAGTCTATGACTCAAACTTTTGATAGATTTAATAAGTTGATTGGAGAATTGGCTACAGTTGGAGTTCGTATGGAGGCTGATGATGTAAACAGGAAGTTTCTAAGATCATTAGGTGAGGAATGGACAATGTATACTGTGTCTTTCAGACAGAATGACCAGTTAGAAGATAAAGAGCTTGATGATCTTTACAATGATCTTAGGGTATTTGAAGCAGAGGTTGAAGCCAAGAAGAAGCCCTCAGGATATGTGTATAATGCTGCACTCCTATCAGCATCAACTGATTCTACTGCTAACCCTGAATCAGTTAGTACTGCTGGTGGAGTCAATCAGGAGAAGGCCAATGATTCTGTACTAGAAGCTTTCTTTTCTAGTCATGTTAACTCCTCATTAATTAATGATGACTTAGAACAGATTAATGCTGATGATCTTGAGGAGATGGATATCAAGTGGCAGATGGCTATGCTTTCTATGAGGGTGAAGAAGTTTATAAAGAGGACTGGGAGAAACAACTTTTCCCAAAGAAGAGAAGATGGTGCTGGGTTTGACAAGTCTAAGGTGGAATGCTACAAGTGTCATAAGATGGGACACTTTGCCAGAGAATGCAGAGGTGGAGTATCTCAAAACAACCATCAACAAGCTCAGACTGGAAGCTTCAACCAGAACAGAAACTCTGTTCAAGCCCTTGTTTCTCAACAAGGAATGGGATTTGATTGGAGTGATCAAGCAGAAGAGGCAATTCAGAATCATGCACTCATGGCAGAAGTCTCAGATCTTCCTACTGAGGTAAAATCTAATCTTTGTTCTCAAGCTTGTATAGACACTGTGAAAAAGTATAGAGATCACAACCAGGGAATGTGTGATGACCTTAAGAGATTAGAAAAGGATAGAAGAGATTATGTAGTGATTGTTGAGAGGTTTGAAGAACAAATTAAGGCTTTTCAAGCCAATGAACTTCAACACTCATATGATACAAACTACTGGAAGTGGGAAAAGAATGGTCTGGAGTTCCAACTGAAAGAGTCTAGGGAGGAATGTGAGAAATTAAAAGGAGAACTTGAGAAAGTAAAACTTGATGTTGAAAAGTTTTCATGTGCTTCTAAAGTCATGGACACCATAATAAATGCTCAAATCCACAGTAAGATGAAACCAGGCCTAGGGTACAATGCCACACCCCCACCATACAACAACACATACATCCCTCCTAGGTCAGACCTATTAGAAACCAAGGATAGGAAGGACTTACCTGAAGGAGCTACTAAAGTAGATCCATTATATGAAGTTGTTGTTGAGGATAAAACTGAAAAAGAAGAGTCTAAGAAAAGGAACAAGAATGTCAGTGGTGAGATCCCCTTAGAGAATTACATCAAGACTAATGAGGAAGGTGGAAGTCCCTGGGATAAGAACAATGAGATGAAAAGATCTGAAAAAGGAAAGGGAGTTCATTATACACAGACCACTGTTGTGAATTCCAATACTTGTGAACATTGTTCTTGCAAGAATTCTCAAAAGAATGAACCCCAAAAACATGATACAAAGAGGGGAAATCAAAGAAACTGGAATAATCAGTGGGCTCAAAAACAAGGAGTTGATCTGCAAAGGATTAACAGACCAAAACCTTGTTTTATCTGTGGCAAATTGAATCACCTTGCCAAACACTGTTATTTCAATCCTATTAACCAAAGGATAAATTTTCAAAGAACTTTTCAAAAATCAAATGGTTATAGGAAGCCTGTAAGAAACCATGTGGCTAAGAAACAAGCTAAATCCAAAAGCCACATGAGGAAAAAGACTGAAAAAGAATGTGTCACAATGTGGGTTCCTAAAAGCACTAGTGTTAGTACTGCTGCCTCAGATAGTACTGCTGCTAGCAGTGTTAGTGCTTCTAACACTGTTAGTACTTCTTCTAGAAGCAATACTGCTGCTAGCAGTGTTAGTACTGCTAACACTGTTAGTACTTCTTCTAAAGATAATACTGCTTCTAGTGTTTGTGCTGCTAGACCAATCATCTTGACAAAGTACTCCAGTACTGAAGTTCCTCAGGTTGAAAAACTTATCCAAACTGAATGTAAGTACTTTGATGAGCAAGGGAGACCCAAGACCACTTTGGCTTGGGTTCCCAATAAAAACTAATTGATTTATCTTATGTGCAGGGCAACCAACAGCTCAAGGGGAAGAGCATCTGGCATGTTGATAGTGGTTGCTCCAGGCACATGACAGGTAACATGGCCTGCCTCAAGAATTTCAAAAGAATTGATGGAGGACATGTTGCTTTTGGGAATAATCCTGCAGGAGGTAAGATAAGTGGTAAAGGTGATGTATCAAAAGGTAAGATGACATTTGAGGATGTTTACTATGTTGAGCAATTGAGATATAACCTGTTAAGTGTATCACAGGTCTGTGACAAGAAACATAGTATATTATTTACTGATTCTGAATGCATTATTCTTGCTCCTGGATTCAAAGTAGTTGATGAAAACATGATACTATTGAGAACTCCTAGAAAGGATAATGTGTATTGTTTAGATTTAGAAAGTGTTTCATCTGATTCATCCCTAAACTGTTTGGTATCAAAAGCTTCAATGGATGAATCATCACTTTGGCACAGAAGGATGTGTCACATGAATTTTAAAACAATGAATAAACTTGTTAAAAATAATCTTTTTAGGGGTTTACCATCAAAAGTTTATTCATGTGATGATCATTGTGTTGCTTGTCTCAAAGGCAAACAACACAAAACTTCTCATAAGTCCAAAGAGATAAACACTATCCCAAATCCTCTTCAGTTGTTGCATATGGATCTGTTTGGCCCTACAAATGTCATGAGCATTGGCAAGAAGTCATATTGTTTAGTTATTGTTGATGATTACTCTAGATTTACTTGGGTATATTTTCTGAGAACTAAAGATGAGACAAGTGGACTGATCAAATCTTTTATTCTTAGAATTGAAAACCAATCAAATCAAAAAGTGAAAGTCATTAGATCAGATAACGGGACTGAATTTAAAAATCTTGATCTAAACACATTTTGTGAGGAAAAAGGAATTGAGAGACAATGCAGTGCTCCTAGGACTCCACAACAGAATGGTGTTGCTGAGAGAAGGAATAGGACACTGATTGAGGCTGCTAGATCTCTGTTAGCTGATTCAAAATTACCCACTACTTTTTGGGCAGAAGCAGTTAATACTGCTTGTTATGTCCAAAACAGAGTTTTAGTAATAAAGCCTAAAAACAAGACACCTTATGAGCTTTTTCAGAAAAAGAAACCATTTATTGGATTTTTCAAACCATTTGGGTGTCCTTGTACAATTCTCAATACCAAATCTCACTTAGGTAAGTTTGATAGCAAAGCAGATGATGGTTTTCTTGTTGGTTACTCATCTCAGAGTAAGGCTTACAGAGTGTTTAATACCTCTTCTAGAATAATTGAAGAAAGTGACAATGTCAAATGCAATGAGAACACACCAAATCCTATTGGTTCAGGTCCTGATTGGCTATTTGACATTGATTCACTCACTAATTCTTTGGGTATCAGTAGTGATGTAAATGCAGGACAAAGGGATGCACCACCATCAGATCACGGAATTCAGTCTGTGATATTTCCACTCCCTACCATTGATCCTGTTGACTTCTGTGAACAAGAAAAGGAAGCTGAACCCATTCAGAATGAAGAAGAGAGAAGAATAGAGGAAAATCAGCCTTCAAGTCCAAATTCCAGAGAGTCTGAAGTGACTGAAGAAGCTGAAGAAAATCCAGACTTAAATGAGTCAAATCTGGATGTGAACTTACAAGAGGAATCTGGTCATTCATCAAGAACTCAGAAAAATCATCCTCCTGAGTTGGTAATTGGAGACATTGCTTCTCCCATGATGACTAGGAATCAAAGCAGACTTCAAGAGCTACAAGATCAGCAAAATACAGTTAATACTGTACTCACTTGCTTTCTATCCCAAATTGAGCCCAAAAAGGCTTATGATGCTATGAAAGATCCAAGTTGGATAGAAGCAATGCAAGAGGAGCTGCTACAGTTCAAGCTACAGAATGTTTGGAACTTGGTGGACCTTCCAAAAGGTCATAGGGCAATTGGCACCAAGTGGATTTTCAGAAATAAGAAGGATGAGAGAGGAATTGTGATCAAGAACAAAGCCAGTGCATAGTTACTACTTCCAGTGCATAGTTACTACTGCCAGTACATAGTTAATACTGCTTCGTACTTAATACTGCATGTGTCGTTAATACTGCTTTAAAAGAAAAATTAGGGCTAATACTGCTATAAATACCTCTTTCAGCCCGCCAAAGTTCATAACGTCTCTTTGAATTCTATTCATCTCTCTCTCTTTCTAACTATTCTCTCCCAAGAATCTCTGTTTTCTGTCAAGAATCCTCAGGTACAATGGAGTTTATCGACGAACACAACGAGATTGCCATGCTCCAGAAGCCAAAACAGTCCGCAGGTTTTCACGACATTGTGGATTTCCTCAAATACACGCATATATCCTATGCCCTAACGGTGACCCCGACAATCTACACCGAGCATCAGAAGCAGTTCTGGGAAAATGCCACCGTGGTGTCTGAAGATGGGCAGAAAATCATCAAAACAAGGGTGTGTGACAAACCCTTGAATGTTACAGAGGAGCTTATTCGCATCACTCTTCGATTGGATGATGCCTCAGGTATGACGTCTATTCCTAATGACGATCTATACTCAACTTTAACGAGAATGGGGTATGAAGGTCCCATTGGAATCTTTAAGTTTTTCAAGTCTAAATTTTCTACACAATGGCGATTCTTTGTTCATACCTTAATGCATTGCATTTCAAAGAAAACTACTGGATGGAGTGAGTTTAGCAGTACCATTGCTTATGCCCTAGTCTGCTTGGCCACTGCCAGGAAGTTTAGTTTTTCACAAATGATTTTCAATGATCTTGTGTCAAACCTGGAATCCAAAAAGAGTTTTTATATGTACCCAAGGTTTGTCCAAGCAGTGATTACTCAGGAATTGACGGATTTGCCTCAATTTACTGAGGTATATGTACCTAAACCCCCTAAAGGAAAGGTCTTCTCAAATATGAGAAGAACTTCCAGGGACTCGGAAGGAGTTGACACTCCATTGTTCTCTACAATGATGGGTGTGTCCCACACACAAGAAGGTATGGCATCAGGGTCAAGGCCCTCATTAGACCAACCCACTGATAGCCAAACCCCACCTTCAATCACCAAAGAAATTCCTCAGTCCATTCTTCAAAGACCCACTCCTCTCATAACCAAAAAGTTTACAAGAAGAATGGTACACAAGGCTCCTTCCCTTGATGTACCTCCTATAAGCCCAAAGCCTTTAAGCCCTCTATTGGAGCATTCTCCAATAGAGAATATCGAAAGGGAAACCACAGGGGTGTCTCCTAACCCCAAGAAGGTGCTCACTAAGGAGAAGGTTGAGCATGTGAGTAGCAAGGCTGCCACTACTTCTGCTAGCATAGAGAAGGACAGTGGTAACATACCTAAGACCTTCCTCACGGCAACTCAGAATGAGAAATCATTCAGAGGTCCCAGGTTCCAAGAAACCACGGGGGTAGGCAGTGCTTTTGCTAGGCAAAAGACACCTACTAAAATTTCCAGTGATCCTTTAAAGGAAGTAAAAACTCCTAAACAAGGTGAGGATAGATATACATATGAGGAATTGATGGAAACCATTGCCAATATCAACACAGATGTTGTAAGTCAGCAAAAGGAGATAGATGGACTCAAGAAAGTGGTCCTATATCAACAAACACAGCTTGAGAAGCATAAGAAGCTGATTACAAAGTTGATGCACAGGAAGAAGAAAGCTCAGTATGTTCTTAAAAGAAGAAGCCCCAACAATGATGCTCCCAAAAAGGGGGAGTCAGAAGCTGAATTCAACATGGAGAGTGCACAGGAAAAGGGGGAGAATGAGTGTGTTGAAGAAATTGCAAAAGAAGCAGAAACTGATCATGCAGCAGAAAAGGTTAATGCTGCTGAAATTCAGAAAGAAGCAGAAACTGAACCAACAGCAGAAACGGTTAATGCTGATGAAAGTCAAAAAGCAGAAGCGGCAGAAACCATTCCAGAGGCAGCAGAAACAAAAGAAGCAGCAGAAACCATGCAAGAAGCAGTATCTACAAAGGAAGAAGCAGCTGAAACAAAGGAAGCAACAGAAACTAAAATGCCTACTTTGGAAGAAGTTGAAGTTGCAGAGGCTTTGATTAAAGCCAAACATGACACTCCTAAAAAGCAAGAAGAAACCCTGGGTGAAAAGCTGGTGTCACTGAAAAGAACAAGAACCAAGTCTATAGCTACCAAGAGGAAAGTTGTCAAGAAACCTAGGGTAGAACCAGTGGTAGAAGAAGAAAAAGAAGAGGATGTTCCAGAAAAGAAAGATGATACAAAGGTTGCTGAAGAAGAAGTAGCAACTCCATCAGGTCAACCAAGTAATGCTCAATGTGATATGTATATCACTATGGTTGATACTGATCCAATCAAAGTTGACCCATTATCTTCCATGCCTCCTGAGATCATCTTCTGGGATACCTTGGTAGATCAGAGAAAGGAGTACATTAGAGTCAAAAGAGCAGATGGGAAGTATGAGGTCTGTTCTACATGGGGAAGACTTATCAGAATGTGCTCTAGATCTGACGTAGAGGAGATGTACAAGGTTGGAATGAAGCTGTATGGAAATATGCTGAATGAGAAAGGGATGTCTATCACCAAATTGGTTCTTGAATACCTGTGCCTAATGTTCAAACCAGAAGCAGTTCAGTATATGATAGAAAGAAATTTTCAAGCCATTACCAACTGGATGCTCATTGAAAAATGTGGAGTGTATGTCATCACACTTGACTATACATATCATGAGTATTATTTGGTGGATGTTGCATACAAGCACAGTAAGAAAAGGTTGAATGGAATGCTACATGCTAAGTTGGCTTGCAACAAGGATTCTGAAATGGGAAGATACTTGGTGAGAAGGATTATCAATCAAAGCCTGGGTTTGAATCCTGATTTATGTGTTCATGATTAGGTTTTGGAAGCATCATCTGAAGAACTTGACTTCTCAACCTAAAAAGTCAAGTTAGGGGGAGATTGTTGGGAACTGAAGATTTGCCAAGTATGGTTAGTACTGCCAGAACAACAATACTACTGCCAGAGCAAAGTTAGTACTACAAGTAAAAGTTAATGCTGCTGGAACAATGTTAGTACTGCTTGTGCATAACGATGTTAATACTGCTTGTGATCATAATTATGGAATGCGAGAATGTTGGAGATAAAGATGGAATGATTGAAGATAAGCATGAAAGAATATTCTGAAGATCAATTTTGTTTTGATAGTTATCTTGTAATTATTTAGTATAAATAGATTTTGATAGATAGCTATTCGGTGAGATTCTTTAGAATTCGTTTTTGTTTTAGAGAGAATTAACCTCAAGGTTTAGAACCCTATTTCTAGAGAAGTAGAAGTCGTCTTGTGGAGCCTGTTCAACAAGATTGAGGTTTGGTTGTAAACTTGTGAGTTGAAGTATTGAATACAAACAGATTGTGTTTTCTGATTAGTTGTTCATTGAGTGTGTTTGAATTAAAGTTCTATTCCGCAAGATTCTTTAATTCTGATTTCTAAGTATAAGTATTCTTGTTTGGAATCGATCCTGACAGCAATGCTGTTGGAGAAGAGTAGCAAACAAAAACCAATTTTTTTTCTATTTTAGCAATGTTGTTGGAGATGCTCTTAGGGAGATTTTGTTTCTTAATTGGACTAAATATATTGTCATGAACTTAGAGCATATCTATGACAAACAGGTAAATCGTTTTTATTTAATAACAAACCAAGAAATATTACACGCTTAGTAATATAAGAAAACTAAACTCTAGTTACAATATGAAACTTACAAGATACTAACTAGAGAGAGGAGAGAATATGAGAGCTAAGAGAAATATTTCTCAGAGAACAAAATCGTGTGTTATGAATACAAATGAGATATTTGCACTTTAAATAGTCTCATCTTTGATTTTACTAGTTTAGTCCTTCAGCTTTTACAGTTCCAGTCCTTGCACTTTGAAGTCCAACTCCGCTACCCTCCATCTACTTAACAATATGAGGCGAAGTCCCTACTGTATTGAGCTTTTATCACTTTATTATTCCAGCCCCTCTTTATCTTATTCTTTACTTATAACATACCAAAAAAACCAAGAAAACATTTCAAGTTAACAACTCTTTATATTTTATATAATGAATGTCAAGATTATAGATTTTAATCACATCTTTTAACATCCTCCCTTAATCTTGACATTTAAATAAGTCTACCATTTTCAACTTTTTGCACAAATAGTCATGTTGATGTAAAGAAAGAGACTTTGTAAATATATCAGCTGCATTTTCTAAAGACTCAACTTTAACAGTTTTCAGAACACCACTAGTCACTTTATTTCTCACTTGGTGAACATCAATTTCTATATGTTTTGTTTTCTCATGAAAAACGGGATTGTTTGCAATCTGAATTGCAGACTTATTATCACACAAAATATTTACAGGTAGTAAATCAGTGATGTTAAGACTAGACAGAATTTCTAGAACCCAAAGTATTTCACAAGTGGCAGATGCCATGGTCCGATATTCAGACTCGGCTGAAGAACGAGACACAGCTGTTTGCTTTTTACTTTTCCAAGAAATAAGACAATTTCCTAGAAACAAACAATACCCAGTTACAGATCTACGAGTAGATAAACACTTACCCCAGTCTGCGTCCACGTATGCTGACAATTTAAAACAATCCGAAACAGAGAATAAAATACCTTTACCTGGTGAACTTTTCAGATATCGCAGAACTCTAAGAGCCAAATTCAGATGAGAACGATGAGGCGCATGCATAAATTGACTAAGGCAATGTACTGCAAAAGCAATGTCTGGTCTAGTGGCCAACAGATAAATGAGTCGCCCAATTAATCGTTGAAAACCAGATATATCAACCAATACAGGATCAGAAGAGGAACTTGATGATTCTGTTACTATTAAATTCATATCCATAGGAGTATTGATAGGCTTACAACCTAAATACCCAAAATCATTCAATAGTTCCAAACAATACTTTCTTTGGCTCATACATAAGCCTTCCTTGGATTTTAAAATTTCAATTCCTAAAAAGAATTGTAAATTCCAAGATCTTTGATCATAAAATTCGTTTGCAAGTGTTTTTTCACTCTGTGAATCTCACTATTATTATTTCCAGTTATAACAATGTCATCTACATACACAAGTAGAATAATAAAAGTATTTCCATATTTAAGAGTGAACAAAGAATAATCACTACTGTTTTGATTAAAACCAAAATCAAATAAGCAATTAGACAGCTTCTCGTACCACTGACGAGGAGCCTGTTTTAGACCATACAGAGATTTTACAAGTTTGCAAACATGATTATCATCATTAGAAAAATACCCTTCGGGAAGAGTCATGTAAACTTCTTCCGTCAAGTCACCATACAGAAACGCATTGTTTACGTCAAGTTGATGCAAAGGCCAATTAAACTGAACAGACAAAGCTATAACACATCTAACAGTTACCATTTTAACGACAGGAGAGAAGGTTTCTTCGTAATCAAGACCTTCTCTTTGACTATAGCCTTTGGCTACTAATCTATCCTTGTATCGTTCTATTTCACCGGTAGACTTATATTTAATCTTCAAGATCCATTTACAACCAATAGGTTTTCTTCCTGGTGGAAGATCAGTTATAACCCAAGTACCATTCCTATTAAGAGCCTCCATTTCATTATTCATTGCAATTACCCAATTAGGATCTTTGCAAGCTTCCGAAAAACTACTTGGTTCAATAGACTTATTTAGATTTGACACAAAACAAAAAATTTCTTTTGTGAGATGAGAGTAATTTACTACTTTTTCAATCCCATATTTCACTTTGCCTTCTACTACAAAGTCATCAAATTTTCGGGGAAAATGAGGAACTCTACTAGACTGTCTTATAGATTGAGGAGAAGAAGAAGAATCAATAGACAGATTTGGAAGATTTTGACCCTCAGGAGGGGGGTCTACAACATTACGAGTATCATGTTCAATATCAGCTCTTGAATTCCCTTGATTCCTAGCAGACAAGATAGAATCCACATCAGTTGACAGGTTGTCAACACTCTCTTGACTACCAGAGGAATCAAGAGGATTAACTTGAGTTGTAGACCGATCCCTAAATTCCTCATTGGGCAGATTGTCAGGAAATACATCAGTAGAACTTGTGATATTATCAAAGAAATTTAAAGTATTCAACTTTTTAGAGTAAGACTCCAGATTTTCACTCATTTTGAAAGGAAAAACGTTTTCATAAAAAGTCACATCTCTAGAGACCAAATAATGTTTAGTATCTAGACTGTACAGTCTATAGCCTTTTTTAGAATTTGAGTATCCAAGCAAAACACATTTTTCAGCCCTAGAGGTGAACTTATCAAAATTATTTTGTTTGACTTCAAAACACAAACACCCAAAGTTCCTTAAATGAGTGAGAACTGGAGGAAAACCATAGACAATTTCATAAGGACTTTTACCATTCAGAACAGAGGATGGAGTTCTATTTATAAGATAGGTGGCTGTGAGAATGCATTCAGACCACATGTACAATGGAACCCCATCCTGAAACATTAAAGCCCTAGCAACGTTTAGTAAATGTCTATGTTTACGCTCCACAACACCATTCTGTTGTGGAGTGTAGGCACAGGATGTTTGGTGAACAATGCCATGAGAATTAAAGAAATTTGAGACCTTGTGATTTAAAAATTCAGTTCCGTTATCACTCCTAACAATTTTAATGGTTTTATTAAACTGAGTTCGAATAAGGTTGTAAAAAATGATAACATTGTCATAAACCTCATTCTTTCCCTTTAAAAGATAAACCCAAACTGATCTTGAAAAGTCATCCACAACAGTTAAGAAGTATTTAAAACCATCCTTGCTAGAGACTTTATAAGGACCCCAAACATCTAAGTGAATTAGTTCTCCTATTTCCTTAGACTTATGATCACTAAGATCAAACTTTGCACAAGATTGTTTAGCCTTATGACAGATTTCACAAGGAGTAGAAGAACCCAATTTTATGTTTAACTTTTCTTTTAAAACATTCAAGACTGGGTCAGCTGGATGTCCTAATCTACTATGCCATAGTTGATATGATATGTAATAGTTAATGGTAGAATTAGAAGAAGTAGACTTACCATTATTCAAGTTAAAAAGATAAAGACCTCCAGTCTCATTACCAATCCCCATCAACCTCGTTCGTTGACAGTCCTGAATGTAGCATTTATGCTCGTCAAAACCAATAAACACCTTATTGTCTCTAGCTAACTTGTGAATAGACAAAAGATCTCGATGTCGCGGTACTTTGATCTCATATCTATGGAGACTAAGAATAAGATACCGCATAATCTCACAGATCTATGGAGAGAACCAGTTATTTTAGTTCAGATTTATTGAGCGTAAAGACTGGAAGAGAACAAACATAAAGGAGATCTCGATGTTTTGGTACTCGTTTCTCAAATCTATAAAGGATAAGAGCGAATATGCCACTGAATCTCACAGATCTAAGAACAGATATAACCCAAGAAACGAATCACGGATTTAAAAAAACGTATATACACAGATTTGACAGATTTAAAAACGTATATACCAAGCAGTTAGTTTGACAGATCTCAAATAGAAAAAACGTATAGCAGTAACAAAACCAGATCTGTAACAATCTCAAATAGTAAAAACGTGTAGTAGTAAGAAAACCAGATCTGTAACGGAAACACAGATCAAAAACACAGATCTGTAACGGATCTAAGAAAATGTTGTAAAACACAGATCTGTAACGGAAACACAGATCAAAGAAAAAAACGATTCACGGATTTAAAGATGTTGTAAAACACAGATCTATAACGGAAACGATGAACAATCGATAGATTATGGCTCACAATACCGTCCTGGTTACGTTTGTAACTCTGGTAATGGAAAAATCACACACATTCAGATCGAGAGGTTAATCCGCACAGCCGATTCTGATGATGAAAACACAGCAGATGGATAGAGCCTTACGGCTCTGATACCATATGACAAACAGGTAAATCGTTTTTATTTAATAACAAACCAAGAAATATTACACACTTAGTAATATAAGAAAACTAAACTCTAGTTACAATATGAAACTTACAAGATACTAACTAGAGAGAGGAGAGAATATGAGACCTAAGAGAAATATTTCTCAGAGAACAAAATCGTGTGTTATGAATACAAATGAGATATTTGCACTTTAAATAGTCTCATCTTTGATTTTACTAGTTTAGTCCTTCAGCTTTTACAGTTCCAGTCCTTGCACTTTGAAGTCCAACTCCGCTACCCTCCATCTACTTAACAATATGAGGCGAAGTCCCTGCTGTATTGAGCTTTTATCACTTTATTATTCCAGCCCCTCTTTATCTGATTCTTTACTTATAACATACCAAAAAAACCAAGAAAACATTTCAAGTTAACAACTCTTTATATTTTATATAATGAATGTCAAGATTATAGATTTTAATCACATCTTTTAACAATATCTAACACCTTTTGTATTTTTTTTATCACATTAATCCCAACTTATCAAATTAAAAAATCCTATGTAAAAGTCTGTAATGATAGTTTCTTATAAGAATCTCTTTTGTAAGTTCCGTGTAATTAGGAGAGGATAAGGATAGAAAAGAAATCCAAAACCAAATAAGTCACCAAAACCAAAACAACTCGGTTTAAGTGCCGGTTTCGATTTTTTTAATAATATCGGTTAACCGAATAGGAATTTATACTATTATTTATTTTTTATGGTTTCTTTTTGGATGAACCGGTTTGAGCATATATAAAATTAACAATAGATGAACTGATTTATCTTGTAAACTAAGAACACAAATTTGAGATATATTTAACAAAACATCAACCAACGTTATCGTTGTACCATAAATGCAAAAACTAGCATAACAAAAACAATTAATATGCAGGAGGAACGACTATTAAGCGAGGGGGTGAGGGGTTTCGTCAAAACGAATTGAGCCACTAGGAGAACCGCCATAAATGACTATGGGAATATAATGACAAAAAGAGTAAGAATAATCTTACCCTAAGTTACTTTGAATTTCCCACCCCACCCCCCCCCCCCCCCCAAATACATGTAAGTCCGTTTCAATATCAATAATTATAAATTTATAATAAATATCAAATATTTAATTTAAAAAAAATGTTATTTCATACTGAGTTCAAGATAATAATCAAGGTTCTTGTATAAGAATTCAAATGATATGATATAATTATAAGAAATCTACAATAATAGTTATTACAATTTTTTTTTGAAAATGCTTTTATAAAACATTTAAACAAAACTATTAAATTTAATAAATACAACATTTATATTACATCAAAGTAAAAACCATCAATACATTACAAGTTTAAATTGTTGCTATAAGCATATGAAATAATAATTAACAAAAGATAGTAGGGTCCATGTTTGGCTATGTTTGGCAAACTAGTTGATAACCTAGCTTATGACTTATAAGCTAGCTGGTAGTTGATAAACTAGCTGTTGACTGATAAGCTAGCTGATGAAAAAATCACGTTTGACAAAAAGTAGTTTATAAGCATTTAAATTACCAAAAAAAGACATTAAAAAATAGTTGATAAATAATAATTAATATTAATGAGGGCATAATTGAAATATTTACAAAAAACTACTCATAAGCTACTCCAAGTAGCTTTTCAAAAAGCTAGTTTATTATCATCCAAACATGTACCTCAAAAATAAGTTAGTTTATAAGGTAGCTTTTTTTTTGCCAAACAATGCCAAAGACTCATGTTTCATATATATATATATATATATATATATATATATATATATATATATATATATATATATATATATATATATATTGTAACACCCCAAAGTTCGGCTTTTGGCATTTTAATATAGTGCATTTATTTTAGCATTAAGTTTGATTTTTTTTATGTTGTTAAGCATTTTAGGAATTAAGAGTTAATGTGATGAATAAATATAAATATATTATTTATATTTATATTAGTTATTTGTGCAAGGGCTAAGGTGTAAGATGGATAAAGTGGAAGGGTGGTAAGTTGAATTATGACTAGGTAAAAGAAAAAAAATAGTAGATGAGTTATGTAGATGACGCGGGTATCGTCCAAGGTTTAAAATGTAAAACATCTATGACTAAGAGGTCTAGTTGTAAGTTTTTGAATTTTAAGTTTTAGAGATAATCTCGTTTTGTTGAGGATAGAGGTTAATCTGCAAATTTTCTTTTTTTATGAAATAATTAAATAGGTTTATATGATCTCTATATATATGTATCTGTATCCGTGAGTTTATGTGAAGGAAGAAAAAAAATAGATGATTAATAAATCGTGGGTTAGTTAAGATTTGATCAAGGGACTAGAGTGTATGGTGGCTGAATTTTGAAGGACATATAGTAAAGTTAATTTCAAAATTTGAAGTTTAGGATTGGGATGAATCCCTTCTTTTTGGGAGGTTGGGTGGAGTCCCGCAACCATAAATACCGATGGTGATCACATTGGAGTATTCGTTCAATCAAGAAAAAAAAGTTAGGTTTGGTGAAGAAGAAATCAGTCTTGAAGCCATGCTGGAGTTTTCGAGTTTTGATCGATTTGAGGTAGTTTTCTGATCCACACTCGTAGTTAAGTTATTTTACACGATGCATTTACGTACGAAAAGTTGTTGTCGTAGAAATCAAGTCGTGTAAATCGCTCGAAATTTAAGTTTTGGTTCCGGCTAAATTCGACGGTTCGATATAAACCAAACGTAAAATTTTAAAGTTCTAGTTGTATATCTGATTTAGATGTAAACTTTTACGTCGATCAACAGTATTAAATGTTATTAATGAATTATCACTACTACAAATATGACTTTTATAAACGGTTGTTTTGGGCTTTAAACGCGGTTTTGGAACCGTGTGTATGGCCAGTGTTTGTAAAAGTATCGGCCTTTATACACGGTTCCAAAACCGCGTATAAAACTCAACTTTTATACACGGTTTTACAACCGTTTAGAAAATGAATATTAACCGTGTATAAAAGTCACAATCTTAAATGGTTTTTAGATGAAACCGTTTAAAAAAGTTCTGACTAACCGTTTATAAAAGTATTTATTTTACATGGTTTTTGATGAAACCGTTTAAAGAAGTCCTACCAACCGTTTATAAAAGTGTCTATCTTACACATTTTTTTGCTAAAACCGTTTACAATTGTGATAATTTTTCACGGTTTTCAAAACCGTATATAAATGTAGCGATTTATAAAAAAAATGCGGACATTTGTACACGGTTTTTTCACTAAAACCCTGTCTAATGAGTTATATTTATAATTTTAATATTTTCCTCGATTTTGTTACCATCCATTATTCCAAATGTTGGTGAAGCTGCATTATATACGATAAGCTACATTTTCAAATACAATTCCAATTGGAATAATGAAACATTTCAAACACAATTCCAAATAAGTACAAAAATAAGCTAGACACGTAAATGTAGCATCTCAAAGTAACCATTAAACTTTAAACATCATCAACGTAAATGTAACATCTCCGAGTAACCAAACATTCTAATATTTTTTATCGTGTAATCAAGTCTAATAATTCTTAAAACAATCCCCCCATTTATTATCACATTTTACCATATATCATGCGCCTCAAAGTAAACGATCTCGCGATAATGCAAGTCATCTCTTCTACTTGCGTAATTGCAAAAGGAGTCGTCGTCGTCCATGTGTCCTATATATAAGTTTTGTACAACATAAGTTTTGAGCGTAGGTGTTATCATAAACAAAATAAAGTGTTTTGTACAATATATAAATAAAATGAAAGGAATTTAAGAAACACATACCTTGAAAGCATATTGTTCATGCATCACAAATTGAAAGATTTGTTTCACTACATAGTAACCACACTCCCAACCATCTTGTTGTTGATTACACTAAAGTGTAAAAAAAAGTAGTGGTTAAACAAATTAAAGTACGAAATAAATTGTTAGGATATATGAATTATACCTTGTTTAATCTCCATGTAATCGGAGTGTTGGCTTGAGAAGACCCTATGGCACGATGGTAGTCTGAAATAGCCCTAAATGAAAAATTACAAAACATTTGTGTTATTAGTCGATTAACTATATAAATAAACAACAATAGTATATTAAAGTGATACATTACTTCAGTGTCAATTAGGCCTTTGATCTTGTAAGTTTCGGCTGTCTTTCCGCTTGACATCATCGAATCTAATACATGGACCAAGCTACGTCTAGGCCTAATGATTAATAGCAACCAATGGTTCCTAAAAATGTTCAAAATGGTAAAGTCAATACAACTTAAAGTGTAAAATGTATATTATCATTATTAGAATAAGATATTAATATATATCTTACCCCTGTGAGTATGGTGCCAAAAAGAACTCCTTTTCTTTTTGGTGCACCATCGTTGCCAAAATTGTGTTTGAGAGACGATCCCACCCCATGAAATTTCAAGTTCATTTATGCTCCCGGTGCTATAAACGCACAATTATATTGTTCCTTGATTTTGTACATATAATCGTTTGTAAATGCCTGAAAACGTTAAAATATGTTAACATTATTAGATATTGTGAATATACATACCCGAATTGATAAGACATATAAATATTGACTTACACTAGAAACCAGTCTATGATGTGCTTTTGATTTTCTAACTTTTTACCTTTCCAACACTCCAATAAGCCGCTGACAGATTGTGGCGTGCCTGCAGGTCTGTGTAGAGGGGATGGCTGTCCCCATTAAGCCGCTGACAGATTCTTCATTTCAGACCTGACACTGGCAGCAAGTTTAGACAGAGGGCTGTTCTGATTAAGCCATGGGGGTTGCCCAGGTAATTTGCTCCTCGCAAACAGGGTGGCGTTACTCGCCCACATGGCTTTGGTCGTGATTTATAGTTTCAGCTCTTGTGTTTGCTGCTGTTTTGAATTCTGTTTGGTGTTTTTGGTCCTATTTTGGTAATAAAATTTATCTCTTGTCGTTCTGCCCGTGCAAAAAAAATGTTTGCTTAATAATTCAAACTTCAAAGCACATGGCTGATAGTTATATCACTTTTAAGATTAAACTATTGGTTATCATTTTGTCATGTTCATAATTCAAACTTCAAAGCACATGTTCATAATACCACAAAAAGGTTCATCAATTACCACATAAGTTACTGATCATAATCATATGGGCCAGAGTTAATTATTCAATTTTGAGACACTAGAAAAGTTGTGGCTATTAAGTCATGGTTCTCAACTTTGATAAACATCTATTATGTACGTCAAATTGGCAATCCATCTTCTCAAAGGACCATGGGTCACAACTACAGTCCACTTCCAGCAAGAAATGAAATCATTGAAACTAGGTTTGTTAATATATAAAAGTAAATGTAAACAACTATAGTTGCATCCTAGTTGTATATAACGTCAACCAAAGGGCCTTTGAGAAGATGGATTACATCCTATCAATTACCACATAAGCTACTGATAATAATCATATCAATTACATCCTATATCCGGGGAAAAAACTGCACATTATGAAATCGATCCAGAAGATCAAAAAGTACGAAATCTAATAGATTCAATGTAGATATGTGTTCCACAAATCGACTAACTAAACAAAAATAAAGACATGGCATCGAAGAGTACGAGCAAACGAGACTTAGGGTTTTAAGAATCATACATGGCATTGAAGACGTATTCTCTGCTTCTTCAACGGAGATATCATCGTCGGAAGTATATTCTTCAATGGAGATATCATCGTTAAGACAGCCGGAGAAGAAAGTCGATCGTGGAAAACGAAAGAGAGAGTCGGAGGAGAAAGCGTGCCGATTGTGGGTTTAGGATGGGTTTAGGGAAAACGTGGGTTTAGCACGAAGGTTAGGGAAATCTATGAAAAGGAGCTATTTGGAATTAGTTATTAGGGAAATCGATTTGGCGCTATTTGGATTTTGGAATTAGGGAAATCGCTATTCGAAATTAGGGAAATCGATTTGGAAGGCGCTATTTGAAAACGTGGGTTTACTGTTGTTGTTGTTGTTGTTGTTGTTGTTGTTGTTGTTGTTGTTGTTGTTGTTGTTGTTGTTGTTGTTGTTGTTGTTGTTGTTGTTGTTGTTGTTGTTGGTTATTATTATTATTATTATTATTTTTATTGATTATTATTATTACTGTTGTTGATTATTATTATTATTATTATTATTATTATTATTATTATTATTATTATTATTATTATTATTATTATTATTATTATTATTATTATAATGGTTAGTATTAGAGATCATCAAATGGGTGTAACCCGACACAGAATCAATTTAAAAAAGTTAAGTGCGGTCGGTTTGGGCCCGACCCAAAATCAGGACCGGTTACGAGATTACTATTTTATACGCGGTCCTAAATTAACAACCGTGTATAAAAGGTACTGGACAATTACAAACGGTTGCATCGAAATAACCGCGTACAAAAGTTATCTTTTATACACGGTTGTGTGTTAAAAACCGCGTACAAAGGGGTTACTTTTATACGCGGTTGTATACCAAAAACCGTGTGTAAAAGCTAACATTTGTACGCGGTTTTTAACGCACAACCGTGTACAAAGGAGTTACTTTTATACGCGGTTTCTTGCTCAAAACTGTGTGTAAATGTGCCTTTTACAAACGGTTTTTTACATACGACCGCGTATAAAAGTAACCCTTTTGTACGCGGGTTTTTAACATACAATCGCGTATAAAAGGTAACTTTTGTACGCGGTTATTTCGATGCAACCGTTTGTAATTGTCCAGTACCTTTTATACACGGTTGTTAATTTAGAACCGCGTATAAAATCTTAGTTTTAGCAACGGTTCAGCCTTAACTGTGTAAAAAGGGTCCAGATCTGTCATTTATACACGATTTTTGTAAAAACAACAAAAACCGCGTATAATTAAGCGCGTATAAAAGTCATATTTGTAGTAGTGTATTGCTACCGATTTTGAATGAGTTGTCGATGGATCAAGTATATGGATTATTTTTACGGTCATGGGTCAAAGATCTCAAATGGAGCATTTGTTTTGAATTTTAGTTTGTTATTTAATAATTGATTATTTATTTAACTAAAGAATTATTTTTCCACTTTCTTTTTATTCAAGTTATGAGTTTTGGCCGTAGCATGTGTATTGGTTTTTGTCTATTTTTTTTGTAGATAAAAGATTTTATAAGTTTCAAAAATCTATCAGAATGATTTTAAATTTTACCTCGATGAGTTTTAGCCAAAATTAGGTTTAAGGAAAATAAATTGTTAAATACGTTGGGTTATTTTATTTACAAGTTTGATTGTGGTCTCAACTATTTATAGATTTTAGAAGTTTGTTACGAGATCTCAAAAGAAATTAAATTTTGATTTTTAGACTATTATGATTTAAAATATTTTAATTGGGTGAGCCGTCGATAGAACCGAACGTTTAGTCAGTTGAGCCGACTTAGGATTTAGCCTAAGCTTTATGTCGTGATCTAAGATTTTGTTGGTTGGCCGAAGCGAAGGATACTTAGAATTACGTTATGAATTGTGTAGGTAAGATTGTCAGCGAGTCAGGAACGCTTACACACCAAGGTGAGTTTCATGTGATTTTAAAGTTGGGATACATACGTATTTGAAAAGATGTTTTTCAAATGATTTATTAGTTTACGACGTCTTATGCAACTGCATACTCGATGTATTATTTTTAGCATGAATGAAATATTTTGAAGTGCATGAAAAGCTTTTATGATGTTTTTGGGTCGGTAGAGATGACGGGAAACCGTAACGATGTTTTGACCGGTATATGTTGCGAAGTACCTCTGTACCGTGTCGGTAGATGTTATCCGATACATGTATCACGAGTTATACCTCTGTACTTGGAGATTCGACGATATTGACGATGTTTCGATCGGTACATGTTGCGAAGTACCTCTGTACCGAGTCAATGGATTAGATGTAGTACATGTATCACGAGTTATACCTCTGTACTTAAAGATTTGATGTTATCGACGATGTTGACCCATATAGTACATGATGTATGATTTTGTCAAGATGATTTATTAGCATGCATGATTTTTGACGATGATGTTTTCTCGAAGCTTGCTTTATATATCTGAAATGTTTTATATTCAAGTTTTTGTTTATGTAAACCATGAACTCACTAAGCGTAAAGCTGACCCAAGCATGTATCTCAGGGTTCGATAAGGCTGAGAGCTCGAAGGAAAAGGAGAAGATTTAGCCGATGTTTAGCTTTATTCGTTCGATTTTAAGTTTATTTAGATGATGTTATTTATTTTAGTACTTTTGATATTGATGTAAAGACTTCCGCTGTTAGGTTTTCAATTTAAGTTACTATTTGATTGAGGTATATGTTGATTGTTAAGCCGTCACAATCCCTGGATTTTGGGGTGTGACATATAGTGTCCAAAACTCACTCCAAATCAAACACATTTTAAATATTTAATACTTTTCCATTTTGTGTACTTTTACATATTGTAAAAATATGGGTTAGTTAGTCTTTATATATTTATTTTTAACGAGAAATTGTATATATATTGTCTTCTTGTTTTATAATAAAATTAACAGGCATATAGCTAGTAGTTTTTATAATAAATAGAAAAATATTTTAGATTAAAATCAATATTGCACGTATGATCGAGAGTAAATCAATATTTTAGATTAAAATCAATATTGCACGTATTTTTAGGGAGAAGTATAGTAGCCTGAAAAACTGGAATTGACCAATGCATATATATGTTTTCTTTCATGACAATTAGTATCATGCAAAACATGTTCGCCAACTATATGAGATTAATGGAGAACACATTAAAGCATGGAACTCAATAATTGGTCATTATTTAAGAGGCCACTTAATTTGGTCTCCTTAATCAAATCCACATTTCTTAATTGCATATAATTGCTCACCAATTACCTAGTTATATATTTTATTAAGCTCCCTTACTTTTCATCACTGAAAATTAAACTAAATACAATATGCTTACATATATAAACATGGATGGAAATAAAGATATACATGTAGAGGAAGAATCTTTTGTTAATCATATATTTAGTGTTATCATAATTTAATAGGTTCTTAAAAAGAAGGCTCATATATATATATATATAGGGTCCCGTTATTTTGTTAACCACCCATTTAGTGTTAACCATGTTAATTTTTTTGGATCAATGGGAATTAAGATAAGTTACTGGTTTTAATAGTAGGAGGGCGATTTTGGTAGGCGTAGTTTAGGAATTTCAGAGTTTTAATTATTTAATGGTTATTTACTTTCCTAATTTCATGCACAAGATATTTTTGGTAGTTATTAATGATAATCTTAATCTTCTAAAACACATTTTCAAACATAATCTTCATCTTCACGTTTCAGATATTCTTTTCACGTTTTTTTTGCATATATGCACGATTTAAAACTGCATATATGCACAGGGGCGGATGCATGTGGTTGTTAGTGGGGGGAAGGGCCCCCATGAAAAGGAAAAAAAATGAATTTTTTAGGGTAAAAAATCGGATTTTTCAGTTTTATACCTTAATGTCCCCCCTGTAATTTAGCGTCTGGGACCCCATAAACCAAAAAAGTGTCTGGAAATCAATCAAAAAACCAAAACTAACTTTTGAAATCGCCTAAAAAACCAAAAAATCCCTTGAAATCGACAAAAAAACTTAAAAATCTCTTAAAATCAACCAAAAAAACTTTAAAAAGCCTTCGAAACGTTGGATTTAGGCTAAAAATACATCGAATAACTTTACGGGCATTTAAGCTACCTTAAAGGTGCCCCCATGATGAAAAAATCATGGATCCGCCACTGTATATGCACATCATAGAATTGCATATATGCACATATTAGTATTGCATATATGCATACCTTAGAACTGCATATATGCACATCGTGGAATTGCATATATGCACATATTAGTACTGCATATATGCATACCTTAGAACTGCATATATGCACATCATAGAATTGCATATATGCACATATTAGTACTGCATATATGCATACCTTAGATCTGCATATATGCACATATCGAAATTGCATATATGCACGATTTAAAACTGCATATATGCACCAAAGGAAAGCAGAAATGGCAAAGCATTATGATGTTCTTATTTCTTTACCATGTTAGTATTAAGCCATGAAGACATGTTTCTTATTTGTTCCCTAAAATCTCATAACCATTTTAACCATCACATACAAGGCCTATCCCAAAATGAGTCTTTCATTCCATCACATAATTTTTACTAGAAAAACATAATCCCTAATAAGAATTCTATTAAACTAACAACCGCCGCCACGTAATACTCCGAGATTGATTCCGTTCCTCCGTGAAATTTGCCGTCTTTGACGTCCCAGAAAACGTCGAGCGGCTTCCCATCGACTACGAAGCTTTTTGACCCTTGTTTCTTCCAGAAGTTCCATGGCTTCAGCTCGATTTTGTATGTGTGATTGGTTTTCGGTGGTCCGTTACCCGACACCGATAAGCCATGAAGCAGAAGGTTCTTGCACCAAGTGACGGTGATCAGACGACATTGATCGGCGATTGTGGTCTTGTAAACGGACATGAAAACACTCTGGCCGAATTTCATGACTGCTGCTGAGAGTCTTCCGGCTATTGGGTGTTGAATCCAGATCCGTGCAACAGTTTAGAAATCGAATATGATAAAGCAATAAGAAATATGATTTCAACTGGTCATCCCTTTCATTAACTTTCAGAGAGAATATTACAGTACGAATTAGAAAGCTAAAGAGATGATTAGGCTTGTTTTTCCAAGCTAATCAACTTAAATACAATGGGCCTGTGGTTAACAAGCCCACGGCCCGTTCACTAATAAGGCTCAAAATGAATTAATACAAAACAACCCTTGAACTTTAAATCAACTATAAAACCTGCCCTAACAATCTCCCCCTTTGATTTGAAGTTCGAGTTGGCGCTCTAGATCTCTCCAGTTGAAGACATATCTTTTACGGAGCGCGAAGTGTACCTCGAACAATCTGATGGCGCGACGATAGTCGATGCGATCTTCAATCATTTCCAAGGCATTCCGAGCAGTTACTTCATTTGGATTCGGAACATAAGAATACCTTAGATTTTCAGATTCGTGCTGAATAATCTTTCGAAGAGCATCTCTGACCTTTAGAAGCGCGCCGTCACAAAATCTGTCTACCTGACTGAAACGCATGAATTTCTTCTCCTTTTGCTCATTGAGGTAAACAATCCCGAATTCTGGTAACAGAAGCATAACGTTCTCGGGATACATGTTTAACTCAGGTGCTTTCAGATTCGGCTTGATCAGATTTACCTTTTTCGCCTTGTTCTCGATAGCCATTTGGAAGTCCGTTAGATAAGACATCATGATGGTGCGGACCAGGTATCGACGAACAACTTCGAGTGCCTTTGTAATCTCTAGCGGTCGGATGGTTCTTGTACGTAAGTCTTTCAGAATAACCAGCAAGTCGAGTGGTCGGAGGTTCTTGAAATCAGCTTCTGAAAATTTCCATTCGTTCCCATCTTCACGTCGAACAATGAAAACTGGGTAGACGATCCTCATAATACGTCTTGAATAGAAGTTTGGTTCTGACCTGGTTGACTGGAAGACACCGCTGCATTGTGCTGATATATCGACGTTGAAATTCTGGGTCAAGGTTGTAGATACCCAGACAGAAGGTCGGCTCGATCGGGCAAAGCTTGTGTACGAACAGCTTCTTCAAAGATTCCTCCAAGTGAGGGATAAGTACCATGATCTTCTCCCAACGGATTTGTTGCTGTTGAGGAGGGGGAGGAAGATCAGAAGCTGTCGTGGGAGGAGCAGTTGTCGGAAGATCGGAAGTAGTAGACTCGGGTCTTGTTGATGATGTTCCGGCGGGTTGAGCATAGTGAACGGGGGTTGCTCCATATAAATTTTGGAGCAGGAACTGATCGTAGTCAATATTGTCGTCCTCATCAGTAGGGAAGACCAAATTTACCTGGAGATTTACGGCACTGGCGGCTTTTTCGTACTATGCGTCTTCGGTCTCCGGGTTGGTCTCACACTCTGGATCTAGCATGTCCAGTATCGGTCTGTCTGACGAGTCAAAATTGACCAGTTCCTGTGTTGAACCCTCGGGCTTTTCAACCGTCGGGTCTTCTTCATCTGAAATCTCCATATCTATGACCATATCTGCTAGTGGCAACTCGGCTTCGGGTGCTTCTGATGTAGTTGCCGCAGTTGGGGTTTCCTGTTGAACCACTGTTGTAGTTTCGGCAGTCATGATCTGGGCGGTCTCGGTTTGGCGTAGACGTTTCTCCCCCTCACGCTGATCAGGATCATCCTGGTCATCGTGCTTGCGTTTGAGACCGCCGGCTTGACTCTTACAAGTGTCTTCTAGTGAACGGACCCTCTCAGAGAGCGTGGTTAGCGCTTTGTTGTATTCGTTGAGGGTCGAGTCAATGGAGTCGAGGCGAGAGGTAATGGATGAAGACGGAGCAGTGACCTGTGATCGGAGAACTGAGATCAGGTCTGCTTCGGTAGAGGTGGTTGTGTCGGATTCCTGGAGCAGCTGGGCCAATAGCATCGTCTTCAGGGTGTCCACCGAATAGATAGGTTGCGGTGTAATCGGTGGAGGTACAGTGGCGGTTTCAGTATCGACGAGGTGACCTTTACCTTTGATAGCGCGCATCGCTTTGGCAAGTTCAGCGGCTACATGTTGTTGCATATGTTGCTCCATATCCTGGCCGACAGCCTTAACGGTGCTGTCCAGAGACCCTGGTGACACGAAGTCGGGTAAATTAACCCCGGGATCACTTAGATTGCCCGTTGAGGCGTCTACCACAGGGGTAGAGCCACCTACGTTCACAGTTGGCGTGATGTTAGCTGTGGTAGGATTTCCCGCCGATCCTTGTGTTTCACCAAGAGGTGAAGACACTACGGTGGTTCCGGTCGAGTCACGAAGAGTCTCGACTTGGTGTTGTACCTCTTCAAGTGTCCTAGCCAAAGATTGATCTATTACAAGTGGCTATAGACTCGATGGTGCACGAAATGAAGTCGAGACCGGGGGCTGCTGGTCTCTTATTTCAACACCAGCACTCTCCGAATGAGAGGCCGGTGGAAGTTGTGGTTGTTCCCCGTGTAATATTGAAACATCCGTCTGTTGTGAGACGGATGAGTGGATAAGGGAGTCGTGCAATTGCTCCGCTGGGTCCACAGAGTCTTCTTCAATACCCCGTCCCAACAAATGAGACGGGATAGCAGATGTGGCTACCCGGATGTCACTCGGTTCGGTTCGCTCAGGAGCCTCTTTTTCTTTACGGCTCGTTCTTTCCTGGTTCAACTTTGAACGCAGTTCTCTCCGCCTCGCATGATCTAACTCCTCTACTTGTTCTCCCTTAGATGTCCGAATAATAGGTCCGGTTCCAGTAAGATGAGGCGAGTCAAAAGAGATTCCACCAGTGTAATAATCTGGGTTGGGTCCGATACCGTGAGGTATGTGTTTCAGGCGTATAGAACGGTCGGTATCGGAGTCCGTGGAGTCAGAAACCACGTCTTCAACATGGTGTGATGGGGAAGGGGGTTCAGTAACATATGGTTCGGTCGAACGATGAAGAGCGGGTCTAGATTGGGGTTGGCTGGAACCGGGTTGCGATTCCACTGCACCACCTACTCTCGTTCCCCTTCCTCTCACAACTAACGTTCCCCACCCGACAGCACCTGCTTGTCGGGCCCTTCCACCTCTTACTCTCGGACCCTCACGTCTCTCGGGTCTAAGTCCCTGGGCAGGTCCCTCCGGCTCTGGGTGGACCATGGGATTTCCTAACGCTCCCCTGTATGCTACTACCCCTGGTGCAGTGGGATCGGCAATGGCTAGTAGTGGTTCAGGGATGGGCATGGCTACCGCATCAGATGGATTACGTATAACCATGAACTGTAAGTGGTGATGGGGACATACCGGATGGTTCAGGCGGCGAGGAATGGCAGGATTCGCGTCCATATGTTGACGCACCACAAGCGAAAGGAAACGCGGATACGGAATAAACTTCTTATGTTTGGACCCTCTGATGTGGCGAATAGCGGTGACGAGCTCCCTCCAGATGATCATTGCGAAGTCGATGTAGCGGTTATAGCACACAGCATGAACTAGGCGAAGGAAGTCGCCGGTGCACTGATCAATGCCTCTCCATCGTGAGGAAAGACAACGGTTTAGGATTGTAAAGAAAGTGTACCATATCGGAGCCAGGTACTTGCGATTGAATGCGGACGGCCGGTTGAGATCATGGTTGTAGCCAAGTGCGCGGATTTGAGCGCACAGTGTGTCATCATTTACGGCAGAATCGTACCATTCGTGATTGTTGGCGGTGGCCTCCGAAAGAGAGAGAAGTCGGCGGAATGAGTCCGGTGTGAGCATGAAAGGTTGGTTATCGATTTGAGCGGTGATCGACTGCGAGTTACCGGTTGTGACGACTCGGGCAATGAGCCATACATGCAGAACGTACAGGACTGGGACGTCGGTTGTGCTGGTAAGGTGTAACATCTCGAATTTTCGTTGTATTATTTTTGTAAATTACAAGTTTTAACTTGGGGTTAAGTTTGTATTTGTTTAATGTTATTGGTTGAAGTGGATTTTCAATTTGAGGGTTTGTTGTGTCATTCCTTTAAAGTTAGGGGTGTAGTTGGTAATTTGAACTATGACTCACTAAGTTGTAGTAGGAGGTGTCACACAATTAGTCTTAAGTGACTAATTGTGTGTGTGGGTGGCCATTTCGGTATCGAGAGAGAGAGATAGAACCGAGAGATAGAGATAGAAAGATCGAGAAGAAGAAGAGCAAGTGAAGCAAGGATTTTCAGCTGGGTTTTTGAGATTAATTGAAGAAACAAAGGTAATCTATCCTTACTTTTATGTTCATAAGTTGTTAGATAAGTTTAGAGATGGGTTTTTATGAAATATGAATGTTTTGGGAAATTTGAGTATATGAGTAGGTTCAGTTCATAGCCTTAATCATATCTGTATATTATCAGAAAGATTCATGGTGTAAAAACTGCAAAATCTGGGTTTTAGGATGAACATAGTGGACTGAGATATGGATGAACATCATGGATATCGCAACCTTGAGTTGCGACATTCATGCATGTCGCAATAGACAGTTGCGACTTGGTAGTGAAGTTGCAATAGACAGTTGCGACTTGGTAGTGAAGTCGCAATAGAAGGTTGCGACTTGGTGTTGAAGTCGCAATAGAGGGTTGCGACTTGTGACCATGTCGCAGTAGTTGATTGCGACTTGCACTGTGCATTGCGACAAGAGATTTTAATACTTAGTTGGTTGCGACTTAAGGCGAAGATTTTTAGATGATAAGGATTCTTAGTTTTAGAGAGTTCTGTTCTGTAATTTAATATCAGTATATGGGTATATTGGATATTACAGTAAACTGTGGTGGTGAAGACATAAGTTCCTACGTCTTTAAAAGAAATAAAAGAAGTGTGACTTCATACCAGGTGAGTTTATTCAACTCTCTTTAAAATTCAGCAATTAATATTGAAATAGATATATATTATGTATGTCGGAACATGTTAAGAAGGACTCGTCTTAATTAGTAATGAGTCCAAATAGATGACTAAAAGTTATGATATGTTGATCCCCGTGCTTAATTGCAATGAGGGGATAGTTAAGAAGTCGAGATATCAAGACTATAAATATTCCTTATAAATGTTTATATATGTAGAATATGTTTTGGAGACGAATATATTATATGTTATGCACATATAATAGTAAGAATAATAATACTTATGTATTGTGTGGCGATTGCTAGAAATAGGCATCCGGTCATAGTAGGGCACCTGGGTACGGTCTAATGGGAACCGAAATACTTTCCATTTAACCAAGGGATGTAATTTCTAGTGAACGAGTGTATCTTGAATCATCGTGAGGGCCCCGGTTGTGTATCGCGATATATTAATCCCATTGGGGTCAGTGATTCTGAGATGGTGAGGACGTGAAATGTGGAATAGGGAGATTTTGATTTGTAATTCCCATTTCGAATGGAAGATCGGAGATTTCCATTTTTAGGGAAGATCGGAGATTTCCCGTTGTGAAAGGAAGATTAGAGATAGGCATAAAGTAATTTGTAATCTCTACTTCCGGATTAAGAAATAGGCAGGTTTTGACTTGTAATTTCTTACATAAGAGTAATGACTTTGAATCTGGGAGGATTTATAGTAAACTCTTGATAGTGATATTATGGCTAGACAAATTAGTCATAAGTATGGGAGTGGGGTAGATTCCCAGTATTGAAAGGGGTTGTTGTACGGTAAGATGGGCAAGAACAGGTTTGTTTTATCTGTTGAGATTTTAATTGTTTAACTTTAATTTGATTTGAATATTCTCACTAGGCGAAAGCCTAATGTTTCAAGTTGAATTTTCTTACCAGGTACAAGCTCCGGGAAGTAAGCGGGAAAGTGTGATGAGGATTTTTGGAAAGATTTAAACTTAGAGATAACGGAGGATCTAGCTGTTCTTTTGATACTTTTGCGACAAAGGATTAGATAACTTAATTAATCTGATTATGGTGTATGATTAGATTAATAAGTTATTTGATTTAGATGTATTGTATATATAAAACCTTTACATTTGATCCTCAGGTTATAGAAGTTTGAAGTTTTATGATCATAACTTGTGGCAATCTTTAAGGTTTTAATTGGCCCTGTTTTTAGGGTGTTACAATATGGTATCAGAGCAGTAGTTTAAGCGAACTAGGTACGATTTTGAGATACCTAGACTTAAGCTGTGATGAATTAAGTTATGATCCGTGAGTTATGGGTAGAAGTACTAAGACTGGGTAGTCTTAGAGTCGACAGAAATACGCGAAGTTAGTACTGTAACAATGGTAATGAGAATTCTCATGTATGATATGTTCGCAATTTCAATTAGCTACTGTTATTATGAATATATTGTTACACAAGCATACTTGTTTCTAAATTGTTACAGTGACTGATTAGCGGTAAAGTACGTATTGTATGTCTAGTTGTATAAACCATTACTGATGAGTATTCTGTTGTGCTCATATCAGATCAATGGTGAATACACCTCCGAGGTCTCCAAATTCTTCTATGAATAGGAATTGGTTAGACGATACGGGAGAAAGGAAAACTGGAGTAAGCGGAATTCAGGAGACGCCACCAGATTTTCTTTCTTTAGGAGGAATGCAAAATCGGGTACATCGAGGGGGTACCAGTACTGCCGATCAAACACCATCGGATTCAAGTATGGAAGGCCGCATAATGGATAATGTAACCAGATTGATGAATGCATCAATGGAAAGGCAAGCTGAGATGATGAACATCAATATGGGAAGACAAGCAGAAATGTTTATGTAAATGTTCAATGATCGAAGTACGGAACCAAGACGAACAGTAGTTGATACTAGTGTGATAAATCCAACTGGTAACCCAGGGTCGGAAACGGAAAGAAGGGTTGAAAGAAACTGCTCCTACAAAACCTTTCTGAGCTGTAAACCGCCGGAATTCAAAGGAGATGATAGTCCAGTGGCTTGCATGAACTGGATAAGAGAAATAGAACAAGCCTTTCGGGCTTGTGAGTGTTATGATGAAAAGTCTAAAGTTAGATTTGGGTCACAAATGTTACGCGGTAACGCGTTATCCTGGTGGAACGTACTGTCATCTTCTGTGACGGAGGCAGTTCTGAATGCCGTGACTTGGGAACAGTTCAAAGCAAAGATTTTGGAAGAGTACTGTAACGAAACTGAAATGGACCGAATCGAGGAAGAGTTCAGGAATCTCAAGAAAGGCAACATGACAGTGAGAAAGTACACCGAATCCTTTATGGAGAAGCTGAACCTGGTGGGGCATGTGGCTCCAGCTGAGAAAGACAAAATTAAAGCTTATCTGAAGGGTTTGCCGGCGGATATGATGACAAGGGTCCGAAGTTCAAAGGCTACTACTTTAAGGGAGACGATCGAGGAAGCGAAAGTGATAGAAGAAATGTACGCCAAAGACAAAGAAGAGAAAGCACATGTGGGAGAAAAGAGAAAATGGGAAGGTCGTTCAGAACCTTCTCAGAAAACCAGATTGTTTGGCAAGAATATCCGTTATGACTCTCGTAAGGAACCAAGCTGGTGTTCCAAATGTAGAAGCAAACATTTTGGTTTGTGTCGAGTGGGGGGAAATGAATGTTACAAGTGCGGGAAGGCGGGGCATATAGCGATGAACTGCCCAATGCCGGGATCAGTGTGTTTTGAATGTAAACAACCGGGCCACTTTCGGAAAGATTGTTCGAAGTTAAAGAAGGAGGGAGATCAGGGAAGGAAGTTGGTTATCCCTAAACCAACTGGGCGTGCCTTTCAAATGTCTGCTGAAGAAGCGAAAGGATCGAAAGATGTTGTCTCGGGTACATTCCTTATAAACTCCATTCCTGCACATGTGTTATTTGATAGTGGCGCAAACTATTCTTTTGTATCTAAGTTGTTCTACCGTAAGCTAGCTATGCCTGTCACTACGTTAGGAGACGCCTTAGTAGTTGAGATAGCTAATGGAGTTCAGTCTTTTGTTAGCGAAAGCCTGGTCGATTGTAAAATTTTGATAGAGGGAGCAGAATTTCCGATTGACTTATTGTTAATGGAAATTGGGGGATTTGATATTGTTGTGGGGATGGACTGGTTGAGCAATAACTAGGCAGAAATAATGTGTGCTAAGAAGCTGATTCGAATTCCGATGACTGATAAAGATGACGTATTCATATTTGGAGAAAAGCAGAAAGGAGATTTTCCGTTGATTTCAGTGGCAAAGGCGCGTAAATGTTTATCGAAGGGATGTTGGTCCTATCTGGCTTATGTTATAGATACGAAGTTAGAAAAGAAACAAGTGCAAGATTTCAAAGTGGTGCGTGAATTTCCGGATGTATTCCCGGATGATCTTCCAGGTTTACCAACGGAGAGACAAGTAGAGTTTCGCATCGATCTTATTCCTGGAGCAGCACCGATAGCTCGTGCACCTTACCGCCTAGCGCCAGCTGAGATGACAGAAATGATGTCTCAATTGCAAGAGCTGTTAGATAAAGGTTTTGTTAGACCGAGTTCTTCACCTTGGGGAGCTCCGGTATTGTTTGTTAAGAAGAAAGATGGCACTATGAGAATGTGCATAGATTATCGGGAGCTGAACAAGGTAACAATTAAGAATAAGTATCCGCTTCCAAGGATAGATGATTTGTTTGATCAACTCCATGGAGCGGGATGCTTTTCCAAAATCGATTTAAGGTCAGGGTATCACCAAGTGCGGGTAAGAGAAGAAGACGTTCCAAAGACAGCGTTTAGAACGAGGTACGGGCATTATGAATTTCTCGTGATGCCATTTGGGTTGACTAATGCTCCAGCTATATTCATGGATCTGATGAATAGAGTGTGTCGACCGTTTCTAGACAAGTTTGTTATCGTTTTCATTGATGACATACTTGTTTACTCGAAGAATGAGGAGGATCATGAACGCCATCTTCGTGAAGTGTTAGAAGTGTTACACAAAGAGAAATTGTATGCAAAATTCTCTAAATGTGAATTTTGGTTGAAAGAAGTACAATTTCTCGGTCATGTGATTTCATCGGAAGGGGTGAAAGTAGATCCAGCAAAAATAGAAGCAATGATGAATTGGGAGACTCCGAAAAGCGCGTCTGAAATAAGAAGTTTCTTGGGTCTCGCAGGGTATTACAGAAGGTTTATTAAAGACTTCTTAAAGATTGCTTCTACTTTGACTATGTTGACTCGTAAGAATGTGAAGTTTGTCTGGACCGAAAAATAGGAGACAACTTTCAGAACCTTACGGCAGAAGTTGTGTGAAGCTCCTATTCTTGCACTGCCAGAAGGAACTGAAGATTTGGTAGTCTATAGTGACACATCGAAAATGGGTTTGGGATGTGTGTTGATGCAACGAGGTAAGGTAATTGCCTATGCGTCAAGATAGTTGAAAGAGCACGAAAAGAACTATCCTACCCACGATTTAGAATTAGCAGCTGTTGTGTTTGCTTTAAAGCTGTGGCGTCATTATCTCTATGGAACGAAGTGTACACTCTTTACTGATCATAAAAGTTTACAGCATGTTTTTGATCAGAAGGAGTTGAACATGAGGCAAAGGCGATGGATTGAATTTTTGAAGGACTACGATTGTGAATTGCATTACCACCCAGGTAAAGCGAATGTTGTAGCCGATGCCTTGAGTAGAAAAGAGTATAAGGGGTGCTTGAAATCGACAAACGCCAGAATTGATGTAATGTCAAGTCTGATTGAAAGAATAAAAGCTGCTCAAGTGGAGGCTTTGTTAGAAAGCAACTTGAAAGAAGAAGTAATGACCAAGCAACATCTTCAATTGACTAAAGATAGCCGTGGGATTAAATTGTTCCAAGGCCGTGTTTGGGTACCAAAGTTAGGTGGAAATCGGGAGTTGGTGTTGGAGGATGCGCATAGATCGAAGTATTCTATACATCCGGGAAGTACCAAGATGTATAGAGATTTGAAGTTGCATTATTGGTGGCCGGCTATGAAAGTGGATGTGGCACGAATAGTAGAGAAATGCGGAACTTGTTCGTTAGTAAAAGCAGAACACCAAAGACCATACGGAAGTTTTCAATCTTTGGAAATTCCGGAGTGGAAATGGGATAAGATTACCATGGATTTTGTGACAAAGTTACCAAAGACGCAAAGAGGTAACGATACCATTTGGGTAATCGTCGATCGACTGACAAAGAGTGCTCATTTCTTAGCTATGAAGGAAGCATCACCAATAGATAAATTGGCGAAGCTATATATTGATGAAGTAGTGTCACGACATGGTATACCGGTGTCTATTGTGTCCGATCGTGACAGTCGGTTTACTTCCAGGTTTTGGCAGTCGCTACAATAAGAGTTGGGTACGAGGGTTAATCTAAGTACTGCTTATCACCCACAGACTGACGGCGAAAGTGAAAGAACCATACAGACTTTGGAAGATATGCTTAGATCGTGTGTGTTAGATTTTGGAGGTAACTGGGATTCTCATTTGCCGTTAGTAGAATTTGCTTACAACAACAGTTACCATTCCAGTATTGGAAGAGCACCTTTCGAAGCATTGTATGGTAGGAAATGTAGAACTCCGGTGTGCTGGTTAGAAGCCGGAGAGAACAGTTTGCTGGTCCAGAACTTGTGCAACAAACCGCAGACAAGGTAAAGGAAATTCGGCAGCATATGAAAGCGGCTCAAGATAGACAGAAAAGCTATGCTGATCCGAAAAGGAGACCAAAAGAATTTCAAGTTGGGGAGAGTGTAATGCTCAAAGTATCCCCATGGAAAGGTGTGATTAGGTTTGGAAAGCGTGGGAAATTGAGTCCTCGTTTTCTAGGACCATTCACTATTACCAAAAGAGTTGGTCTTCAAGCTTATCAATTGGATCTTCCACCTGAGTTAGAAGGGATCCATAATACTTTTCATGTGTGTTATCTTCGGAAATGCTTAGCCGAAGAACAGGACGTGATTCCACTTACTGATGTTAGGGTGGATGAAGGGAGCCGATGTGTAGAGGAACCGGAGGCAATCCTGGAAAGGTCAGTTAAGAGACTACGAAGTGGTAAAGAGATGGTAATGTTGAAAGTTCAATGGAAGCATCATCGAGGTGCTAATGTGACTCTAGAGTCAGAGGAAGATATGAAAGTTAGATATCCTCAATTGTTTAACTAGATTTGATTTCGGGGACGAAATCATTTTCAAGTTGGGGAGTATTGTAACATCTCGAATTTTCGTTATATTATTTTTGTAAATTACAAGTTTTAACTTGGGGTTAAGTTTGTATTTGTTTAAAGTTATTGTTGAAGTGGATTTTCAATTTGAGGGTTTGTTGTGTCATTCCTTTAAAGTTAGGGGTGTAGTTGGTAATTTGAACTATGACTCACTAAGTTGTAGTAGGAGGTGTCACACAATTAGTCTTAAGTGACAAATTGTGTGTGTGGGTGGCCATTTCGGTATCGAGAGAGAGAGATAGAACCGAGAGATAGAGATAGAAAGATCAAGAAGAAGAAGAGCAAGTGAAGCAAGGATTTTCAGCTGGGTTTTTGAGATTAATTGAAGAAACAAAGGTAATCTATCCTTACTTTTATGTTCATAAGTTGTTAGATAAGTTTAGAGATGGGTTTTTATGAAATATGAATGTTTTGGGAAATTTGAGTATATGAGTAGGTTCAGTTCATAGCCTTAATCATATCTGCATATTATCAGAAAGATTCATGGTGTAAAAACTGCAAAATCTGGGTTTTAGGATGAACATAGTGGACTGAGATATGGATGAACATCATGGATATCACAACCTTGAGTTGCGACATTCATGCATGTCGCAATAGACAGTTGCGACTTGGTAGTGAAGTCGCAATAGACAATTGCGACTTGGTAGTGAAGTCGCAATAGACAGTTGTGACTTGGTAGTGAAGTCGCAATAGAAGGTTGCGACTTGGTGTTGAAGTCGCAAAAGAGGGTTGCGACTTGGTGACCATGTCGCAGTAGTTGATTGCGACTTGCACTGTGCATTGCGACAAGAGATTTTAATACTTAGTTGGTTGCGACTTAAGGCGAAGATTTTTAGATGATAAGGATTCTTAGTTTTAGAGAGTTCTGTTCTGAAATTTAATATCAGTATATGGGTATATTGGATATTACAGTAAACTGTGGTGGTGAAGACAGAAGTTCCTACGTCTTTAAAAGAAATAAAAGAAGTGTGACTTCATACCAGGTGAGTTTATTCAACTCTCTTTAAAATTCAGCAATTAATATTGAAATAGATATATATTATGTATGTCGGAACATGTTAAGAAGGACTCGTCTTAATTAGTAATGAGTCCAAATAGATGACTAAAAGTTATGATATGTTGATCCCCGTGCAAAATTGCAATGAGGGGATAGTTAAGAAGTCGAGATATCAAGACTATAAATATTCCTTATAAATGTTTATATATGTAGAATATGTTTTGGAGACGAATATATTATATGTTATGCACATATAATAGTAAGAATAATAATACTTATGTATTGTATGGCGATTGCTAGAAATAGGCATCCGGTCATAGTAGGGCACCTGGGTACGATCTAATGGGAACCGAAATACTTGCCATTTGACCAAGGGATGTAATTTCTAGTGAACGAGTGTATCTTGAATCATCGTGAGGGCCCCGATTGTGTATCGCGATATATTAATCCCATTGGGGTCAGTGATTCTGAGATGGTGAGGACGTGAAATGTGGAATAGGCAGATTTTGATTTGTAATTCCCATTTCGAATGGAAGATCGGAGATTTCCATTTTTAAGGAAGATCGGAGATTTCCCGTTGTGAAAGGAAGATTAGAGATAGGCATAAAGTAATTTGTAATCTCTACTTCCGGATTAAGAAATAGGCAGGTTTTGACTTGTAATTTCTTAGATAAGAGTAATGACTTTGAATCTGGGAGGATTTATAGTAAACTCTTGATAGTGATATTATGGCTAGACAAATTAGTCATAAGTATGGGAGTGGGGTAGATTCCCAGTATTGAAAGGAGTTGTTGTACGGTAAGATGGGCAAGAACAGGTTTGTTTTATCTGTTGAGATTTTAATTGTTTAACTTTAATTTGATTTGAATATTCTCACTAGGCGAAAGCCTAATGTTTCAAGTTGAATTTTCTTACCAGGTACAAGCTCCGGGAAGTAAGCGGGAAAGTGTGATGAGGATTTTTGGAAAGATTTAAACTTAGAGATAACGGAGGATCTAGCTGTTATTTTGATACTTTTGGGACAAAGGATTAGATAACTTAATTAATCTGATTATGGTGTATGATTAGATTAATAAGTTATTTGATTTAGCTGTATTGTATATATAAAATCTTTACATTTGATCCTCAGGTTATAGAAGTTTGAAGTTTTATGATCATAACTTGTGGCAATCTTTAAGGTTTTAATTGGCCCTGTTTTTAGGGTGTTACATAAGGGCCTCACGGAGAGGGTGATTTATAAGACCATCCGTACCCGTTTGCAAAAAACCCAAAAGCCCACAGCGCCACATCAGCGCCACATCAGCTTTTCTATAAACCCACTCCAAACCCAAAAGTGAAGTACCCGTTTGCAAAAAGCCCAAAAGCCCTAAATGCCACCTCATTTTTTTAAATTCTTTTATTTATACATTTAATTATTTAACAAAATAAAAATATTTATATATTTTTTAATAAATAAAAATAAGATAAATAATAAAAATTAAAATTCATATCATTCATTAAAAAATTAAAAATTACAAAATACAAAAATCTAAAAAATTAAAAATTACAAAATACAAAATTACCCAAAATTATGATATTTTCTAATTCTCTCTTTCATTCGCCAAAGTTGCCTTCAAAACGTCTCCCGTAAGTTGATCATGCGGTGTTATGAAAATCTCGAAGTCTTTCTCAAATCGATTTTCTCGTTCTCTTTCTCGTTCGAGATCCAACTTCTCTCGTTCGAGTTGCAACTTTTCTCGTTCTATGGAATTTTCGAGTTCGAGTTTTTTCATTTTATACTCCATCGTATAATCCGCATGAACGTTGAACGCGTTTAAGGTTGTCAACCATTGTGAAAAATATAAGGGTTGAGGGTTAATATATATAGTGTGATTAAATTGAAAAAAAAAATTTAAAAACCCAAAATAGCCGTTTCCAAACCGTTGGAATTCAAATTTTTGAAAAAAAAATGAAAAAAAAATAAATGGGAACCCGAGTGGGGAATCCCGCACCCAAGCCCCCCCCCCCCCCCCCCCGTACCGGTTGTGCAAGAAGCCCGCAGCAAGCCCGAGCAAGAAGCCCGAGCCGCTACGGGTGGCCTAAGGATTTCCAGAAGGACCCGATGGTGTAGCTGGGGCCTGAATAGTGTCGGGTCCAGGTGGTGGTTATTGGCCTCCAGTTCAGTACCATGGTCAGGGTCAACCAAGGCAGCATCGGCTTCGTCGTCAATAATATCCTCCTCTTGAGGTATTTGCTCTTGAGGAGGTGGTTGTGGGTCTCCATGTTGTCCGGGAAGAGGTTGTTGTTGATCCGCCATAGATAATCTGTAAAATAGCAGCGTAGTTAGTAAAGAAGGCGGATAAACAAGTGTCGGCGCGTACCTTTGCTGTGAGTGGCTCAATCTGACACAAATCGAGGACTGGTTGTAACAAAACAGGTACTGAATTGGACACGATAGGGGTATCCGGATAAGTACAGTGAAGCAACTAAAGAAATCGGAGAACACAATGTTTCCGGATAGCAATTTTCTGGATAAGAGAATGTCCGGATAACCCATACTATCCGGATAACAACAGTTACCGGATGAAGGGGGAGTATCCGGATAAATGAAGCAATCCGGACATGAGGTTCGACAGATTTCCGGATAAATGTTCCCGGATACATGAGTTTTCCAGATAACTGTAGAGTCCGGACACCAAACTTACCGGAAACCCTTAGGTTTCCAGACAACTAGGTCTCCGGGTGATGGTAGTGTCCGGATGGAGCTTTATGGCCTTGAAGGTGTCCGGACACGACGAATGTGTCCGGACGATGACTCAGTTGTTCAATGTGCCAAATAGGAGATCCCAAGCTAGTGCTAGGGTGCGTAAGGGATGTCCAGAAGCAAATATTAGCTTAATGGAGTGTGGACAACCCTTGAATCGTATCCATTGAAGCGAAAACGACGAAAAAACCCTTAAGGGTGTCGGTTACTGTGGGATCGACCCAATCAGGGGTCGGTTTGTGATGCAAAGTGTGTGAAACACGCAGATAGATGACTAGCAATGACAATCGAGGAACGTACCTGAATATAGGGACTAAAAACACCGTGAATCGAGAGAGAGAGGAGAGTCCGAGCGAGAGAGATATAGAAATGGGGTTTAGGGTTTTTGCGTGATTTTCCGGATATGAAACTGTTGATCCAAACCCTCAGTGATTTGATAATGACCCTCTCTTATATACTTAGTGAAAATTGTAAGTAAACAATATGTATCAGAGTTTCACTATCGCTGATAAGTACTAAGATCTTACAGTACCGATGATAGGAACTCTTACTCTTTAAATTAAACATTCAGCGAAACTGTTCACCATAATACTCTGAGTCTGTTCAGTACTTATGGTGATCGCTGATAAGTTAGTTGTTTACTTATGATCCCTGAAGACAAGTTTCACGTTAACATAGGTTCTACGCTGAAGTAGAAGATCAAGCTCAAGAACCAGCGACAAGTCTCCTAATGAACTGATGCGGATCAACGAAGACTCAGATTTGTCCACTCAACGTGAAGTATCAAGTACAAGACTTTGGCTATCGCTGAACTCTATCATTCGCTGATAAAGAATGATAGATCGCTGAATCAACGAAAAGCTGATCATGAAGTCCTCCGTACAAAGTACTTTTGTCTAAACCACCCTTGCACGACTCCGTACGATATGTCAGAAAAAGAACCTCCTTATTGTCTGAAATCGTACAACCACTCTGATACTACACTGTTCAACATGCGGCTACTAAGGTTGTCAACAAAGGTCAATGACATGCAACCAATCAGCTGCTGCCACGTGTAAAGTGTAAACTGCAATGCATTTAATGCATGCAGTATATAAGAAGAAGAACTCACTTCATTTTGAAGTAACTTGCTAACTCTGGACAAGTTCATCCTTCTTATCTTGAGATAGGTTATTATTAGTAATTTCCTTCTCTTTCTTAGTGCAAGAAACTTAGTGTTCCAACTTGTTTAGATTTAGGTTTATCCTTAATATTGTTTCCACAACAAGCTGTAAATTATTAATGATTTATCAATAAACAATTTAGAAAAGTAAAATCTGTGTGTTTGTATTCAACCCCCCCTTCTACAATCTTGTATAGCCCTTCGGGACCAACAAGTGGTATCAGAGCAGATTTGTTTAATCTCATAAACAAGATCTAATCTATACTAAGATTTCTCTTCCATGCTATTTCTGAAAATGGCTACCAACACAAACACAAATTATATCGACAATGGTTCTCTTGCAAAACCCCCTAGATTCTCCAGAGATAATTTTAATCTATGGAAAAATAGGATGACTCTATTCCTAGAAGTTGTAGACCCTACTATGCCTTATTATCTTGAAAACGACCCATTTATTCCTGTAAGAATTGATGCCGTAGTACCAGCCGCTGAGAATAGACCTGCTATTCCAGAAAGGCTGGTACTCAAAGAAGTTCATACATGGACTGACGAAGATAAGAAGAAAGTGGCTATCGACACAAAAGCCAGATCCATACTATCCATGGCTCTTCCTGACGAAGTCTACCATTCCGTCATGAACCTGAAATCCTCAAAAGCCATGTGGGACACAATCTGTGTTCAGTATGAAGGTACTGCTGAAGTCCAGGACTCTCGAAAGATCAACCTGGTAAGACAGTATGAAAGTTTCATTTGTGGTAAGAATGAGACTCTCTCTGAAGTTCACCAACGTTTTAATTGCTTAATAATAGATCTAAAACTGTTGGTAAAGAATATTCTAACTTTGAAGTGCTGACAAATTTTCTAGAATGTTTACCTGAAAGCTGGGACAATTATTCTATGTGTCTCAAGCTGTCAAAGGATCTAAGATCAATGACCCTTGCTACCTTATATGGCATGATGCTGAATCATGAGCAATCAAGCCATCTTAAGAAGAATCTTGTAAAAGATTCCAAAAGCACCCATGTTGCTTTAATCTCAGAGGAACCCTCTACTCAGCGACCCTCGGTCACTATCACTGAGTTAGAGAGTAACTCTAAAAGGTCATCAGTATCTGACTCTTCAGATGATGATGAATCTTTGGCTCTCCTAACTAAAACGTTCAGGAGATTCGCCAAAAAGAAAATGTTCAGAAAGAACAAACCCCTTTCTATAACTGATAAGCCAAGATCATCAGCTCCTGTTGATAAGGCTACTACTACTTGTTTTAACTGCGAAAAGGTTAGACATTTCGCTAACGAGTGCAGGTCTAAGAAAGTATCGAGAAACTCAGCGTTTCCCGAGAAATCCTTTATTCCCAGGAATAAAGATGACAAATATGCTAAGCTGAAAGAAAAGTATGCGAAGCTGAAAAGCTTCAAGAAGAAAGGCAAAGGCCTGATGGCTTACGATTGGGCTGCCTCTGAAGAAAAAGAATCATCATCTGACTCTGAAGATGATGAAGCCAATCTCTGTCTTATGGCAAAGATTGAAGATGAGGAAGAAAGTTAAGACATTCCCTCTACTTCAACCTCTGCAATTCAGGTTAAGAAGGGTATCTGGTATCTCGATAGCGGATGCTCTAGACACATGACTGGAAAGAAAAGCCTGCTCGCTGAATACAAGGAAGAGAAGGGTCCCTCTATGACTTTCGGTGGAAATGGAAAAGGACTTACCCGAGGGTTTGGTGTACTCTCTAATGGTACAACCACCTTCAGAAGAGTCGCATATGTTGAAGGGCTGAAGCATAATCTTTTAAGCATCAGTCAGCTTTGCGACAAGGATAACAAAGTAATCTTTACTAAGGAATCCTGCTTTGTCACTGACAAAAAGTAAAAGATAGCTCTCAGCGGTTATCGTTTGGAAAATGTTTATGTAATAAACATGGACTCAACAACCACTGAGAACTCCTGTTTCTTCTCAAAAGCCTCATCTGATGTCAACTGGCTATGGCATAAGAGGCTCTCTCATCTGAATTTCAAGACACTGAACACTCTTTCTTCAAAAGAGTTAGTCACTGGTCTACCTCAACACTCATACGCCAAAGAGTCTTTATGTTCAGCGTGTGAGAAAGGGAAGCAGACCAAAGCAAGATTTAAGTCAAATCAAGTCTCCTCAGTGTCATCTCCTCTACAACTACTCCATATGGATTTGTTTGGCCCTGTTAACAAACAATCCATCGCTGGAAAGAAATATACACTGGTCATAGTTGATGAATTCTCTCGTTATACATGGGTTATGTTTCTCCGTTCTAAGAGCGACACCCCGGAAGAACTCATCACCTTTGTTCGGAAGATGGAAACCCTGAATAATTTGACCGTTCGCTCAATAAGGAGTGATCATGGGACTGAATTCAAAAACAGTTCTCTTGATTCCTTCTTTGAGAGTAAAGGTATTTCTCACAACTTTTCTTCAGTGAGAACACCGCAACAAAATGGAGTCGCTGAAAGAAGAAATAGAACAATTATTGAAGCTACACGTTCAATGCTCAGCGATTCTCACCTGCCTACTCAGTTTTGGGCAGAAGCTGTCAACACCGCTTGTTTTACGCAAAACAGGTCGCTGATAGTCAAAAGATTCAATAAAACAGCCTATGAACTTTTTCATGGGAGAAAGCCTTCAATCAGCTTTCTTCACATCTTTGGATGTCGGTGTTTCATACTGAACAACAGAGATGCCCTTGGAGAGTTTGATCCTAAGGCTGATGATGGAATCTTTCTTGGATACTCCTCAGTCTCCAAAGCCTTCAGAGTCTTTAATCGAAGAAGACAAACTGTTGAAAAAACAATTCACGTCACGTTTGACGAATCCCGTTCAGCGAACTCTAAACCGTCCGCTGATACTGAAGAACTAAATCAATGGATGTTTTCTCATCTTGGTGATTCAGAAGATATTCCCACTCCTCGTGCTCACACAGTTGAAGATGATGGTCCTACTATCATTCCAAATATGCAGAATAGTGAAGCTGAAACATCATGGGTCTCAACTGTTCCTATAAACACTATACCTGCTTTTGAACCCAATGTCTCAGACATTCCATCTACTTCTCAGCAATCAGTGAATATAATGACAACTGCATCCATTCCTTTCTTGGCTGATACTCCAGACATCGCTGAAGCTTCATCTCCAGCTCCTCCAGTTCAGGTTGAGTCAGCGTCTCACGCTCCGGCTCAGCGATGGACTGTAAATCACCCAATTGATCAAATTCTTGGTGATCCAAACGCTGGTGTTCAGACTCGACGAAGTGCAGGTAATATTTGTCTATTTGTTAATTTTATTTCTCTAACTGAACCAAAGAAAGTAGATGATGCCCTCAAAGATCCAAACTGGGTCAGTGCCATGCAAGAAGAGCTGACTGAATTCGAAAGAAACAAAGTTTGGAAACTTGTTCGAAGACCAACTGACAAAACAGTGATAGGCACTAAATGGGTCTATCGAAACAAGTTGGACGAACATGGGACTGTAACCCGGAACAAGGCTCGTCTTGTTGCTCAGGGATACAGACAAGAGGAAGGCATAGATTATGACGAAACATTTTCTCCAGTAGCAAGACTAGAATCTATTCGTCTATTCGTAGCATACGCTGTACACAAAGACTTCAAGGTATATCAGATGGATGTTAAGTCAGCGTTTCTAAATGGAAAGTTGAATGAAGAAGTCTATGTGGAACAACCTCCAGGATTCTCAGATCCTAAGCGTCCAGGTTATGTCTATAAACTGGATAAGGCACTTTATGGCTTAAAGCAAGCTCCACGTGCATGGTATGACACTCTTTCTACTTATCTCCATATTGAACAATTTGAGCGAGGTAAAATCGACAAAACTCTATTTTTCAGGAAATTAAAAGGTCATATCATTCTTGTTCAGATATATGTTGATGACATTATATTTGGTTCTACTAACCCTGATCTTTGTACTCGTTTCGCTGATAGAATGAAAGATGAGTATAAAATGAGCATGGTGGGTGAACTAACATATTTCCTTGGTCTTCAGATAAAGCAAAATGAAAAAGAACTTTCATTAACCAGGGAAAGTATGTTAAAGATATGATGAAGAAATTCGACTTAACTGAAAGTTCAGCTATGAAAACCCCTATGGCACCACCGCTGACACTTGATAAGGATACTAAGGGTATTCCTGTTAATGTCACTCTGTACCGTGGGATGATCGGCTCTCTTTTGTATCTTTCAGCTAGCCGACCCGATATTATGTATGCAACATGTTTGTGTGCACGATATCAAGCTGAACCTAAGATATCTCATATGAAAGCTGTAAAGCGAATTTTTCGATACCTTAAGGGTACAGCGAATCTAGGTCTTTGGTATCCCAAAGACTCGGGATTCGATCTAATCGCCTATTCAGATAGTGATTTTGCAGGTTGCAGAATGGATAGGAAAAGCACCACAGGAGGATGTCAGCTCCTGGGTGGAAAGCTGATAAGTTGGACAAGTAAAAAGAAAAACTCAGTGTCCACCTCCACACCTGAAGCTGAGTATGTAGCCGCTGGAAGCTGTTGCTCTCAGGTATTGTGGATGAGAAATCAACTACTAGACTATGACCTTCAGCTCTCAAATATTCCAATATATTGCGACAGCACAAGTGCCATCGCTATAGCAAATAATCCAGTGCTACACTCAAAGACAAAACACATCGAAATCAGTTATCACTTTATCAGAGATCATGTGATGAATGGTGATATAGAACTTCACTTTATCCCAACTAACTATCAGTTAGCTGATCTATTCACCAAACCTTTTGATGAGACAAGGTTCAACTTTCTCATCAGCGAGTTTGGAATGCTGAACTTTGAAGAGTAAAATCTTCAGCGATTCACATTTGATCAGCAATAGGATAAAATCAGCTTGTATAACCCATTCTATCATCCTCTCTCTGAATAAACTTGATTCACTGATATCAAGGTATGTTTTCTCTCTCTGACAAATCGCATGTAAATGCAAGATTTCAAAATAAATTACATCGCTGAATATCTCTTCCTTATCAGCGATACTTTGAAATTTCTAAAACCAACTGATATTTCTATTCAGTGCTTCATATTTTTCAAAAGTGTCCCTGAGTTTTCAAAACCTCAGAGACATCCAAGAATGTGAAAGGACAGTTGTGACGTCATTACAACGGATAAGCCCTGGCACGTTCTTCTTTCTGACACACGTTTGCACGTTTCGTTTACTCGCCAATCAAATGCAAACACGTGTCCGTGTCATGATGAAAATCTTTTCCCGCTCAAGATTTTCTCTCTCTAATCTCTCTATATAAACTCATTCTGGGTTTATATTTTTCTTTACGCGAACTTCCTCTCCAAGCTAAGAAAAAGAATTTACTGTTGCCTTTGTGCTCTCATGTTTTTTCAAGAACTTAAGAACTTCATCTTCTTCAACGAACTAGGTTAATAATTCTTCTATTTTACCTGTTTCTTCAAACTTGTTAATGATCTTCTCTTTGTTTTCACAAGATCAAACAAAAGAACTTTTTAAAATAAAATCATTTCTTTCATGGTTTTATGAACACAACCTTTCATGGTTGTTCTTCAAGTTTAAAACGCAAAATCTTAAACTTGTTCTTCATACGTTTGTCCAGAATCCCAATCTTTAAAGAAAACTGGAAAACAAGATTTTTTTTGGGTTTACATTGCGTTTTTCAAAAAACAAAAAAAACCCTAATCTTCATTAAGACATTTTGTCTGAATGAAATGGACAAAATTCGAACCATCTTATTGGAAGATCTTTCCACATTAAGATTATTCTTATTTGTTAATCTTTGGTTGAACTGCTAATACAGAAAATGGCAACCTCTGATATTTCCAAGAACACCAACGCTGAGAATACTACTGCTGATAATACTGCTGAGGAAGTGGAAATCTTCAAGGCTCCTCAGGTCAAGTTCTCTCTTGACAAACTGGATTGGACCAAGGTAAATAACCTCTATGCGCTTCTCGAGTTTCCTCCTCGAAAGCAAGTCACACATCTAGATGATGCTGTGAAATTCCTCAAGAACTGTTCCATCTCCACAACCCTGACCATAACACCTCCTGCACATCAACTTCTGTTATCCCAATTCTGGTACTCTGCCAGACACTCTCACCTACCTTCAGCCAAAGACCCCTCAAAAACAATTGACTGCATCCTCTGCGACACTGACTATGGCACAATGAAGATCACCCCTGCCATCATTCGCAAAGCCCTCAGCCTTCCCATCGCAACCAAAGAAAAACCCTTCGTTCCCCTCCCTGACCACAAGAAAAACTCAGACAGGGAAGCCATCATTGCATTCTTCGATGCAATGGGCTATATATGGGAAACTGGGAGGGACAAGAAGCCAGAGAAGAAGCTGACCCTCATCAAGAAATCCAAAATGCCCAGCGAGATGAATTTCATCTTCGCTCATTTAATCAGCTGCATGACTGCCAAGTCCGGCTCCTCTGACCAAGCCGCTCAGCCTCAGCAAGCAATGGGATATGCATTGCTGAAAGGTCTACATATAGACTGGGCATCGATTATCTATGATGACCTAGTACTCAGAGTGGACTCCGTCGCTGACAGATCTCCATGGGTTCCCTATCCTCGATTCATCAGCGCCGTATTCCAAAAAGGCCTGAAGGACAACTACCCAATAGAGGGTGACCTGAAACTCTCTCAGGTTGGCCCTAAGGTACTCGACTTCAAACCGGTGGAAAACGAGGTACGTCTTTCTACTCTTCTAACTCTTCTAAACCCCACTTCTTCTACTTCTGCAACTCCTTCAGCGGACAAACCCACCGCTGATACCCCAGCTGCAACCTCCATTCCTTCTCTTAAAAGGAAACCCTCTGAAACCCAACTTGGTTCCAAAAGAACTAAGAAAACCAAGGAGCAACCCCAGCAATCTACTGCTAAAGACTCCTCAGCTCCTCTTATTGGGCTGAAGGAAAGTTCAGTGGTACGCTCTGCCACAGCTGAACAAGCCACCCACTCTATCCCAACTTCAGCGTCTCTAAATGCTGAGGTTACAACCTTGAAATCTACCCAACCTCCTTCAGTCTCTCAAAAGACTGACGAAGCGATTCTCAGCGAATCCAACGCTGAACTCCGCACCCAACCTCCATTTTTATCCTTTGCTCCTCCCTCTACTCATTTGGACTCCACTCCAGTTATCACTGAAGCACCTGTCATTCCTCCAGAAGCTAAAGATAATACTCTTCAAGGAGTGATGGGTATAGGACCTGCAGAGATGACCATACGTCCACGCACTTTAGCTGACGATATGGAACTTTTCTCAGGAACCCGAGATTTTGATGAATTCACCAATCCTCCTGCTGGTACACACCAACCCATATACACTGTAACTCAACCCCAAACTTCTGAGCTTTCCTATGTTCACAAGTTCTTATATGTTACAGGTCCTAATTTGAGAGACATCAACGCCTCTCTGAAGACAATAGAGACGACGCTGACAGGTCTCACTACTACTTTTTCCGACAACTCTTCAGCTGTAACAAACGCTGGAGAGAATCTTACAAAGCTGACAACTGTCGTCGAAAAGAATGCCTCCAAAGCTGACTTGGAGAAGGTTGATAAATCACTCACCGACTTTGCCAAAGTTCTCTCTGATATCTACACAGACTACCTCGACATCAAGAAATCAGTTGACACCATGTCCAGCGAAGTAACAACGATGAAGACATCGGTTGGCATTCTCGAAGGTGATATGTCTGCTGTAAAGGCTGATGTCAGTTCAGTAAAAACTGACATGAGTTCTATGAAGACTGATGTCAATACGATGAAGAATGACATCACTTCTATTCAGACTTTGTTGCAGTAGATCCTGACCAACACGACCGCCCCTGCACCTGCCCCTGCACCTCCATCTTTTACTACGGCGGATCGTGCTGAACTCGTGAAGATCAATCCTGGTATTTCTGGTCTAGAAAACAGATTATCAGCGATTGAAATCTGTGTGGGGATCCCTGGCCAAGGAGACAGGGAAACAACACAAGCTGCTGAATCATCACATTCCTCCCCCACTCATCATGAAAAAGAGGGGGAGAAGAGCGCTGAAGACCTCTCCAAGAGCGCTGAAGACCTTTCCCATGATGAATCTATCAGGGGAGAGAAGACTGAAGACCTCACCTTTACTGAAGAAGGTGAGAAGACAATTGAAGATGAATCAGCCCCTGGACCTCAGGGAGATGAACACCCGGAGGGAACCGATAAGCTTACCTCTGTATCTGAGGGGGAGCAACTCGAAGAATAAGCTGAAGAAACTGAGTCTGAAGCTGAAGATGAAGAAGCCATCGACTTGTCTGATGATGAACCATCCTCTTCTCCAAAGAATGATGATGATGAAGATGACGATGATGATGATTCTTTTATCGTCAAGCCTGCTCAGAGAACTAAAGCTCTTAAAGGGATTCTGATAAATGAACCTACAGGGGAGCGGACAAAGACAAAGCCATCAGCATCTGAAGCTGACAAGGGCAAAGAAAAAGTGTCGCTGAAGATGAAAATCTGATGATCTTGCTTAAAAAGCCGGTTTGTCAGGTACATTAACCTCTTCCTTACTCCACATCCCTCCTCTATACACATTATCAGTTCTACACTCCACAAACCTCCATACACTTTATCCCACTCTTTATCTATCTCTGTTCTACCCAATGTTCTTACTTGTAAGATCGCTGTGTTTCAGCTAGTCCTCTCCCCTGTTTGAGGATATCGTTGAAGTTCCTACAGCTGCGACTTCACCAACAATAATCCCAGCCCCCAACGCTGAAGAAATAATCCCGGTCTTAGATTTGATCTCTGAGACTGATGAACCTGAAGAACAGATGCTCTCTCACAAAAACAGACCTTCCTTGGCTCCTCAAAAGCTAAGTGAAGAGGATCAAGAAAAGAGAGATGAAATGATCAAGAGACTCGAGGATCAGCGAATCATTCTGAAGCGTGATCAACTTCCTTCGGTTCCTCCAAAGTTCAGAATTTCCCACCAGGAATACAAGGAACACCTCAGAGCTAAACGCCTAATCGCTGAAAGAAGGGAAGCTGAAGAAAAAGACAGAGAATACGCCATCCAGCTTACTCAATGATCTGTAAAAGACCCCAAGCTGAAAAGAGCTCCCATTGATGTTCAACGTCAGCTATGGGATGATGCTCAAAAGATCGTTAGAGAAAAGACTAAGGTCTCTGATACGACTTTGGAATGGGCTAAACAAATGCTGACCTATCGATCTAGACCATCCAAAATCATCAAAGTAAACATCAGAGGAAGATTGTACGCAGACGTTCCTGTTGTTGAAGTTGATGTCTACAGAGAAGACAAAACCAAGCAAACCTTCTATGCTGCAACTAGAAAAGTTTGGTCTCTCTGAATGGTTAGAAACGAAATTAGCCATTCAGGGATCGCGCTCAAAGTTCAAAAGCCATGTCGAGAAGATCTTAAACAAACAGATCGACCTGGTTTCTTCTGCTGTGGATATTCCTCCTTCTACTCTTCTTCTTCTTCAACAAAGAAAAGTCTCTGCTAAGTAAAAGAAAGTCTCAGACTCAGGTCCTCCTATACGGAATGAAACAGGTATTGGTTTCTCTCGTGCTGAAGTTCTTGGCCCTGATGCTGATCTCTCAGCGCTTGACACCTCCCTACCACCTAGAGAAACTTTCATTCCTGGCACAGTTGTAAGTGATCCCTATGGTATATTCTTTCTAGACTATTATGGAAATCATCACTTTCAACGTATCTCTGAGCTCCACATCGCTCCCATCGAACAACTCAGAGATCTCATATTCTGGTGTGAAGTCAGACGTGACATTAAAGCTAGACACCTGAAGCCCTTGATTTTTGAAGAAGCTCTGAAGAAAAAGAATCAAGGAGTAGATGTCCCTGATTGGATGATTCCCACATCAAAGACCCTCGATGAACTTCTCATCAAGGAAGAACCTCTTGACGGATAGGATCGCCTTGTAATTCTTTCTATCCTTATCTGTCTACATCTTTTGTACTTGTAATTTTATTCGTTGTACTTGTAATTTTTCCACTTCCCTCTGTAATCTTTACAAAGTTTAAAGAAAAATTTCAGCGAACGTACTTTACTCCATCAGTACAGAAAAGATCCCAGAAAACAGTAAAAGAGACAAATATTTTATGAGTTCTTTTTATCCTTATGTTTTCATTAAATATCAATTTTCTCTGTTGCTATGTCATAATCAAATAGGGGGAGATTGTTGATCTAAACCCTCAGTGATTTGATAATGACCCTCTCTTATATACTTAGTGAAAATTGTAAGTAAACAATATGTATCAGAGTTTCACTATCGCTGATAAGTACTAAGATCTTACAGTACCGCTGATAGGAACTCTTACTCTTTAAATTAAACATTCAGCGAAACTGTTCACCATAATATTCTGAGTCTGTTCAGTACTTATGGTGATCGCTGATAAGTTAGTTGTTTACTTATGATCCCTGAAGACAAGTTTCACGTTAACATAGGTTCTACGCTGAAGTCGAAGATCAAGCTCAAGAACCAGCGACAACTCTCCTAATGAACTGATGCGGATCAGCGAAGACTTAGATTTGTCCACTCAACGTGAAGTATCAAGTACAAGACTTTGGCTATCGCTGAACTCTATCATTCGCTGATAAAGAATGATAGATCGCTGAATCAACGAAAAGCTGATCATGAAGTCCTCCGTACAAAGTACTTTTGTCTAAACCACCCTTGCACGACTCCGTACGATATGTCAGAAAAAGAACCTCCTTATTGTCTGAAATCGTACAACCACTCTGATACTACACTGTTCAACATGCGGCTACTAAGGTTGTTAACAAAGGTCAATGACATGCAACCAATCAGCTGCTGCCATGTGTAAAGTGTAAACTGCAATGCATTTAATGCATGCAGTATATAAGAAGAAGAACTCACTTCATTTTGATGTAACTTGCTAAGTCTAGACAAGTCCATCCTTCTTATCTTGAATAGGTTATTATTAGTAATTTCCTTCTCTTTCTTAGTGCAAGAAACTTAGTGTTCCAACTTGTTTAGATTTAGGTTTATCCTTAATCTTGTTTCCGCAACAAGCTGTAAATTGTTAATGATTTATCAATAAACAATTTAGAAAAGTAAAATCTGTGTGTTTGTATTCAACCCCCCCCCTTCTACAAACTTGTATAGCCCTTCGGGACCAACAGAAACACGAGTGAGTCGGGACACGCATATATATATATATATATATATACACGGGTGGAGTCCGGGTACGTAGCCGACCCGGATATCTACCCGATCCGGATTATGTCCGGATGCGAGAGTTGTCCGGAAGCGAGAGTTTTCCGGATGCGAGAGTTGTCCGGATAACTCTGAATAGTCCTGTTTCGTGAAGAATACCCCTCAAACTGAGCATGGGGATTTATCGCTCCCCCTCGGATAGTGCAGAAGAGTGTAGTGGAGGAGTCCGATACACAAAAACTTTTAGACTTTTCAAGAAAAACTTGTGCCGCTCCCCCTCAAACGATGACCATAACATGCACACAGGAGTGCCCACACACACAAAAACTTTTGACATTTAAGAGAAAAACTTTGTGTGACGCTCCCCCTCAAAGTATGAGAGATCTTACCTGATACCGCAAGGTGCTCCCCCTGAACACAAGAACATATGGTGAAAGCACAGAGATAGTGAACGGAAATCAGACGACAGTATGAAATAAGAGAAACACACGAAGAAAGGAAAATACACGAAATCTACCTAATAAATACAGAGACAATGGTCTAAATGGGTAGCTAAGACAAGTAGAATACATGTGCGAGAAAGTGTATCCTCAGTCATCAGGAGTGAGAACACCGGATGATGAGTATACAGTTGCTCGTAGATGTATGGAACTTGTAAGAGGCACACATTCGGATTAAGTCTTCAGATTTAGCATACCGAGCTTGAACACAAGAAATTTGAAACATTTTTCGTCCAAGGCTTTGGTAAATAGGTCTGCTAACTGATGCTCAGTATTTACGAAGTAGAGTTCGACTGTACCTCTTTCGACGTGATCCTTAATAAAATGATACCGAACGTCGATGTGCTTCGTCTTGGTGTGTTGGACCGGGTTGCTTGATATGGCAATTGCGCTCTTCGAGTCACAGTAGATCGGGACTTTGACATACGTAAAGCCGTAGTCTTTGAGTTGCGTCCTCATCCAGATTACTTGGGAACAGGAGCTTGCAGCGACTACATACTCCGCCTCAGCAGTTGATGTTGAAACACATTGTTGTTTCTTCGAAGCCCAGCTTACCAGGCTATCTCCCAAGAACTGAATGTGTCCCGAGGTGCTCTTGCGGTCCAACATGCATCCCGCGTGATCCGCGTCAGAGTAAGCGGATAGGCCAAAACCTGTCTCTTTCGGGTACCAAAGGCCAAGATCAGCAGTACCACGTAAATAACGAAAAATTCGTTTAACAGCATTGTAATGAGACTCTTTAGGGTTTGACTGATAACGGGCGCAAAGAAATGTCGAAAACATGATGTCCGGTCTACTGGCAGTTAGGTACATTAAAGAACCGATCATTCCCCGATACATTTTGGCGTTGACAGCCTTTCCGTTAGGATCGGCGTCAAGCTTTGTATTGGTTGCCATGGGAGTTTTCATTGGTGAGGACTGGTCCAATTGGAATTTCCGAAGAATATCCCGAATGTATTTGGACTGGTTTATGAAAATTCCTGTCGATAGTTGTTTAACTTGAAGACCAAGGAAAAAGTTCATCTCACAAAGCATACTCATTTTAAAACATTTCCCCATGAGAGTGGCAAAGTTTTTTGCATATAAAGGACTAGTAGAACCGAAAATGATGTCATCGCATATACCTGGACTAGAATTATGTGGCCCTTTTCGTTCTTTATAACAGTGTGGAATCAATGGTACCTCGAGTGAACTCGGCTTCTAACAAGAACTTTGACAGTGTGTTGTACCATGCTCGCGGAGCTTGCTTTAAGCCGTATAGTGCCTTGTCTAAGATGTAGACATGATCAGGCTTCGAGTCATCCACAAATCCGTCGGGTTGCGACACGTAAACTTCTTCTTGGAGGTCGCCGTAAAGAAAGGTTGTCTTCACATCCATTTGGAAGACTGTGAAGTTCTTGTGCGCTGCATAAGCGAGAAACATACGGATTGCCTCAATGCGTGCGACCGGAGCATAGGTCTCATCATAGTCGATCCCCTCTTGTTGTCGGTACCCTTTGGCCACAAGACGCGTCTTGTTGCGAACAACGATACCATCTTCGTTCTTTTTATTCTTGAAGATCCATTTGGTGCCGATTACCGTCTTGTGCTTAGGACGTGGAACCATTCGCCATACCTTTAGAGCCTCGAATTGATTTAGCTCTTCTTGCAAGGCGATGATCCAGTCTGGATCTTCGAGCGCTTCGCGTACGTTCGTCGGCTCAATCTTACTCAAGAATCCGGAGAATAGGCAGAAGTTGGCGGAAGCGCCTCGTGTACGAACAGGAGTCAAGGGATCACCGATGATCTGATGTAGGGGATGGGCCTTCGTCCATTTGGTGGAGTGCGGAAGCGGCTGCTGGGTAGAGTGAGATGTGTCCAGATCCACGTACGAACCTGATGGAAGGTCTTGAACTTGTTCAAGAGTAGCAGTCGTGTTTCTTGGAGGAAGTGGGGGAGGATTCATCGATGGTTGAACAACTTCTGGTTCCGAGGAGTTCAGAGGTTGAGCATCGGTTGTAACAGATGACGAATCAGTAGGAGCGATCTCCGAGAGTATGGGTTCCTCCGGGGGGGTTACCGTACCAGGTGCATGCGTATCTGATGATGATGGTTGAGCTGTCTCTATAGATGTTGACGGCGTACTTGTAGAAGGAGGCGGACTGGATAGAGCGGCCGAATCCTGATTGCGAGCAGCTTCAAGTCGCGGTTGCGCTGTGACAGGAGCAGAAGAGTTAAGAATGTCATCATAGAAATATTTAAACAGTAAATCTAAATCAGAAGAGTCAGCATTCGATGAAGATGCATGATTTGGATTTACTGTAGCTTCTGCAGATTCCGAACTCGAGGATCCGGAAGCTAGCACTCCAGTTAAACCGGGTTCTGAACTGAGTTGTTCAGAAGCCAAGTCTGCGGCTTCGTCGAATGTCACGTTTATGCTTTCAACAACGGTTTTGGTCCGTTTGTTGTAAACGCGATACGCCTTAGCCTGCATGGAGTATCCAATAAAAACTCCTTCGTCCGCCTTGGGGCTGAATTTCCCGAGATTATCCTGGTCGTTCAGCACATAGCAAGTGCACCCGAAAGCGTGAAAGTAGCTGATGGTTGGAACGTGATTATTCATGATCTCGTACGGCGTCTTGTTGAACCGCTTGAGAAGGATAGAGCGGTTTTGCGTGTAGCATGCCGTAGACACCGCTTCAGCCCAGAGATATAGCGGTAGATTTGTTTGGGAAAGCATTGTGCGGGCAGCTTCAACGAGAGTACGGTTTCGTCTTTCCACCACTTCGTTTTGTCGAGGAGTGTGTGCGGCAGAGAAGGTGCGTGTGATGCCCACTGACTTCAGATAGTCATCCACCTTTTGATTCTTGAACTCCGTCCTGTTGTCAGTTCTGATGGACTGAACGTGTTGAAGCTTGTTCTTCTGGACAGTCTTCAGGTGAATAATAATGAGCTCTGGAGTTTCGTCCTTCGAGCGTAAGCGTGAGTAGTCGTCCACCATCACAAGCACGTATTTGCGCTTATTGATGCTTGGAACACGCATTGGACCACACAAATCCATATGAATGAGTTCGAGGGTCCGAGACTTGCTCGGAGTTGCCTTCGGCGGATGTGTTGCGTACTTCATCTTTCCCACAGAGACGATCCTTCACGAACGGAAGTTGGGGCACGCCTCTGACGTGTTTGCCTAGCACCAGTTGATTGATACTTCTGAAGTTGAGGTGCGAGAGACGTCTATGCCAGAGCCAAACTTGATCAGAGTCGGCTTTTGACAAGAGGCAGATAGGTTTGTCGGATTTGAGTGCTGCGAGGTCAATGGTGTAGAGATTGGTCTTTCGAGTCCCAACCAGTAGCTCTTCTCCGTCGTTGTTGAGGATTCTACACCTTGTGGCTTTAAAGCTGACCTCGAGATCCTTGTCGTAGAATTGACCGATGCTGAAGAGATTGTGCCTTAATCCTGCGACGTGGGATACCTTCTTGATTGTTATCTTGTCTTGTACGATGTCGCCGTAGCCCACGATCGGCTACTTCTCGTTATTCCCAAATCTCACGTGCCCGCCGTATTTTTCTTTGTAGTTCGCGAGAAGCTCCCTCCTTCCGGTCATGTGCTTGGAGCATCCAGAATCTAAGTACCACACATGACCGTGCTGCAAAACAAGATTAGTGTTGTTTAGGTACCCAAATTTGTTTGGGTCCTGGAGGGTTAGGTTTGGCACTGTTTGGGGAAGCTTGCTTTGTTCTAGCTTTCCCTTTAGGTGTAAGATTTACACTGTTAGAGGGAACTGGTTTTGGCACTTGTTTCCTCTTAGGTGCAGAGTGTACACCTTTTGGAGGAACAGGTTTTGTAGCAGCTTTCCACCTGGGTGCCGGTTTAACCCCAGTAGGAGCAACTCGTGTAGGAATGGGGTGAGTCTCCCGCTGTGTTTTAACCTTTTGATTGGTACCCCTTTTGAAATGGTGTTGTTGCTTATTATTATGGGGTTTGCGCTTATGAAATAGGTTACCAACAAAGTAAGACGCATACCAATCATTATTGTGAATATCATCAAACTCATTCCAACCACAATTAGAACAACATAAACAATCATGCGATAACTTAATCAATTGATTGAGAGAGTTAACTTTAACGGGAAAAGAAACATCAAAATAGTTCCAATGATTCCAAGCATAATTGTCTTTGTCTATTCTAGAATTGAAAACAGGTGGGGAAGACTTTGACGCATCCTTCTTGACAGATTCCCTCTTTAGCCACTTTGGTGTTTCTTTATTAGCGCGGCCATTTTTATCTGAAACAGCAGGGATAGTATGATCAGTGACTTTTGTGGAAACAGGGGTCTTAGTGGTCGGTCGTTCGGTCTTTTGCTTCGGCTGTGACTGTTTTTGAGAATTGGAAACATTTTTAAGAATCTTGATCACAGCCGGAGTCTTGGGTTGAGAACAGTCGCCCTTTAGAAAATTGACCGGACGATTAACCACTGGAGACAAAAAATCAGGTTGACTTGGAGAAATGGTAGTGTTGGCAGTCAATAGTCCGGTCGCTTGCCTTGGCTGTGATTGCCTTTTGGAAACAGGTTTCGAGGTTGGTTTTGACTGAGAAATCTTGATCACAGCTGAGGCCTTTGTTTGAGAACAACTTTCTTTTAAATAATTAACCGGATGATTGACCACGGGGGATAAAAAATCAGTGTGACTTGGAAGAGGTTTGTCGAAGGGAAACGAATCAAACTCTTCTTCACTGTTACCTTCGGAGTTCATGTACTCTGAAAAATTTATCTTGGGAAGTACTGGACTAGGATCAGGTGAGGAAGGCGAGAAACTCTTTGTGCTTGAGTGTTTTGGGGAATTTGGTGCGGAAGCTAAGAAAAAATCAGAGTTTAAATTCCGTAAAACACTCTCGTCTTGAGAATCTTGATCGTCTTGTGTTGAAAAAGTTTTTCCTAAGAAGGCTTTACACGAAGACGTGTCCGATGAGCTTGAAGAAAGTTCGGGTGAAATCGTCTTTTTCAGATTGGAGTTGATCAAACTGCTCTTGGAGTTGACCTTTACTCACTTTCTCTTGCATCACTTCTGTTGCCAAAGCGGACAGTTGTGACATGAGTCGATTGATTTCAAACCGAAGGATTTCCTGTCCCTCATCAGACACATTGTCGGTTTTGACTGATTTTAGATTCTCAAGCTTTGTAAGTAAAACTTGCTTTTCCATTTGAAACATTGACCTTTCTTTCTCAATGGACTCCTCCAACTCGACTATCTTTGCTTCCAAGATGAGAGGGGGAACATAGAGTTTAAACTCATCTGTCTCAGTCTTGGTTGCAGGTGCTAGATCCTCATCCTTTTTGGAGGAATCCTTGGGCGTAGCTACCTTGTAGGGGTCGAAGTAGTCATTGGAAAGGTACTTTTTGTCCTTTTGATACGAGTAGTTTAAAGGTTCATAGCAAAATGGAAGTTGAATTCCTCATTTTTGTGTGCATTTATGTTCCTCGGTTTCCTCATCCTTTTCTGGTTCAAGGGGACCAGTCCATTGAATTGCGTATTCTGGGTACTTTTTATCTAACCCATAGCACGCAAAATCATATAGGGTTGGAACTTGATATCTTCCCTTTTTTTAAGTAGTGTGGGTTATCATATCCGATTCCCCACTCTTTGTTGAAGTACGTGAACTCTTTGGGTTTGTTCAAAAAAATGGTTTGATCAGTTTGACCCCTTTTGTGGAGTTTGGTTTCGAGGTCAAGAATTTTAGTAACAAACTCTTTGTGCTGAATTTGAAGAGAAGAACATTGATAAACAACTTCTTCTTTCTCATTCATGCACTGATCAAACTGACGCTGAAGATCAGATAATTTGGCTCTTAAGTCTTTAGGTGCTAATGACAAAATTTTGCATCTATCAGTTAAATTAGCACAATCAGACTTATATTTCTCATTTATTCTCTTTTGAACATCAAGCTTTTCATTTAGTGACCTAATTTCAAGCTTTTGTTGTTTAGAGGTGGCCTGGAAGGAATTTGCCTGATCAGTAAATGCTTGCATTTTATTCAAGAATTCGGGTTGGCAAGAATCACATACCTGACTTGTAGGAGCCGTTTCTTCTTCGGCTGAGGAGTGATATCCCATGAAGGCATCAACAACATCAAAATTGCCTTCATCATCAGATCTTTCCAACCAGTAGTCGTTTTCAGCAAACATAGCTTCTCCAGCCTCCTTCTGACGAGACAATGCAAGCTTGGCCTCATAGTAGTGAGAGTTCTTTACTGTTGGCTGGCGACAATCCTTCGCAAAATGACCAAGTTTCCCGCAGTTGTAACACTTTACGGGTTCATCTCTCTTCTTCCCTTCTTCTTTCTCTGTCTTTCCCTTCTTCTCAGCCTTGTCATGCTCACTGACCTTCTTCTTTCCTTCGTATCGATCTTTGTAGTCATGGCGCTTGTTGGAGGAGTTGGAGTAGCGCTGACTATTGGATGAGGGCTTCTTGTAGTACCTTTGTTGTTCGAAGGATTTGGTAAGCAAAGCTATGGCCTTTTTGAATTCGGCAACCTTTTCATCATCAGAATCGTCGTCTTGCTTATCTTCAGCTTCTGACTCAGAAGAACTTTGCTTTGGAGCACGCCTGGAGTGACTTCCCGATGATTTTCCTTGCTTTGAGGAAATGAGAGCAATAGGATCATGTAATAACCAGGTATTTTATCTAATTTAAATTTGAAATTTTTTATAAGTTTTATGTTAGTGTTTTTTGGAGTAAGAAGTTAAGGGGTAAGTTTTAATTTTTATTTGAAAGTTTAGGGGTATTTATTGCCAAGTGAGATAAGTTTAAGGTTTGTTTGGTCTTTTATCCAAACCTCTTTAGCCAAAACCGACTTCCTATTTTAGTAAGGATAGGTGTCCATTTTTCAATTAAGAGAAAATATCCTAGGTGTTAGTGTATGTAGTGTGTTCGGTTTAGAGAGAGAGAGAAGGAAATCGAGAGAGAGATTAAGGGAAAGAAGAAGGAAGAAATCCAGAGTTTGCTGCTGTGATTTAAGGACCAAACTGATGTATGCAAGGTAACAAATCCATCTTTGTATGTGTTTTAATTTCTTAAAAGTGTTCTTGAGTTTGCTAGTTAAGTTTTTAGGTGGGTTTTGTTAAAAATAGATGTTTTGGGAAATCTAAGCTTAAAAGTACGATTTCTGGGTAAATATTGGACTGAATGTCGTTTTTGCTGAGCTTATTAAAAAAGACGATGAACAGTAATTTTTCAGGTTTTCGCAACAGTAGGTTGCGAGAAGTGGGGTTTTCGCAACAGTAGGTTGCGAGAAGTGGGGTTTTCGCAACAGTAGGTTGCGAGAAGTGAGGTTTTCGCAACAGTGGGTTTCGAGTTCTGAGGTTTTCGCAATAGTGGGTTGCGAGTTCTTTGGTTTTCGCAACAGTGGGTTGCGAAAAGTGAGGAATTCGCAAGCTGTGGGTTGCGAAAAGTGTTAAAATACAGATTTATTAATGAGGTGTATTCTTGTTAATTAACTATTTCAGATAGTAAAATTCAAAGATAAAAGTGGGACTTGTTGAAGAGATTTTTGGAGAACTTGGAAAAAGCATTCAGGTGAGTTTTATTTTAAAAACATTTTTCAATTGGAATACATATATATGTGATTTATATATATACATGAAATGGATATGTACGGGTTGAGAATGTGATACATAATGTGATTATGTGTTTTTATTGAAATGTTTATATACATGATGGTATACTGTAATTATATGAGTATTCTGCGAGAATACGGGGCCGTGATCCGAGGTGCGGACTGGTGTATTGCCGGGTTCCGGTAAGCGGACAGGCGTGTTTACTGTAGATGTTGTACAGCAGAGTAAATTGACTAGTTGGCTTGCAACCACTAGTTTGGCCAATTGTGGAGGAATAAGGGGGAATGAGTGGATACGAATCGCAAGTCTTGGTTGGTATTTAATTACGTGTGATATATGTGTGTTTGTATAAAAAGGTTTTATTTAATTGGATTCTTGGCAAGTTTCAACTGACAGGGATTTTCTCACTGGACCATTAGGTCTAACCCTCATTTTTCTGTTTTAAAAATATGTATTCCAGGTGGTGGATCGGGTAAGGGCAAGTGAAAAGTTTATGCCGTGGATATCTCTTGTGAAGACTTTTGTGTTGATGACATAACTATGTTTTGAACCCATGACTTTGTTATTAATCAACATATATTGTATTCCGCGAAAAATTTGTACTCGTTTATTTTTATGTTACCTAGACTTTGGGACCGAATGTGTTATATATAATGTATCTTTTGATGATATTATGGCATGAATATATGTTATTTGTATATTTGGAAATCGGGGACGTTACAAATGGTATCAGAGCTTTAGTTTAAGGGATTTAGGTATAAATATTCGTACCTAGACTTAAACTGCATGTGAAGTAGGAAGTCTCTATTATGATAGAACCTGGGGATTGCTAAGTATAAAAGGTAGAAAGAACATCATGTAAGGTAATTTCGAATTACACTTGGCCAGTGTAATTATGTTTTTACAGGTGCATGTTTGAAATAGAATACCTTGTTATATGGGGTATATGCTTATGTGTATATTAACCTTGTTCGAATCTTCAGAATGGCGAGTGGCACTAGACAGAGGATTCGGAGGGGAGGAGGGAATCCGGGTGAAGAAAACCCACCAATAGGAACAGGGGGAAGAGGAGGAGATCGTGGTAGAGGCAGAACTGGAGGCAGAACTGGAAGTAGAACTGGAGGTAGAACTGGGGGTGGAACAGGGGGCCGAACCGGGGGAAGAACTCAAGGTACAGAGTTTGTTACGCGAGAAGACCTGACTGCTGAAATGGGAAGGTTACAGGCTAGTATACAAGCAATGATTGAACGAAGTCGAAACAGTGAAGCTGATCCACCAGGTCCGGAACAAGAAGTCCAAATGCCAATCACCCCTACTGTTTTACCAATAACAAAGAAGTGTGATTATAAGATGTTTCTTGGTTGCAAATCCCCTACGTATTCAGGAGACCGGGATCCAGTAAAAGCAATGAGGTGGCTGAAGGAAATTGAAGCTATATTCAAGACAAGTAAGTGTGCTGAGGAGGATAGAGTACTGTATGGAACATCAATGTTGAAGGGTGATGCCTTGTATTGGTGGGAGGCTCATATGGAATCCGAAGGAGCAGACATATATTCTACTTTCCCTTGGGAAGAATTTGTTTTAGTTTTCACACAACACTTCTGTCCACAAGCAGCTGTCAGACAACTGGAATAGGAATTTATGAGTCTGCAACAAGGGAATTTGTCAGTAAGAGACTATACCGCAAGGTTCTTAGAGAAATCTCGTTTTGCGGGATATTATGTTGCTACAGAGAAATTGAAGATGGACAGATACATCTATGGGCTCAATTCGGAGGTCAGAAGATTGGTTACTGCAACAAGGCCAGATACCTTTACAGCCGCAGTGGACGCTGCTGAAAATGTGGAACGAGATGACAGAAGAGATGCCAGTGATAGGAGTATGGGGAAAAGAAAATGGGAAGGACCACCTCACGATCCGAAAAAGCCCAGATTTCAGAAGTTCGATAACCGTGCACCTTTCCGACCAATGGAAAGACCTTGTCCGAAGTGCCACCGTGTGCATCAAGGAAACTGTCAGAGTGAATCGCGGGTTTGCTATAGGTGTGGGAAGACCGGGCATGTTTCTAAAGATTGTCGCGTTACGCGGTTTTGCTACACATGTAATTCTCCGGATCATCTTCAGCCACATTGTCCGCAAAGAAAAATACAACAGGGTGGATAATCAGGGAAACCAGCAATTGCCAACCCCGTAATTCCAAGGATAGAACCGCCGAAAGCAAGGGGTCGTACGTTCCAAATTACCGCTAAAGAAGCGGAGGAAACTCCGGATGTGGTTACATGTACATTTTTCATAAACTCTACACGTGCTAAGGTGTTATTTGATTCTGGTGCAAACCGATCCTTTGTGTCGCCTTCGTTTGCTGCTCACATGCATTTAGAGCCTAAAATGTTAAAACATGCTTTGCTGGTAGACACTGCGAATGATAATCAGGTGTCGGTAAAAGAAGTATTTGATGGCTGTGTGATTGAAATAGAGGGTTATGGTGTACCAATACGATTGTTTCCTATAGCCTTGATCGAATTTGATGTGGTGGTAGGAATGGATTGGTTAGCTAAGAATCAGGCTAGCATAGTTTGTGATAAGAAGATAATTAATGTTGTTCTACCTGATAAGAGATCAGTGGTGATTTATGGTGATCGTAGCAATCATCAGTCTTGTCTTATTTCTATGATAGAATCCCGTAAGTGTGTCAGCAAGGGTTGCCCGAGTTACTTAGCCTATGTGATAGATAGTAGGCCTGAAAAGAATAGGTTGGAAGATATTCTTATTGTTAGTGAGTTTCCAGAGGTTTTCCCTGAGGACTTGAATAGTCTCCCTCCTGATAGGCAAGTAGAGTTTGGCATAGACCTGATACCTGGAGCTGCTCCTATTGCTCGTGCACCATACCGACTTGCTCCTCCAGAGATGAAAGAGATGATGACGCAACTGCAAGACCTATCCGATAAAGGCTTCATCAGACCTAGCTCTTCGCCGTGGGGTGCACCAGTGTTGTTTGTGAAAAAGAAAGACAGCTCAATGAGAATGTGTATCGACTATCGGGAATTGAATAAGCGAACGATCAAGAACAAGTATCCGCTTCCTAGAATTGATGATCTCTTCGATCAGTTAGTTGGAGCTTGCTATTTCTCCAAGATTGATCTCAGGTCTGGCTACCATCAGTTGAAGGTTAAAGAAGAAGATGTTTTAAAGACTGCTTTTCGTACGAGGTACGGTCACTACGAGTTCTTAGTAATGCCATTTGGATTGACGAACGCTCCGGCCGCTTTTATGGATCTGATGAATCGGGTATGTAGGCCTTATCTCGATAAATTTGTAATTGTATTTATCGATGATATACTTATCTATTCCCGATCCAAAGAGGATCACGCACAACATATTCGTTTGATTTTGGAGTTACTGAAGGAGGAAAAGTTATACGCTAAATTCTCAAAGTGTGAGTTCTGGTTGCGGGAAGTTCAGTTCTTGGGGCATGTTGTTTCAGAGAAAGGCATTCAAGTAGATCCGACGAAAGTGGAAGCGATTGAAAGATGGGAACCGCCGAAGACGCCGACTGAAGTACGTAGTTTTCTGGGTTTAGCTGGGTATTACCGAAAGTTTATAAAGGACTTCTCTCGTATTGCTACACCTCTTACTAAGTTGACTCGAAAGAATCTGAAGTTTGAATGGAAAACAGAACAGGATGGAGCATTCAGGATACTGAAGGAGAGACTCTGCAGCCCGCCTATTTTAGCATTGCCAGAAGGTTCAGAAGATTTTGTTGTCTACAGTGATGCTTCTAAACTAGGATTAGGATGTGTACTTATGCAGCGTGGGAAGGTGATTGCGTATGCTTCTCGTCAGTTGAAAGATCATGAACGGCAGTACTCTACACACGATATGGAATTAGCAGCAGTGGTGTTCGCGTTAAAGATTTGGAGACATTATCTTTATGGTACCAAATGTCAGATTTTTACTGATCACAAGAGTCTCCAACATTTTTTCGACCAGAAAGAATTGAATATGAGGCAAAGGAGATGGCTGGAATTGGTGAATGATTACGATTGTGAATTTCTCTATCATCCGGGAAAGGCGAATGTGGTGGCCGATGCCTTGAGTCGTCAGGAAAGGAGTGGAACAATAAGAGTTATTTCGTTAAGGGCTGAACTTCTACCGAGTATCTTTGAAGAATTGCAAAAGTGTCAAATAGAAGCGTTTCAAGAAGAGCATCTGAAGCCAGAACGATTAGTGGGGTTGTCAGAATTACTAGAAAAAGATGATCGCGGGTTGTTGTGTTTGGGGAGCAGAATTTGGGTGCCTCGTTTGGGTGGGTTACACGATCGTGTACTACAAGAAGCTCATAAATCTCGTTTCTCTATTCATCCAGGTACGAATAAGATGTATAGAGATTTGAAACAATTTTATTGGTGGCCAGGGATTAAGAGAAGTGTTGCTAAGCATGTGGAAGATTGTAATACGTGCAAGAAGGCAAATATTGAACATCAAAGGCCGTTTAGTCAGTTGCAGCGATTGGAAATACCGATGTGGAAATGGGAGCAGATTACTACGGACTTCATCACTAAGCTACCAAGGACTTCGAAGGGATTTGATTCTATTTGGGTAATTGTTGACAGATTGACGAAGTCTGCTCATTTCTTACCAATAAAAGAAACTGATTCGATGGAACGCTTAGCCAAATTATATATTGATGAAATAGTAACTCGACATGGGGTTCCAATGTCGATTATTTCTGATAGGGATAGTCGTTTTACTTTGAGATTTTGGAGAAGCTTTCAAAGGGAGATGGGGACGCAGATAAAGTTAAGTACAGCATACCATCCTCAAACCGACGGTCAGAGTGAAAGAACAATCCAGACTTTAGAAGATATGCTCCGGGCTTGTATAGTTGATTTTGGGGGATCGTGGGATAAACATCTACCGTTGATCGAATTTGCCTACAACAACAGTTATCATTCCAACATTCAAGCGGCACCGTTTGAAGTATTGTATGGTAGAAAATGTCGAACGCCTCTGTGTTGGAATGAAGTGGGAGAGAAACAATTAGCGGGACCAGAAATAGTCCAGCTAACCGCGGATAAGGTTACTCAGATCCGAGAACGTTTGAAAGTGGCTCAAGACAGACAGAAAAGCTACGCAGATCGACGCCGAAAACCGTTAGAGATTGAAGTTGGGGATTTCGTGATGTTGAAAGTCTCGCCTTGGAAAGGAGTCATTAGATTTGGAAGGCAAGGTAAACTTAGCCCGAGGTATATTGGACCGTTTGCAATTACAGAAAGAATTGGTGAAGTAGCTTACCGATTGGATCTACCGATAGAGTTAAGCCGTATCCACAACGCGTTTCATGTATCGAACTTTCGGAAATGTTTGGTTACGCCAGATCAGGCTGTCTCTCTACCAGATATTCAAGTTGATGAAAGGTTGAACTACGTGGAAGAACCGGAAGCCATAGTTGATCACAAAGTTAAAGTGTTGCGGAATAAAGAGATCAGGCAAGTGAAAGTTCTGTGGAAACATCATAGAGGTCAGGATGCGACATGGGAATCGGAGTCGGAGATGAGAGCCAAATACCCTCATCTTTTCGCTTGACTGAATTCTGGGACGGAATTCTTTTAAGGGGGAGATGTTGTAATAACCAGGTATTTTATCTAATTTAAATTTGAAAAATTTTATAAGTTTTATGTTAGTGTTTTATGGAGTAAGAAGTTAAGGGGTAAGTTTTAATTTTTATTTGAAAGTTTAGGGGTATTTATTGCCAAGTGAGATAAGTTTAAGGTTTGTTTGGTCTTTTATCCAAACCTTTTTAGCCAAAACCGACTTCCTATTTTAGTAAGGATAGGTGTCCATTTTTCAATTAAGAGAAAATATCCTAAGTGTTAGTGTGTGTAGTGTGTTCGGTTTAGAGAGAGAGAGAGAAGGAAATCGAGAGAGAGATTAAGGGAAAGAAGAAGGAAGAAATCCAGAGTTTGCTGCTGTGATTTAAGGACCAAACTGATGTAAGCAAGGTAACAAATCCATCCTTGTATGTGTTTTAATTTCTTAAAAGTGTTCTTGAGTTTGCTAGTTAAGTTTTTAGGTGGGTTTTGTTAAAAATGGATGTTTTGGGAAATCTAAGCTTAAAAGTACGATTTCTGGGTAAATATTGGACTGAATGTCGTTTTTGCTGAGCTTATTAAAAAAGACGATGAACAGTAATTTTTCAGGTTTTCGCAACAGTAGGTTGCGAGAAGTGGGGTTTTCGCAACAGTAGGTTGCGAGAAGTGAGGTTTTCGCAACAGTGGGTTGCGAGTTCTGAGGTTTTCGCAATAGTGGGTTGCGAGTTCTTTGGTTTTCGCAACAGTGGGTTGCGAAAAGTGAGGAATTCGCAAGCTGTGGGTTGCGAAAAGTGTTAAAATACAAATTTATTAATGAGGTGTATTCTTGTTAATTAACTATTTCAGATAGTAAAATTCAAAGATAAAAGTGGGACTTGTTGAAGAGATTTTTGGAGAACTTGGAAAAAGCATTCAGGTAAGTTTTATTTTAAAAACATTTTTCAACTGGAATACATATATATGTGATTTATATATATACATGAAATGGATATGTATGGGTTGAGAATGTGGCACATAATGTGATTATGTGTTTTTATTGAAAGGTTTATATACATGATGGTATACTGTAATTATATGAGTATTCTGCGAGAATACGGGGCCGGGATCCGAGGTGCGGACCGGTGTATTGCCGGGTTCCGGTAAGCGGACAGGCGTGTTTACTGTAGATGTTGTACATCAGAGTAAATTGACTAGTTGGCTTGCAACCACTAGTTTGGGCAATTGTGGAGGAATAAGGGGGAATGAGTGGATACGAATCGCAAGTCTTGGTTGGTATTTAATTACGTGTGATATATGTGTGTTTGTATAAAAAGGTTTTATTTAATTGGATTCTTGGCAAGTTTCAACAGACAGGGATTTTCTCACTGGACCATTAGGTCTAACCCTCATTTTTCTGTTTTAAAAATATGTATTCCAGGTGGTGGATCGGGTAAGGGCAAGTGAAAAGTTTATGCCGTGGATATCTCTTGTGAAGACTTTTGTGTTGATGACATAACTATGTTTTGAACCCATGACTTTGTTATTAATCAACATGTATTGTATTCCGCGAAAAATTTGTACTCGTTTATTTTTATGTTACCTAGACTTTGGGACCGAATGTGTTATATATAATGTATCTTTTGATGATATTATGGCATGAATATATGTTATTTGTATATTTGGAAATCGGGGACGTTACAGATCAGCAGATGGCTTTGGTTCAGTCCTTTTCTCGCCTAGGAGCTCATTTACTTCATCTTCGTCTTGAAGAAGTGTCTCATACAGTTCGTTGATGCTGATATTCTCAATCAAATTGTTGTGCTTGACATGAGAAGCAAACACCTTCCATTCAGGTAGCAGATTGTTGAAAAACTTGAGCGCATTTTCCGTATTAGAACGAACAATCTTGTTCTTGTTCAGTTCATTGAGAAGTAGGCAAAACCGTTCATAGGTCTGGGTGAGGGATTCACCGTTGCGCTGCTTGAACCCATCGAACTTCGTTATCGCTCTATTTATCTTCAGCTGATTTCCTACAACGCTCCCACGCATCATTCTGGCTACTTGGTCCCACATGCCCTTAGCCGTCTCTTTGTAACTATCTATGGCTGTGTAGATGGAATTAGGAAGAGCTTGAATCAGATATCTCTTTGCATGCTTTTCACCTTCAGTCATGCCTCTTTCAAAATCTGTCATTTCAGCCAGAGTCTTTTCCTCACGTCGAGCTAGTGCAGTTGCAGTTGCAGCTATTTCCTTCATCGGTTTGTCAATTGGGCCATTATCCAGGGCTCTCTTGATGTACTCATAGTTGTCCTTGGACTCTATGAAGATCATAAACCTATCTCGCCATTGGCTGTACTCGTTCGGATAGAGACACGGTGGCTTGGTGTCAGTGCCAATTGCGAGAGCATCACGAGAAGAAGACATCTTCGGTTGCAACGGAGTGATAGTCAGACGTGTAGATTGATTCAAAGTGTAAAACCTAACGCAAGGCACTAAGAGTGGAGTCCTAACGCAGGTTCTATGAGTGGTTAGACAATAACTTAGCTTACTGGATAGGAATCCAAATAAGTGATCTGATCTAGAAGTGTCCGGATCAGAATTGAAGAAAGCAGTTCAATTATGCAGAGTTGTCCGGATAAGCAAGGGAGTCCGGATAACTTGAGTTGTCCGGATAACCAAGGTTACCGGATGGTCTTAAGTTACCGGATAGAGAACAATTCAAACAGAAGCTTACCGGATGCTGTGGATTCCGGACAGTATTAAGTTTTCCGGGTACGATGGAGTTTTCGGATACTGTGCAGTTTCCGGATACCACGAAGTTTCCGGGTAAAAAATGAATTTCCGGATAAAATTGATTTCCGGATACTTTGAGTTATCCGGAACAATATTACCCGGATACGTTTGAGATTATAAGATACTTACCCGGATGGATGACTTACCCGGAAGAAACTGGTTGTCCGGAAAAATTGGAAGAATCTGGATGGAACCACAAACGTCCGGACAAAATGAACTTGTCCGGAAACTGCGGCTGGGTTTGTCCGGACACTGCGGCTGTTTACTCAGTTCGATCGATTTCTCAACTAGGGTTACTCAAAATTGTTCCTGAAAGATTAGAAACAATACCAAACACAAAACTAACACTAACCCAATCGATTTCTAAGCAAAAAGAACACGTTTTGATGGTAAAAATTCGATTTTTGTTGAAGAACACTACCAAAAACTTTGATCTTAAATTGCTAAATTGACCAATCAAACGAATGAATTAGGATGTGAAAATTTGCAGAAACACTTATAACGATAATGCTAACACAACCCAATAAGCAAAAACAACCAATTTCGACTGAATCAAATATTCAAGAATTCAAGAATAGTCAGACGGGTAAAAGTCAAACTAACCAGAAATTGATGAATGAAGCTTTGAATCGAATCCGTCTGTCTGCTCTGATACCAATTGTTGAATCCAGATCCGTGCAACAGTTTCGAAATCGAATATGATAAAGCAATAAGAAATATGATTTCAACTGGTCATCCCTTTCATTAACTTTCAGAGAGAATATTACAGTACGAATTAGAAAGCTAAAGAGATGATTAGGCTTGTTTTTCCAAGCTAATCAACATTAAATACAATGGGCCCGTGGTTAACAAGCCCACGGCCCGTTCACTAATAAGGCTCAAAATGAATTAATACAAAACAACCCTTGAACTTTAAATCAACTATAAAACCTGCCCTAACATTGGGTTTTGCATCGTCTTCTTGATCCAGCTTTTTGTAGGGGTTTCAACTCAGATGAACAATGAGTACTAATCTTGCACTTTTCTTCCGAACTGAACACAAAAAACATATCGATTTCAACAAAAGAAATCGATTTATAAAACCCTATAGAGTCTGCGATTTTACCTCAGTTGAAGTTAACCCCGCCTCCAACTTCAGCCATCCACACCTTCGATTTCCTTGTGCGTAAGTGAAGATAGCCGAATCACACTGATTTCTTGGAAGATTTTGTGTCGATTGTGGTTTCCGAGAGAGTCGAGATTGGAATTGGGGTGCGATGATGTTCTCTGAGATATTTTAGGAAGATGCATGATTATAGGAAATTGATTATCGACATCTTATGGTTTCCTTATCTAATAATTAGAGATGGTTGATAATTGACAATATTACCCTTGTGCATATATGCTTCCTATAATGTTAAACCGTTTTTTAATTAGGAATTAAAGATCTCCTTTTCGATCACCAAGTATTTTTTCGCTGCTCTCCTGCTTTGAAACTCTCTTTTAGTCGGAGGTACTACGTGTTGACCCAACCACAGATTAAACGCTACGGCTACCCCTCGCTTAAAACAAATTTAATTTGATCGAACAAATTGTAAAAAACTGAGCTAATTTCGTTTACATCACTACAAAATGAAAGACTTTTGCCTACAAATTTTTGTCTGGGAAATCTGTCGCTAATGGGTGATACGTCAAAATACCATTACAAAAATTGGTGGGTAAATTGTTGGTGGTTAATTCAAATCAGTGACAGATTACCCAGAGATTCTCTGGGTGATCCATTAGTATTTTATCGAAAAACATCGGATTCTACCGAACCATTGGTATTCTCTGGGTGATCTGTCGATGAAAACTTTCCTGAGTTATTTTTATAGGTAAAAGTTATTTGTTTTGTAGTGCATCTATGCTTTGGAAACCAACTCTTAAAACTTTTAATTTAAAGGACCTCATAACACAATCCATGTTTCTCCAAATTAGAAGTAGAACAAAAAAACAAAGTTGGTTCAATTTTAGTTCCCCAAAATAGAAGAAGGCAAAATTGATTCCATTTTAATGTAATTTGATCTAGATGAAAGATGGTGTGAGAAAAATATTTAAGTTGAGAAACGTAAAAAGAGATTTGGACAATTTATCAATTTCAATCTCAAAACTACACATGCAATAAGTTTTAGAAGAGAGTTGATCTGGTGCATCTCATTAGTGTTGATCTTCACTTAGAATTGATCTAATGATCCAAATCCTTTCTTACCCTTTCCATCATAATTTTCATTCCTACCGAAACTCAACCCATTTGATCTATTTATCTAAAGGTTAATTCTAAAGGTAAACCAAAATTAATAAATAGTTATTTGATCCAGCAGTATAAGAGTTACTAATAGATCTTAACATGTCTATGAGTCAAGAGTTTAATTATTGTTAAATGTGAAAAAAATGAGTGTAAATTCTATGGTATGTAAATCCTATATATATATATATATAAATAAATATATGAGTTAATACGAGAACGTTAACTATTTAAGAAAACAAGAAAACAACCGTTATGTACAAAATCATATATGATTTACGTTCAAAATCATATATGATTACGCGACTTTTTCCGCCACTTTAAGTCGCGACCAAAGTCGTGCGTGTCAAGTTTTTGCAGTTAATGTAAAATCACATGTGATTTTGCACATGATTTGCTGTTTTCTTGTTTTCTTAAATAGTTAGCGTTCTCGTATGAACCTTCCTCTCTCTATATATAAGAAAGATACAACAAAATTGCATATATGGATTATGATATTTCTTGAAGTAGATAGTAAATGGTCGTTTTTTTTTTCAAAATGTCAAAAAGTTTCTAATAATTGAGAGAAACGTGGCAACAACTACTCGGAAAACCCTATTGAAAAATTGTGCTTAAATTATTAAAGTGGGTGTTTTATTAAGCTTAACTAATGGAGAAATAGTTAATTATCAATTAATATGGGATTAAATTTAGCTAAATTTGAGGAGCCTCTAAGCATTCCCAAGACTTAGTCTTGGAGTTTGAAGCCATACACTTGTCCTCTACTAATTGTCTGGCCATTTGAAAGATGGTTAAAACACAAATATATGATGCGTATCAAATAAGGCTGATGTTATTTATTCTTTTAAAAGATTCGTCGTAACAGATGTCATAATATGTGGTGATTTATACCTTTCTCATGTTATGTTAAGCCTATGACACGTTATAGTCTAACGCCCAGTTCTTTTTAACACGATATTTGATTTTTCTTACCATTTTAAACCTTGATATTATCTTACATAGAGGCATGATTAGAAACTATTGATTAATTTCATCGATCTATTTACCAAACATAATAACATAATAATTGAAGATGACATAAAAAAATCTTTGGTGTCGATTTCGAAGCACTAGATGAAGGAATTTGGGCCTAGAACATGGACCAAACCGCCGTAGATGAAAACATTCGATAACTCTTATCAAATTAAAAGTTATGACATTTTCCCGAGTCGGGTTTCTTTCCAACTCAATTGTTTTTAACTTATTGATTCATGAACGAGACTATCAGTTATTGGATTTGCTCCAAATTATTTGCCTACGGATTTTAGCGATTACCGACGGAATGCACCATCGGAAATTATGTTTGTTTTTTTTGTAGTGTATGATAGAATTATGAACCTAAGATACAATTTTACATACATCCTTAGTTATGATATATATCTGACAAATAATTTACAACATAGGTTGTCTTAATTTATCTTAGAGTAAAATATGGATTTGTTCCCCGTGGTATGTCAAAACTCATGACTAACGTCCCTATATTGTATTAAATATGGATTTGGTTATGATGGTTGTCTTTTTTAATTATGAATATCATCCCTGTTGTCATTTAAAATCTGGTTGGACAATTTTACCCATAGCTTTAACGGAGCTTGTTAACGGATTTAGTGATCAGTTCCCACTTTCAAAGCAAAATCCAAATCTCAAGGACCACAAGTTAACTCATTGAAGTATGGGTCCCACTTTCAAAGAAATCAACAAACACGAGGGATCAAAAGTGTAATTCTCTCTTTAAATATATAAATACAATATATATTATCAATAAAACCAAAAAAAGATTTAATTTAGCTTTTAATATAATTTAAGAATTTGTATTTTATTTTAATTTTATCATTTTTTAACTTATCAATTTAATACTTATATTTTTCATCAAATAAAACAAAAACAAGGTCTACATATCAATTTAACTTTTACAATTTAAAATCAAGAAAATAATAGAAAAAACTTGAAGACATCTAAACTTAGAGTAAATTGTAATTTTGGTCATGTGGTTTGTTATTTTTCTTTGTTTGTGTTTTTACAAAATTGCAATTTACTTTAAAAGATATATATATATATATATATATATGCTCCGTAAAATGTAAACCTTGCATTTGTTGCACACCTTACAAACCACAGTCTGCATATGTGCACAACCAGTCTGTATATGTGAACAATGCGCATATACAAATGCATATGCATACGTGCAAGAATATACATATAATGGACATACATACATATGGGATAGTGCATATATGCATATCAGATTTTGCATATATGCACATTGGTTTGTAAGGGGTGCAACAAATACATGATTTGTATTTGATTTGTACCATATATATATATATATATATATATATATATATATATATATATATAGTCTTAGGTTCATTTGAGAAGTGCTAAATATATGAGAAATAGAGAAATGATCTTAGCCATTTATTCGGTCAAGATCGGCTTCAATTGGTCAAAAGTTGCGGCTTTGACTGGTCAAAAGTTGTGGCTTTAAATAATTCTCATATGAACTAATTAACTGATCCATATATGAATTACAAAGGTTTATATATGAATTAGTCAAAAAGAGTTCATATATGAACGTATAGTTCATATGTGAATCACACAGATTCATATGAACTCGTCCCGCGTATTTTACGAAACTACCCCTCTATCTTGTGCAAACCACGCGAGGAATTATCCGCTGCTTCTCGGTCAAAGCTGCTGATCTTAACCGAATGAATGGCTAAGATCACTTCTCTATTTCTCATATATTTAGCACTTCTCAAATGAACCTCTCCATATATATATATATATATATATATATATATATATATAGAGAGAGAGAGAGAGAGAGAGAGACTTGAGATCATGTGAGACCAAGCCATTTTCCGTGAGACCCATGAGACCAAAAAAATAACACTAAACCGTCACAGTAAAAGACTGCGAAGGTATTGTGAAGGTAAGCAGGTTGGTCTCACGGGTAGTTTAAGTGTTATTTTGCTTACCTTCACAATGAATCGTTGTGAAGTTTAAGTGTTATTTTGTGGTCTCACGAAAACAGGTTGGTCTCACGGGAACCCAACCCTATATATAAGGGTAGGTTTAAATGAAAATTCATTTTTTATTGTGCACGTGAGGACCAATTTTAGCCATTGATCAAGATTTAGAAAACTAATCAATGGTTAAAAGATAATAAGATTAATTGAGAAGTGATTAGGGGTAGGTTTAAATGAAAAATCATTTTTTATTGTGCACGTGAGGACCAATTTTAGCCATTGATCAAGATTTAGAAAACTAATCAATGGTTAAAAGATAATAAGATTAATTGAGAAGTGATTAGGGACACAACTAGAAATTTAAATCAATGCCTACCATTCTTTGACTTTTTATTTTCTTTTTTAATTAAAAACTTTTTACTCCCTTAAAGTTTAAAATAAATTATCTTTAAAATTTCTAATATTTTAATCAAACAAATTACATCAAAAAAAACGAGAATTTCTTTCTTTTCGATATGACATCCATCTCGATATAGTTTTTTTGTTGTTTTAACCGTTTTTTACATTAAATGCTATATATGTGTTATATTCATTATGAATATGTATACATGTCCTCGGGTGTCTACATTCAGTATGAATAACAAATGTGAACGTTCATTCACTATTCAGGATGAATAATACAATATTCAGAATGAATAATACAACATTCATGATGAATAATACACTAATTCATGATTCATGTAAAATTCAATATTAATCGTGTATTATTCACCCTGAATGATGTATTATTCATCATGAATGATACATTATTGATGATAAATAATATATGAATAACCCGTGAAGGTGTGGACACATGGACCATTCTCTTTTGTTCCCCGATTCATAACCGAAACTTGGTTTTATTCATTATGAATATGTATGCCCATCCCCGGGTGTCCACATTCAATATAAATAACAAAGGTAGCGTTCATTCACTATTTATGATGAATTTAATTGTGCAATTTAAGAAACATATAAAAAGGGATCACCTCCTTTGTTCTTAGCCATAGTCAAAAGTCGGTCTAAGGAGTAGGCATGGCAACGGGGCCGGTATGGGGTGGGGTTCACCATCCCCGGCCCCGGGCGGGTACGGGGAATGAAATCTCATCCCCGATCAAATTTCCGGTCAACCCCGGTCAAGACCTGGTCACCCGTTCCCCGATTTTTACCCGGTTCCCCGACCCGGTCATGACCCGGTTTTCTGCATTTTGGTGTTGTTATAAATTTAATAGCTAAAAATAATTTAATAACAACAAAGTACAAAAATTATAATTTAAGCACAAGTCCATAATTTAAAACACAAGTCCATCAACAAGTTAACAACAACAAAAGTCCAAAACATCAAACACAAGTCCATAATTTAAAACAAAAGTCCAAAACATCAATCAACATCTTCATCGAATGCAACCGTTTGATCGAATCCTTCCAGCTCTCCGTCTTTTTTATCTAAAATAAAAAATAATACGAGTTAGAAAAAAATTATATAAGTGTACGATAACAATTTATATAATGATTACCTTCAATTTCTTTCCTCAACCAACTTTGAGTGCACACCAATGCTCCAACAGTTTGAGCTGTTAGCCGACTACGTTGTTTGGTTATCTTGTTTTCGCTCATGCTAAATGTTGATTCTGATGCTACGGTAGAAATTGGAATGGCTAGCACTTCCCTCACAATCCTCCGCATGATAGGATACCTGGCACCGTTGCACTTCCACCACATTAAAATATCAAATCCATCATCATTTGGTAACAATTTCTCCTCCAAATAGTGATCCAACTCGGTCGTTTCAAACATATCATCCACGGAAATATCATTCACAAATTCTAATTCCCATGAAGCCTTTCCCTTTCCGTTTGAAGATATCCCCCTATCTAAGTGAGTAGTGTTAGATTGCCCATTCTCTTTCTTTTGATCATGCTTCCTTTTGTATTGCTCAAACAAAGCACTACATAGGCTATGTATCCTCATAACCTCATCTTTTGAGTCAAGACCATAAATCTTTGAAAATAACCAATTGATCAACTTTAGCTTTTACATAGGATCTAAAACAATAGCCACACACATGACATCATGTATGACTCCCCAATATATATCAAATTTTTCCAACATACTTGATGCCATGTTCCAAATAACCACATTTTGATCATCTTTCCAACTCCTAATTTCTAATTTCATGTCACAAATCAAAGGAAAGAATATGTTGGAAGTGGGATACTTGGTCCCGGAGAATGTCTCGGTCACAATATAGGGGGTGTTTGGGAGTGCTTTTTAGTCCCAAAAGTGCTTTTGGCCAAAAATGCTTATTGACTTATGGTGGTGGGAAAAGGAGTTTTTAAAAAAGTGTTTGGATTAGCTTTTGTGGTAGGAAAAGCCAATAAGTCAATAAGTTATTTTTTTAAAAAGTGTTTGGCTTTTTTTAGTTAACAAAAATGGCTTTTTGAATCAAAAAACACTTTTGGGATCAAAAAGTCAGGAATTTGTGACTTCTTCAAAATGGCGTTTTCAAGTTAATCAAAAAGGAGTTTTAAAAGTGCTTTTGAGTTTGCCAAACATTAATTTTAACTTATTGGCTTCTTGAAAAGCCAATAAGTCAATAAGCAGTTTTATAACGCACATCCAAACACCCCCATAAAACAACTTCAATTTGTCACAAACATCAAACGCCATTCTCCATTCCTCTTCACTAGGTAAACTAACATAATGTTTGTCTTTCTTGCTTAGACGAGTGAAAACATCTTTATACTCTAAGGCAACATTCAACATTGTATAAACAGAATTCCATCTAGTCTTACAATCAAGCACCAATTCTTTTTCACAATCTACACCAAGTTGCCGTGAAACTAGTCTAAAATCTTGGGACCTTTTAGAAGTACATGACCAAAATGAGACACTATCCCTAACATTCTTAATTGTCATTTCAGTCACAGCAAATCCATCTTGCACAATGAGATTAATGATATGTGCACAACATCTCATGTGAAACAACCTACCCTTTAAAATTAATGAGGAAGGAGTAAGAGTACCTAACAACTTGATCGTTTGTTGAACAATTGTCAAGTGTCAATGATGACAACTTGTTGTCAATGTTCCAATCCAAAAAACATTCCATCATAACTTGAGACAAGGCATTGGTCGTGTGTGGAGAAGGCACATGTATGAAGCTGCATCAAAGTATATTAAAAAATTAATATTATAGATATTAATATTGAATTATAAAGATTTAAAGAATAGTATACGAGAAAAAACCTGATAATCCTATTTTGTAACTTCCAGTTGGCATCTATGTAGTGTGATGTTAGTGCCATGTAGCCTTTCTTTTGGGGTCTGCGGTCCACATATCATATGTAAGAGCAATCCTACTTTCATTCTCTTCCAAACAACGCAATGTACCACCCTTTTTGTTTCATATAGCTTCATGATGTCATTCTTGATGGTAGATCTATAAGGCATCTTAAACATAGGGTTAAGACCAGTTGAATACTTTCTAAAACCATAATGCTCTACAACAGAAAGTGGATAGTCATGCATAACGATCATGTTGGCTAAATCATCCCTAGTCGTTGCAGCACTAAAAGCATAATTACTCAACAAAGATGTATCCCCATGTGTCGAGTCTGATCACGCGCTCGGCAAAAACCTTGCATTTCTTTAGTCTCATCTTCTCGATCCTTCTGCCTTGTCATGTGCTTATTTCTCTTGTAGTCGATCCCTCATGTGCCGCCGAATGCGGTAGTAGTCACTGAAGTTGAGTTGTTTGCTCGGGTGGTGCCTCATTTTTCTGCAAGAACTGAAACCATAGTTAGTCCAAATACCATTGGCACCCCAAACCCGGGCTTTTGCCTAGGTTGGACAATGTGGCACCCCAAACCTAGGCTTTTGTCTAGGGTGGACAAATGTGGCACCCCAAACCTAGGCTTTTGCCTAGGTTTAGTTAGCCCTACAATGCACCACAACGTCCCAAACACACAAGGAAAATGGTTGTATCACAATGTTCCTTCATGCATCAACGAACATACAAACTAAATGATGAAAGCAAGGCATAATTCCCAACACATGTTGAATAAAATCACATCCCCAGAAAAATACGCGCCTTATAAACCCAAATTCCATTCCCCAGTGTAAATTCCCCAAAATCCACAATCAAGCACATTCATGAGGAAGTCTTCACAAGCATATACATAATAGATAGCATGAAAATAACAAGTCCTTAAATGAAGTTAATAGCACAAAAATAAGCATGCATTTGCAATTAAGTTTCATCTAAACATGTGTGAAAGGCATTTGTAAGAAATCAACACAGTGGAGAAATTACTTGAAATTGTGAGAAACATAGAAATTTGGGGATGCAAGAAATTGGGGAAACCAAAAATAGCACTTACCTAGTTGCAAATGGGAAAGAAAGGAGAAGAGACGAGGAACATACCTTGTAGAATCTTGGAAATGGAGGATGAAAGCCCTTGAGAGAGTGTAGGAAGTGAGAAAAAACGAGAGGAAAGGAAGAAGAAATGGGGAAGAAATGAGGAGAAGAAGAAGAAACGCTTAAAACCCTAGACCCTGACCAGTGAGACGCACAGCTTGAACCGCAGCCTGAGCCTGCGTGGTAGCCCGCGCGTGTGGGTATGTGCGGTTGGACCAACAGAGGGTTGCGCGACATGAACCGCGGCTTGAACCCACGAGGTTGCCCGCGTATGTCTCTGTTATCGATTCTCAACAGAGTCTTGCGCGGCTTGTACCGCGGTTTGGGCCCGCGGCCTAGCCCACGTAACTCTCTGTTCCAGTCCTTTTTTTGATAATTTCAAAAGTAAACACACTAAAAAGAACAAAAAAAACACGATTCAAACCTTGGTGGGTTGCCTCCCACCCGACGCCTTAGTTAAGGTCGTGGCACGACCTTCCCGTGCAATCACTCCATTGGTTCTTCTAGAAATGTGGTGTCGGTTACCACCGTTTCTCCTCCGTGATATGACTTCACTCTCTGACCGTTAACTTTAAAGGTTACCCCGTCTTTTCCTTGCAACTTGATCGCTCCATGTGGATAAACCTCATTGACGGTGAACGGCCTCAACCATTTTGACTTTAGCTTACCTGGAAAAAGATGAAACGAGAGTTAAATAAAAGAACTTGCATGCCCAGAAGGATTACTTTTGGATGAAGCCCCTTGTCATGGTACCGCTTGGTCCATTCCTTGTAGATGACAACATTTTCGATTGCGTCTTGACAGATTTCTTCGAGTTCATTCAGTTGCAACAACCGACGTTGCCCGACCGCCTTCAAATCCATGTCCAGTCGTTTTATTGCCCAGAATGCTCGATGCTCGAGTTCGACAGGAAGGTGGCATGATTTCCCGAATACCAGGCGATATGGGGTGCTATCGAGAGGGGTCTTGAATGCCGTGTGGAAGGCCCAAAGGGCGTAGACGACCAGTCCTAACGAGATGCGCTCGTAGTCTTTTCGAGGATCTGCTTGAGTTCCCGGTTGGAAACCTCGGCTAACCCATTCTCCTAAGGGTGGTAAGGTGTGGTCACTTTGTACTTTACGGAGTACTTCTTCAAGACTGCATCGAGGTACCAGTTACAGAAGTGGCTACCCCCATCATTGATCAGTGCTCTTGGGACTCCAAAGCGTGAAAAAGATGTGCTTCCGCAAGAAGTTGATCACCACTTTGGATTCGTTTGTAGGGGTCGCAAATAGCCTCCACCCATTTTTAGACGTAATCCACTGCTACCAGAATATACTCATTACGGAATGAGTTTGGGAATGGTCCCATGAAATCTATCCTCTACACGTCGAAGCGCTCTACCTCCATGAAGATCTTCATGGGCATTTCTTCTTTCTTCGTAATGTTCCCGACCCTTTAACAACGGTCGCATATAGAAATGAACTCTCTTGTTTCCTTAAACATCGAAGGCCAAAAGAAACCGGATTCTAAGATATTTGCAACGGTTCTATCGGTACTGAAGTAGCCCCCACATTCTAGTGTATGGCAATGTATGATAATGTTGGCCTTTTCTTCATCCTGTACACACTTCCTGATCATACCGTCAGCATGCAATTTGTAGAGGTGCGGCTCCTCCCAATAGTATCTTTTCGCTTTGGAGAGGAACTTCTTCTTTTGGTGGGAACTCGTGTTATATGGCACCACCCCGCCTACCAGAAAATTCACCAAGTCAGCAAACCATGGTTCCAAGTGACTAACCTTAAAAAGTTGCTCGTCCGGGAATGAGTCATTTATGACGGTCTTGTTTGTGCGTTGATCGTCACTCCCCTCAAGTCTGGAAGGTGATATGCCACTGTGTTCTCTGAACCCTTCTTATCCAAGATTTCCAGATCGAATTCTTGGAGTAAAAGTACCGACCAGATAAGCCTCAGTTTTGCATCCTTCTTGGTCATCAGGTACTTCAATACAGAGTGATCGGTGTATACTATTACCTTGGCCCCGATGAGATAGGATCGGAACTTCTCGCATGCATAGGCCACGACTAACAGTTCTTTCTCTGTAGTGGCGTAGTTGACTTGAGCATCATCGAGGGTCTTGCTAGCATAGTATATGATGTGGAGCCGTTTGTCTTTTTGTTGTCCTAGTACCGCTCCCACGGCCGTGTCGCTTGCAACACACATCCGCACGAAAGGTAAGCTCCAATCGGGTGCGGTAAGGATTGGTGCTGAAATCAGTTCCTTCTTCAACCTGTCAAAAGCAATAATACAATCGTTAGTGAATTCGAATTTGACGTCTTTAAGAAGTAAAGAGCATAAAGGTTTGGCGATTTTAGAGAAATCTTTTATAAATCACCGGTAGAACCCGGCGTGTCCCAAGAAACTTCGAACTCCCTTTACGGAATTTGGGTACGATAGATTCTCGATCACTGCCACCTTCGCCTTGTCCACTTCAATGCCCGCCTTCGACACCTGGTGGCCCAACACTATTCCCTCGGTCACCATGAAGTGGCACTTCTCCCAATTCAAAACCAGACTCGTCTCCTTGCAGCTCCGTAAGATGGCTTCCAAGTGTGTCAAACATGTATCAAATGAGGGACCAAACACCGAAAAGTCGTCCATGAAGATCTCTATCGTCCTTTCGACCATGTCAGAAAATATCGCCATTATACATCTCTGGAAGGTTGTTGGAGCGTTACATAATCCAAACGGCATCCTCCGATAGGCAAAAGTACCGTATGGGCATGTAAACGTTGTTTTGTCTTGATCTTCCAGGGCTATTGGTATCTGACTGTACCCCGAATACTCATCTAGAAAAAAGTAGTACGCGTGTCCCGCTAACCTTTCCAACATTTGATTAATGAACGGGAGTGAAAAGTGGTCTTTCAACGTGGCGTCGTTCAACTTCCTATAATCAATGCAGACTCTCCACCCCGTGATGGTCCGAGAAGGGATCAGTTCATTGTTGTTGTTTCGGACCACAATGATGCCACCTTTCTTTGGCACCACCTGAACGGGACTCACCCATAGACTATCGGGTACCGGATAAATAATTCCAGCATCAAGAAGTTTTAGAATCTCCTTTCGGACTACCTCCTTCATGTTCGGGTTGAGTCGGCGTTGGTGTTGCACGATCGGGCGGTGCCCCTTGTTACGGTCATTTTATGTTGATTTAAAGTTCAAGGGTCTGTATTGTATTTGTTTAATTTGAGCTTAGTTAGTGAACGGGCCGTGGGCTTGTTAACCACGGGCCCGTTATATTTAATGTGCTTTAGCCTTAGAAAATAGGCTAGTTGTCTCATTTGCTTTCATTACTCTTTATTGTAATTCTCTCTGATTGAAAGCTAATAGGGATGACCAGTTGAAATCATACACTCTATTGTTTTACTTATATTGATTTCAGTGTTCGTTGCACGGATCTGGAACTAACAATTGGTATCAGAGCAGACGGACAGAATTGATTCAAAGCCTTCCTATTGATTTCTGGTAAGTATTGACTTTTTCACGTCTGTGTTATTCTTGAAAATCCAATTCTTTGATTCAAGCAAAATTGATTGATTTCGTTTTATGGGCTGTGTTAGCATCATTGTCATTAGTGTTTCTGCAAATTTTCACATCCTAATTCGATTGTTTGAGTGGTTTATTTAGCAAATTAAAATCAAAAGTTTTGAGTGTGTTCTTCACTAAAAATCAAAATTTTCACCATCAAAACTTGTTGTTTTTGCTTCAAAATCAATTGGGTTAGTGTTATTTCTGTGTTTGGTAGTGTTTCTAATCTTTCAGGAACATTTTTGAGCAACCTTAATCGAGTTTCAATCGAATTAAAAAAGTCAGCCGCAGTGTCCGGATAAAACAGCCGCGATTTCCGGACAAGTCCTCACTGTCCGGACGTTTGTGTTAATTTCCATTCGGGTACGTCCTCTTTCCGGGTAAGTCAATCATTACGGGTAAGTTTTTTTTAATTCCAAGTTTCTGGGTAATTCGTTCCGGAAACTAAAATATACGGTAAAGATTTTATCCGGATAATCTTAGGTTTCCGATAAAACTTTTATTCGGATAATACTAAGTATCCGGGAAATCATTCTATCCGGATTCTTCTCACACCCAGTAAGTTTAGTTTTTGAAGTTTTCTATATTATCCGGTAAGTCCATTATCCGGAATCTTCACCATCCGGTAAGTACCATTTTCATTTGGTTTATCCGGACACTTTTAGCTGTCCGGATTCTTCTACTGTATCCGGAAACTGCTGTGAATTTTTGAACTGTTTTCAATCAAGCTGATCCGAACACTTCCAGATCAGACTCTTATTCGGATTCCTATCCAGTAAGATCACTCTTAGTTCATATCAGTTGTAGAACCTGCGTTAGGATCCCACTCATAGTGTCTTGCGTTAGGTTTACACTTTGAATCAATCATTCGTCTGACGATCACTCCGTTGCAACCAAAGATGTCTTCTCGTGACGCTCTCGCAATCGGTACCGACTCCAAACCACCTTGTCTCTATCAAGGTGAGTATAGCCAGTGGCGTGACAGGTTCATGATCTTCATAGAATCCAAGGACACCTATGTGCATATCAAGAGAGCTCTTGAAAAGGGTCCAATCTCTTGGCCGATGAAGATCATAGCAGTAACTGAAGGTGTTGACGCTCGTCGTGAGGAAAAGACTCTCACCGAAATGACCGAAGATGAAAGAGGCATGATTGAAGGTGAAAAGCATGCAAAGAGATATCTTGTTCAAGCCCTCCCCAACCTGATCTACACTGCCATTGATAGTTACAAAGACACTACAAAAGGGCATGTGGGATTAAGTGGCCATAATGATGCGTGGGAGCGATGTCGGAAATCAACTAAAGATCAACAGCGCTATAACCAAGTTCGATGGCTTCAAGCAGCGCACCGGCGAGTCTCTCACTCAGGCCTATGAACGTTTTTGCCTACTCCTCAATGAACTGAACAAGAATAAGATCACTCGCTCCAACACAGAAAACGCACTCAAATTTCTCAACAATCTGCTGCCAGAATGGAAGGTGTTTGCTTCTCATGTCAAGCACAACAACTTGATAGAGAACATTGGCATCCATGAACTTTATGAGACGCTTCTTCAAGACGAAGATGAAGTGAATGAACTTCTGAGCGAGAAGAAGACCGCGTCAAAGTCAACTGCTGATCCTATTGCACTCATGTCCTCCAAGCAAGGGAAATCTTCGGGCCGTCACTCCAAACGTGCTCAAAAGCAAAGCTCTTCCGAATCTGAAGAAAAGGAAGACAGTGATTGTAATGATGAACTATCTGACTTCAAGAAAGCGATAGCTCTGCTCACTAAATCTTTCCAACAACAGAAGTTCTATAAGAAGCCTTCGTCTAATAATCAGCTCTACTCCACCTCCTCCAACAAGCGCCACGATTATCAGGACAAGTATGAGGGGAAAAAGAAAGCTGATGAGCAAACGAAGTCAAAGAAGAAGGAGAAGACGGAGAACGTTGAAAGTAAAAAGAAAGAAGAACCAGTGACATGCTACAACTGTGGAAAGTTTGGTCACTTCGCTAAAGATTGTAAGCAACCTGTAGTAAAGAATTCTCATTACTACAGGGCTAAGCTCGCCCTGATTGAGCAGAAGGAAGCTGGAGAAGCTCTACTTGTGGAAAACGACTACTGGTTGGGTCGTTCTGATAATGAAAACGAGACTGATGGTGCTGATGCTTTCATTGGATATCACTCTCCAGCCGAAGAAGAAAAGGAAACGACAAATCAGGTATGTGATTCGAACGAACAAGATTTCTTGAATCAAATGCAATCTCTTACCAAACAGGCAGATTCTTTTAAGGCCACCACTAAAGAACAAAAGCTTGAAATTAGATCTCTAACTGAAAAGCTAGATGTTCAAATGAGAATAACTGAGAAATATAAGTCTGATGTTGCTAATTTAAACGACAAATGCAAAAATCTTTCATTAGCACCTAAGGACTTAAGGGCAAAGTTATCTGAACTTCAGTCACGTTTTGATCAGTGCATGAATGAGAACACATAAATTGTTTATCAATGTTCTACTCTTCAAATTCAGCACAAGGAGTTTGTTGCAAAAATACTTGATCTTGAAACCAAACTCCATAAAAGAGGTCAAACGGATCAAACAATCCACATGAATAAGCCCAAAGAGTTCACATATTTCAACAAAGCCTGGGGAATCGGATATGATAACCCACATTATTTGAAAAAGGGAAGATACAAGACACCTACTTTGTATGACTTTGGGTGTCTTGGTTTAGATAAGAAATACCCGGAATATGCTATTAAATGGACTGGCCCTCTTGAACCTGAAAAGGAAGAGGAAACCGAGGAATATAAGCGAGCACACAAACGAGGAATACAACTTCCATTTTGTTATGAACCTTTAAATTATTCGTATCAAAAGAACAAGAAGTATCTCTCGAACGACTACTTCGACTGCTACAAGGTTGCAAAGCCCAAGGATTCCTCCAAAAAGGATGAGGTCCAAGCAACCGAGCCCAAGACTGAGACAGATGAGTTTAAACTCTATGTTCCCCCTTTCATCTTGGAAGAAAAAATAGTCGAGTTGGAGGAGTCCTTCGAGAAAGAAAGGTCATTTTTTCAAATGGAAAAGCAAGCGTTAATCGAGAAACTTGAGAATCTACAATCGGTCAAAACCGCAGTTGTGTCTAATGAAGGACGGGAAATCCTTCGGGAAGAAATCACCCAACTCACATCAAAACTGGCTGCCTTGGCAACATATGCGATGCAAGAGTTTACGAGAAATGGTCAGCTCCAAGAGCAGATTAACCAACTCCAATCTGAAAAGAAGATTTCTCCCGAACTTTCCTCAAGTTCATCTGATACGTCTTCGTGCAAAGCTTTCATAAGCAAGATTTCTACTTCACAAGACGGTCAAGATTCTCAAGACGAGAGTGTTTTAAGGAGTTTGAACTCTGATTTTTTCTTAGCTTCCGCACCAAATTCCCCAAAGCACACAAGCACAAAGTGTTCTTCGCCTTCCTCAACTGATCCAAGTCCTGTAATTCTGGATGTCGATTTCTCTAAATATATGAACTCCAACGGTAATTCTGAGGGAGAGTTTGAGTCGTTCCCCTTCGACAAACCTCTTCCGAGTCATATTGATTTCCTTTCACCAGTGGTGAATCGACCGGTCAATTTTGAAAAGGGTGCTTGTTCAAACACAAAGACCCCATCTGTGATTAAGATTTCAAAACCTACTCCTGTTTCTCAAAACCAATCACAGCCGAGGCAAAAGACCGTGCGATTGCCTGTCAAAAATCCTGTTTCTTCAAAAGTCACTGACCGTTCTGTCCCTGTTGTTGTAATACCCCGGGTAAGTTCGTTAGTTAAATTCGAGTTCCGTTAAAATTTAGTTAACTTTAAATTGGAAGTTTAGGGTAAGTTTGGGATAAATTAAGGGGTTTAGGGGTGTTTTGGTCATTAATGGATAGCTTAAGGTCTAAATGGTAAATATGGAAAGATATTATCCCTTAGGATATTCAGATATTTTCATTTCAGCAAACATCTAGAAACAACAGTGTGTGTGTGTGTGTGTGTGTGTGTGTGTTTTTGAGAGAATAAGAAGAAGAAAGAAGGGTTTGTGGCTAGAGACTCAAATTGGTGTACTTGGAAGAGGATTTAAGGTATGTTTCCTTTGTAATTTATGTTTGTAATTGTTATTAGAAGGTTTCTATCGGATTAGAATAGTCAATTACATATCTGGTATTGATTCAGTCGAATTCTGGGTAGAAAATTGATAAACAGTCAGTGGTTTCCGGATAGAATGAAGGTGTCCGGTAGTTTTGGTTGATGGTGTCCGGAAATTGTTCTAGTGGTGTCCGGACAAGTCAAGTTACCCGGTAAGTTCCTTTTTTCCTTAAATTTCCGGTTAAAATGAGATACCGGATGGTATCCGGATTACTTTGGTGTCCGGGTGTTATCCGGATTGGTTATGTTATCCGGAAAGTGGTGTTATCTGGATTGTGTATGTTGTCCGGATAGTCTGTGTTGTTCGGATAGTTTGTGTTGTCCGGGAACTTTAGCTGTTTGGTCAATTTTGAGAATTTAGATGCTTTTGAGTATCCAGTAACCTGTGTCTTGTTAATTCTTGGATGGGGAATGAATGAGGACTGAATACATTTTGCACTTGACTTAAGTTCGGGTTTGGGGGTAACATTTGAGGATTAGAGTTATCTAGAGATTTTAGCCTTAGTAAGACTTATGTGTTCTTTTTGGTAAAAGAGATATCTATATCTATTTATTTCAGATACTGTGAATCGGAGGTGAAAGCTGATTTCTTTGTGGAAGACTGGAAAGAGTTTTGATAAGCAAACAAGTGAGTTTTTACTTAAAATGTTTTCAAACTGGAATACATATATGTGGAATGAGTGTAATAATGTGCATATTATGTTTATATGAGTATTACACTACATGAGTGCTAGTTGGCCGGGCTTAGGACCGATGGGGTTGGCTGTATAGAGGGACAGTGGTGTTGGCTGTATGCAGTACAGTGGTGTAAATTGATTAGTTGGCTCGCAACCAATTAATATGGCCAAGAGAATGAGATGGAAAGATACATGATGCATGAGTCATAGTTGGTATTCTTATATGAGTTATGTGTATGATGTTTGTGCAAATGGTTTTTAACTAACGGGGGTTTTCTCACTAGACCTCAAGGTCTAACCCTCATTTTGTTTTAAAAATATGTATTCCAGGTCGTGGATCGAGTAAGAGCAAGTAAGAAGGTTAATCCGCGAATAGATTTTGGAGGACTTATATAGTTGAAGACTATGAGGTGTTTTGTAGTTACAGTTATGTTATTAGTAATGATGTAAATTTACTAAGTAAACGTTTGTAATAATGTACTGAATGTTTGTAATGACTAGGGGACCATATTTGTTATATGATGTATCTCTTGTTTTATAACGACGTTATGCAATATATGCTATTTGAAGTATGTTTGGGAATCTGGGTCGTTACAGATGGTATCAGAGCCTTAGTTTAAGGGATTTAGGTATTTGTATCCGTACCTAGACTTAAACTGCATGTGAAGTAGGATGTCCCTATTATTTTAGAACCTTGGGATGCTAAGTATAAAAGGTATAAGGAACATCATGTAAGGTAATTTCAAATTACATTTGGCCAGTGTAATTGTGAACTTATAGGAACATGTTTGAACTGGAAAACCTTATTATATGGTGTATGTGCTTATGTGTATATTAATCTTGTCTGAATCTACAGAATGGCAAGCGGTACTCGAAATACGAACAGAGAGGAAGGATGAAACCCTAATAGAACGAATCCAACAGTTGGGACAAAGGGAAGAGGAGGAGAATGAGGTAGGGGCAGAACTGGAGGTAGAGTTCAGTCGCAAGGTACATAATTTGTTACAAGGGACGACCTGACGGCGGAAATGGGAAGGTTACAAGCAAGTATACAAGCTATGTTCGATCGAACTCGTCATAATGAAACTGAAATACCAAATCCTAATCTGGAAGACGAGATGCCCATTACACCTACTGTTATACCCGTGCCAAGAAAGTGTGATTATAAAATGTTCTTAAGCTGTAAACCTCCAACGTATGCAGGGGAAAGGGATCCAGTGAAGGCCATGAGGTGGCTGAAAGAGATAGAAGCTGTATTCAAAACCAGTAAATGTGCTGAGGAAGACAGAGTATTATACGGAACCGCGATGTTGAAAGCCGATGCTCTATACTGGTGGGAAGATCTCATTACCTCTAGAGGATCTGATGTATATTCTACTTTTACTTGGGAAGAATTCACAACAACTTTCAAAAGACAGTTCTATCCTCAAGTAGCAGTTAGACAACTGGAAGAGGAATTCATGAACCTACAATAGGGAAGTTTATCAGTCAGGGATTACACTGCTCGTTTTCTGGAGAAGTCACGATTCGCTGAATACTATGTTGCCACGGAGGCATTGAAGATGGAAAGGTTTATCTTCGGATTAAAGTCAGAAATCCGAAGTCTAGTGATTGCAAAAGGATCGGAAACCTTCTCAGCCGCAGTTGATGCCGCGAAAAATGTGATAAGAGTACTGGGAAGAGAAAATGGGAAGGGCCACAGTATGATCCAAAGAAGTCCAGATTTCAGAGATTTGATAGTCGTACGCCTTTCCGGACAGTTGAAAGACCTTGCCCAAAGTGCCACCGTTTTCATCAAGGAAGTTGTCAAGTTGATCCTCGAAACTGTTATAGGTGTGGAAAGATCGGTCATATTGCTAGAGACTGTCGGGTAGTTAGATTTTGTTTCTCGTGCAATTTTCCTGATCACCTTCAGTCCGATTGTCCACTGGGGAGAGTACAGCAGGGTGGTACGTCAGTAAGACCAACGGGTGTTAGACCGATAGTACCAAGGCCAGAAGTACCAAGAGCAAGGGGTCGTGCCTTCCACATGACAGAACAAGAAGCAGATGAGACTCCTGATGTGGTTACAGATACATTCTTAATAAACTCTACACGTGCTAAAGTGTTATTTGATTCTGGTGCAAACCGATCGTTTGTGTCGCCTACTTTTGCTGCCTCTATGCATTTAAAGCCTAAAGTGTTAGATCATGCGTTAATGGTAGATACGGCTACTGATAATCAAGTACTGGTTAAAGAGGTATTTGATAGTTGTGTGATAAAGATAGATGGGTGTGGAGTACCTATTCAGTTATTTCCTATAGCCTTAATCGAGTTTGATGTGGTAGTGGGAATGGATTGGTTAGCCAAGAATCAGGCTAGTATAGTTTGTGATAAGAAGTTGATAAATGTTGTTTTACCTGAGAAAGGACCGGTAGTGATTTACGGGGACCGTAGAAATCATCAGACTTGCCTTATCTCTATGACGAAAGCTCGTAAATGTGTTAATAAAGGCTGCCCGAGTTACTTAGCTTATGTGATAGATACTAAGTTGGAAAAGAATAAGTTGGAAGATATTCCGATCGTTTGTGAATTTCCGGAAGTTTTCCCAGAAGATTTGACTAGTCTTCCGCCCGTTAGACAAGTAGAGTTTGGTATAAATCTGATTCCTGGAGCCGCTCCTGTTGCCCGTGCACCGTATCGTTTGGCACCTCCAGAGATGAAAGAAATGATGACACAACTGCAGGATCTTTCAGATAAAGGTTTTATCAGACCCAGTTCTTCGCCGTAGGGAGCACCGGTTCTGTTTGTGAAAAAGAAGGATGGTTCGATGAGGATGTGTATTGATTATCGGGAACTGAATAAGCGCACGATCAAGAAAAAGTATCCGCTTCCCAGAATTGATGACCTCTTTGATCAACTAGTTGGAGCTTGCTATTTCTCCAAAATCGATCTGAGATCTGGTTATCACCAATTGAAGGTTAAAGAAGAAGACGTTCTGAAAACTTCTTTTCGTACACGGTATGGTCACTACGAATTCTTAGTAATGCCTTTCGGTCTGACGAACGCCCCAGCTGCTTTTATGGATTTAATGAATCGAGTATGTAAGCCATATCTCGATAAATTCGTTATTGTATTTATCGATGATATCCTTATCTACTCCCGGTCCAGAGAAGAGCACGCCCAACATCTTCGTTTGATTTTGGAATTGTTGAAAAAGGAACGGTTGTATGCTAAATTTTCAAAATGTGAATTCTGGCTACGGGAAGTTCAGTTTTTGGGACATATAGTTTCCGAGAAAGGTATTCAAGTTGATCCAATGAAAGTAGAAGCAGTTGAAAAGTGGGAACCGCCGAGAACGCCAACCGAGGTACGGAGTTTTCTGGGTTTAGCCGGCTACTATCGAAAGTTTATACAAGATTTCTCCCGTATCGCTACGCCTTTGACCAAGCTGACACGAAAGAATATAAAGTTTGAATGGAAAGCAGAGCAGGATGGAGCATTCTGAATATTGAAAGAGAAACTCTGTAGCGCGCCGATTCTGTCATTGCCTGAAGGTTCCAATGATTTTGTTGTTTATAGTGATGCTTCCAAACTGGGATTGGGATGTGTATTAATGCAGCGTGGGAAAGTTATTGCTTATGCTTCTCGACAACTGAAGGATCATGAACGGCAGTATCCTACACATGACATGGAACTTGCGGCAGTTGTTTTCGCGCTGAAGATTTGGAGACATGATCTGTATGGTTCTAAGTGTCAAATTTATACCGATCATAAGAGTCTTCAACATCTTTTTTATCAGCGGGAATTGAATATGAGACAAAGAAGATGGTTAGAACTGGTGAATGACTACGACTGTGAAATTCTTTATCATCCGGGAAAGGTGAATGTGGTAGCTGATGCACTGAGTCGGCAAGAAAGAAGTGGAACAATAAAAGTCATTGCATTACGAGCTGAACTTCTACCTAATATCTTTGACGAATTAAAGAAGTGTCAAGTAGAAGCTTTTCAAGAAGAACACTTGAAACCAGAACGGTTAGTAGGGATATCAGCAACACTTGTACTAGATGATCGTGGGTTACTGTGTTTGGGAAACAGAATTTGGGTGCCTCGTTTGGGTGGTTTACGTAATCAGATACTACAAGAAGCTCATCAATCTCATTTCTCTATTCATCCAGGTACGAATAAGATGTATAAAGATCTACGACAGTTCTATTGGTGGCCGGGAATGAAAAGAAGTGTTGCTCAGTATGTGGAAGATTGTTCTACTTGTAAGAAGGTGAAGATTGAACATCAAAAGCCGTTTGGGCAATTACAGCGTCTAGAAATACCGATGTGGAAATGGGATCAGATTACTACATATTTCATCACGAAGTTACCGAGAACTCCGAAAGGGTTTGATGTCATTTGGGTGATCGTTGACAGGTTGACAAAATCTGCTCATTTCCTACCAATAAAGGAAACCTATTCATTGGAAAGACTAGCCAAACTGTATATCAATGAAATAGTAACTCGACATGGAGTTCCAATTTCGATTATTTCTGATCGTGACAGCCGTTTTACCTCAAGATTCTGGAGCAGTTTTCAAAAGGAAATGGGAACGCAGTTAAAGCTAAGTACAACGTATCATCCTCAAACCAACGGTCAGAGTGAACGAACGATTCAAACTTTGGAAGATATGTTACGGGCCTGCATTGTTGACTTTGTGGGATCATGGGATAAGCACTTACCATTGATTGAATTTGCCTACAACAACAGTTATCATTCCAGCATACAAGCGACATCGTTTGATGTTCTGTATGGTAGAAAATGCCGAACGCCTCTGTGTTGGAACGAAGTGGGAGAAAAACAGTTAGCAGGGCCAGATATAGTTCAGTTAACCGCGGATAAGATTACTCAGATTAGGGAAAGATTGAAAGTGGCTCAAGACCGACAGAAAAGCTACGCCGACCAACGACGAAAGCCGTTAGAATTCCAAGTTGGAGATTTTGTGATGTTAAAAGTCTCACCTTGGAAAGGAGTCATTCGATTTGGGAAACAAGGTAAGCTGAGTCCAAGGTATATTGGACCATTTGCAATAACAGAAAGAATTGGTGAAGTAGCCTACAGGTTGGATCTCCCGTCAGAGTTAAGTAGGATTCACAACGCTTTTCATGTTTCAAATTTTTGGAAATATTTGGTTACGACGGATCAGGCAGTTTCCCTACCAGAAATACAGGTTGACGAAAAGCTGAATTATGTGGAAGAACCTGAAGCGGTAATTGACAGTAAAGTTAAAGTTTTGCGGAATAAGGAGATCAGACAAGTAAAAGTACAGTGGCGACATCACAAAGGACAGGATGCTACTTGGGAATCAGAATCAGAAATGGAAACTAAGTACCCGTATCTTTTTGTCTAACCGAATTCCGGGACAGAATTCTTTTAAGGGGGAGGTGATGTAATACCCCGGGTAAGTTCGTTAGTTAAATTCGAGTTCCGTTAAAATTTAGTTAACTTTAAATTGGAAGTTTAGGGTAAGTTTGGGATAAATTAAGGGGTTTAGGGGTGTTTTGGTCATTAATGGATAGCTTAAGGTCTAAATGGTAAATATGGATAGATATTATCCCTTAGGATATTCAGATATTTTCATTTCAGCAAACATCCAGAAACATCAGTGTGTGTGTGTGTGTGTGTTTTTGAGAGAATAAGAAGAAGAAAGAAGGGTTTGTGGCTAGAGACTTAAATTGGTGTTCTTGGAAGAGGAATTAAGGTATGTTTCCTTTGTAATTTATGTTTGTAATTGTTATTAGAAGGTTTCTATCGGATTAGAATTGTCAATTACATATCTGGTATTGATTCAGTCGAATTCTGGGTAGAAAATTGATAAACATTCAGTGGTTTCCGAATAGAATGAAGGTGTCCGGTAGTTTTGGTTGATGGTGTCCGGAAATTGTTCTAGTGGTGTCCGGACAAGTCAAGTTACCCGGTAAGTTCCTCTTTTACATAAGTTTCCGGTTAAAATGAGATACCGGATGGTATCCGGATTACTTTGGTGTCCGGGTGTTATCCGGATTGGTTATGTTATCCGGAAAGTGGTGTTATCCGGATTGCGTATGTTGTCCGGATAGTCTGTGTTGTCCGGGAACTTTAGCTGTTTGGTCAATTTTGAGAATTTAGATGCTTTTGAGTATCCAGTAACCTGTGTCTTGTTAATTCTTGGATGGGGAATGAATGAGGACTGAATACATTTTGGACTTGACTTAAGTTCGGGTTTGGGGGTAACATTTGAGGATTAGAGTTATCTAAAGTTTTTAGCCTTAGTAAGACTTATGTGTTCTTTTTGGTAAAAGAGATATCTATATCTATTTATTTCAGATACTATGAATCGGAGGTGAAAGCTGATTTCTTTGTGGAAGACTGGAAAGAGTTTTGATAAGCAAACAAGTGAGTTTTTACTTAAAATGTTTTCAAACTGGAATACATATATGTGGAATGAGTGTAATAATGTGCATATTATGTTTATATTAGTATTACACTGCATGAGTGCTAGTTGGCCGGGCTTAGGACCGGTGGGGTTGGCTGTACAGAGGGACAGTGGTGTTGGCTGTATTCAGTACAGTGGTGTAAATTGATTAGTTGGCTCGCAACCAATTAATATGGCCAAGAGAATGAGATGGAAAGATACATGATGCATGAGTCATAGTTGGTATTCTTATATGAGTTATGTGTATGATGTTTGTGCAAATGGTTTTTAACTAACGGGGATTTTCTCACTAGACCTCAAGGTCTAACCCTCATTTTGTTTTAAAAATATGTATTCCAGGTCGTGGATCGAGTAAGAGCAAGTAAGAAGGTTAATCCGCGAATAGCTTTTGGAGGACTTATATAGTTTAAAACTATGATGTGTTTTGTAGTTACAGTTATGTTATTAGTAATGATGTAAATTTACTAAGTAAACGTTTGTAATAATGTACTTAATGTTTGTAATGACTAGGGGACCATATTTGTTATATGATGTATCTCTTGTTTTATAACGACGTTATGCAATATATGCTATTTGAAGTATGTTTGGGAATCCGGGTCGTTACAGTTGTTTCAGATAAAAATGGTCGCTCAAACCAAGAAAAACCCAAGTGGCTAAACAAGGAACCTGTCAAGGATGCAGCATCAAAGTCCTTCCCTACTGCCCTTAATTCTAGAATAAACAAAGACAATTGTGTTTGGAATGATTGGAATCGTTTTGAAGTTTCTTATCCAATTAAACTTAATTCAGTTCATCAATTGATTCAGTTATCGCGTGATTGTTTATGTTGTTCTTGATGTGGTTGGAAGGATTTTGATGAAATTAATATTGATGATTGGTTTGGGTCATATTACATGTATAATCATACACCCAAACGCAAACCCCTTAATAATAACAGAAAATACTAGAAACAACGGGGTTTCCAATCAGAGGTTAAACCACAGCGGGAGACCAAACCCATTCCTAAACGGGTTGCTCCTACTGAGGTTAAACCGGCACCCAAGAGGCAACCTGCTACAAAACCTGTTCCTCCCGAAGGTGTAAATTCCACACCTAAGAGGCAACATGTGCCAAAACGAGTTCCTTCAAACGGTGTAAAATCTGCACCTAAGGGGAAAGCTGTGTCAAAGCAGGTTCCTCAAAGAGGTGCCAAACCTAACCCTCCGGGACTCGGACAAATATGGGTACCCAAGGTCCGCTAAACTTGTTTTGCAGGACGGTCATGTGTGGTACTTAGATACTGGATGCTCCACACACATGACCGGAAGGAGGGAGCTACTCACGATCTACAAGGAACAAGATTACGAAGACGTGAGGTTTGTCTATACATGTGCTTTCACAAGCTGCTCATGTGTTTAGGGGGAGCATGATCAGCTATCAGGTATGTTACTCTACTGTTAAGGGGGAGCGTCACACACAATTTTTTTAATGCTGATTTTTTTTATGTGTGGATACTCCCGTGTGCACTTCACTCTACGCGCACATTCTGAGGGGGAGCATGTCATCTAATGCTCATCATTTGAGGGGGAGCGACACAAGTTTTTCTTTAAATGTCTAAAAGTTTTTGTGTGTCGAACTCTCCATTGCACATTGTTTGCAATATTCGAGGGGGAGCAAAACCATCCTTATGCTCAGCTTGAGGGGGAGCGAGAGAAAGTTTTGCCCAATTCCTAAGATATTCCATGGCGGATCAACAACCTCAACAAAATCCGAGGGGAAGCGTCACACTATTTTTCTTAAAAGTCTAAATGTTTTTTCCTTGTGTTGATGTCTCCCAAGTAAATAACACTCTCACTCCGAGCGGGAAAAAGTCAATCCCCATGTATGTTTTGAGGGGGAGCAGGATAATATTCGTGCTATGCATATGCCTAAAGCCCTACCTGTGATAGCATATAGACGAGAGTTAGGGAATCCCATGGTCCAGCCAGTGCCGGAGGGACCTTCCCTGGGACATAGAACATGTGAGAAGGAGGGAGTTAAGGTCGAAAGCGAACCAAGAAAGATTGAACCGTAAAGATAACGAGGCTCCTGAGCGAACCCAGCCACGTGTCACCCGAGTAGCCACATCCGCTATCCCGTCTCATCCGTTGGGACGGGGTATTGAAGAAGCCTACGTGGACCCAGTAGAGCAATTGCACAACCCCCTTATCCACTCATCCGTCTCTCAAAAGACGGATGTTTCAGTTTCTCACGGGGATGAAGCACAACTTCCACCGGTCTCTCACTCGGAGAGTTCTGGTGTTGAAATAAGAGACCATCAACCCCCGGTCTCGCCTTCATTTTGTGCACCATCGAGTCTAGAGCCATTTGAAATTGAAAATTCGTCGGCTAGGACACATGATGAGGAACACCAAATCAAGATTCTTCGTGACTCGATCGGAACGTCTGTAGTGTCTCCGTCAGGCGGAACACGAGGATCGGACGAAAATCCTACCACAACTACCACTTTGCCAACTGTGAACGTAGGTGGCTCTGCCTCTCAGGTAGATGCCTCAACGGGTAATATAAGTGATCCCGGTGTTACTTTACCCGACTTTGTGTCACCAGGGTCCCTGGACAGCACCCTTAAGGCTGTCCGCGAGGCAATGGAGCAGCACGTCGCCGCCGAGCTCGCCAAAATTAAGAGCTTAATCAAAGGAAAAAGGCATATCGTCGACATTGAATCCGCTCATACACCTCCACCGGCTTCTACTCAGCCTACCTACTCGGTGGACACCCTCAAGACGATGCTTCTGGCCCAACTACTCCAACAATCTGAAACCGAAGCCTCAACCGAAGCAGACCTGCTATCCGTTCTGAAATCTCAGGTCACTGCTCCTTTATCGTCCATTACCACTCGATTGGATACCATTGACTCGACTCTCAAGGACTTCCAACAAGCAATGACAACGCTGTCTGAGAGAGTCCGTTCACTCGAAGATACCTGCAAAAGTCAAGCTGGTGGTCTAAAGCGCAAGCACGATGACCAGGATGATCCTGATCACCGTGAAGGGGAGAAAAGACTAAAACCTACCGAGACCGCCCCTATCCTCACCAAATCGACAACTGTGGTTCAACTGGAACCAGCAACTGCGGCAACAACAACCGACACCGAACCTGAAGCCGAGTTGCCTCTAGCCGAGATGGTAATAGATATGGATATTTCAGACGATGAAGACCCGACGGTTGAAAAGCCTGAGCGTTCAACACAAGAACTGGTTAATTTTGACTCATCAGACAACCCGATACTGGATATGATTGATCCAGACTGCGAAACCAACCTGGAGACCGAAGATGCATGGTATGAAAAATCCGCCAGTGCCGCAAATCTCCAGGTTAATTTGTTCTTCCCTACTGATGAAGATGATAACGTAGACTACGATCAGTTATTGCTCCAGAATTTATATGGAACCCCCGTTCACTCTGCTCAACCAGCTAAAACTTCAACAAGACCCGTAACCTCAACTGCCATCATTCCGACATCTCCTCAGCAACCGACAACTTCCGATCTCCCACCTCCTCAACAGCAACAAATCCGTTGGGAGAAGATCCCGATATTCATTCCTCACCTGGAGGAATCTCTGAAGAAGTTGTTCGTCCACAAGCTTCGCCCAATCGAGCCGACCTTCTGCCTTGGTATTTACAGCTCCAATCCAGAATACCAATGTCGGTACATCAGTGCAATGAAGCGGTGTCTACCAGTTAGCCAAGTCAGAACCAAGCATCAGATCACAGAGGTACTCAACATCCAGTCAAGCCGCATTATGAAAATCTTTTATCCTGTATTCACTGTCCGACGTGAAGATGGGAATGAATGGAAATTTTCCGAAGCTGACTTCCAGCACCTCCGACCGTTCGACTTCCTGGCGATTCTGAAAGACCTTCGTACAAGAGCCATCCGACCGCTACCTGTCTCAAAGGCGCTCGAAGCTGTTCGTCGATTCCTGGTCCATACTATTATGATGTCATATCTCACGGATTTCCAAATGGCAATCGAGAACAGGGCAAAGAAGGTAAATCTGATCAAGCCGAATCTGAAAGCTCCTGAATTGAAGATGTATCCCGAGAACGCTCTGCTTCTAGAACCTGAATTTGGGATAGTCTACATCAACGAACAGAAAGAGAAAAGATTTATGCGGTTCAGTCAGGTAGACAGATTCTGCGATGGCACGCTCTTCAAAGTTCAGGATGCTCTTCGAAAGATTATTACGCACGAGTCTGAAAACCCAAAGTATTCGTATATTCCGAATCCGAATGAAACAACTGCTCGGAATGCTTTGGAAATGGTTGAAGAACGCATCGACTATCGCCGTGATATCAGATGGTTCGAGATTCACTTTGCGCTTCGTAAAAGATATGTGTATAACTGGCAAGAGATAGAGCGCGAACTCGAACTTCAAATCAAAGGGGGAGATTGTTAGGGTCATTTTATGTTGATTTAAAGTTTAAGGGCCTGTATTGTATTTGTTTAATTTGAGCTTAGTTAGTGAACGGGTCGTGGGCTTGTTAACCATGGGCCCGTTATATTTAATGTGCTTTAGCCTTAGAAAATAGGCTAGTTGTCTCATTTGCTTTCATTACTCTTTATTGTAATTATCTCTGATTGAAAGCTAATAGGGATGACCAGTTGAAATCATACACTCTATTGTTTTACTTATATTGATTTCAGTGTTCGTTGCACGGATATGGAACTAACACCCCTCTTCTAGATTGATTCGGTGAGTGCAATAGGTTGGACTCAAACCTTTTAGATCAGCTATTATCCATCCAACGGCGGTTTGATTCTCTCTGAGAACTCTAAGTAGCTTTTCTTTCTTATCTGTGCTCAGGTGAGATGAGATGATTACTGGTAACGTTTCTTTCTCTCCTAGATACGCATACTCAAGATGATCAGGCAACGGTTTCACTTCTAACTTGGGAGGTAACTTTGATGACGGTTCGGACTTAGGTATTTGTGTTCCTAAGTCTTCGATGACTGGTCTTCTTGGTGGCCAAAAATGGTCGGCCAAGTATCAACGGAATCTCCTTATCTTCATCTATATCAAGTACCACAAAGTCGACCGGGAAGTAGAATTTATCCACTTTGATCAACATGTCTTCAATCACTCCATACGAGTACTTGATTGATCTGTCTGCCAGTTGCAAGGTCACGTTAGTTGGCTGCACCTCTCCAAGTCCGAGTTTCCTGAAAATAGATAGAGGCATTAAATTAATACTCACTCTAAGATCACATAAAGCTTTACTAAATTCAGAATTTCCTATATGAACAGGTATAGTAAAACTCCATGGATCCTTAAGCTTCGGGGAAGCTTATGTTGAATTATTGCACTGCACTCTTCAATAAGTGCAACCGTCGCATGCTCCTCAATCTTCCTCTTGTTGGAGAGGATATCTTTTAGGAACTTCACATAGGAGGGCATTTGTGCCAATTCATCTGCAAAGGCGATGTTAATATGTAATTTCTTAACAAGTCCAAGACCATTTCTTTAAGTTGTTCATACTAGAATTAGCCTCAGAATTGCTTGGGACACAATTTGGTCCACATTCTACATTCATCACAGAAATGATCTAGGCCATTGTTCTTTTCTCCCATTTTTAGCCACTTGAAACCATTGAAAACACATCCTTTCCTCCATACAATGAGGACATTGTAAATCTCTTAGTTTGGGGTGGGGGTGTCTAAAAATGACAATCAAAGGCAAAGCCTTAGCAAACATTGCATGTCAAGAAAAAGTGGTTGAAAAACCAAAAACACCAAAAATGCCCCATAGGGGCAGGTGTATGTCATCAAACAGAAAATGCATAAAAAATTGAAAAAAATCCAATGAGATTTGATGCATGGGGAGAGAAAAGGCAAAGTGAGAAAGAAAAATATGCCAAAAAGAGAGATCCAGTTTCACTTAAAGTCCTAGTAATCTGTGATGTGTATGATGTGTTGACTATAACAAAAAGAATTTGAGGCTAACTTATGGTTTATGATCACAAAAGAATGGGACTTTGGTCACTTGGGATTTATGAAAGGCTATGTTATGCACCCTTAACATGCTCACACTCATGATGTGCACTTAATGCCATCCTTGTGCAAAACATTCAAAATTTTGAGTCATTTTCTTTTAGTCTTTTCATTGCTTGGGGACAAGCAAATTTCTTAGTTTCGGGTGGTGATAAGTGCTCAATTTTGAGTACTTGAGCACTTATTTCTTTAGATTAGTTAGGACTTTTTCATTCTAAAACCCCAACTTTGAGTCTTTTTTATCTTGTTTTACTTTCTTGGAGCTAGGAATCATGGTTAGCTTGTTTTACTTTATTGGTAGGCTAATATAAGCATTTTTGGAAAAATCAGCCAAAACAGGGTATTGCTGCAGCATGGCAACAGCAGGGATCTGGTGTTCAAGGGGCTGAAGAGAACGAATTGATGAGCTGGAAACTGATTTTTTGGGATTATTCTGAAAATTTGTAGCCCTTGAAACACTTTTTAAATTGTAATTGTAGTTTAGGTAATGGCTTAGTTTGGTATTGTACTTTTGGCTAACTAGTTGTACTATTTAGTTAGGCTTAGTTGCATTTATTTACCAAAGATGCCCCTCCCTTTTGTTATATATAGAGGGGCCATCTAGCCTTTTGATATATCTCCTGGGAACTGATCTGAATCAGTTCTAAATTCTCTCTAGTTATTTTCCAGAAATCTTATGAATGTTCTTCCAATCGTCAAATCTTCAAGTGTTCTTCCTTTAATTTTTCTTTGTTCTTAGATACACGTATGCATTACTGCAGCACTGGAGATTATCTCATTGCACATCTTACTTCTTTTAATATTCTTGTAACTTATGTTTTATATTTAATGCTCTTACTTTTCAGTATTTACTCTTGTTAGTCATAGATTTACATTCCATTTATACTCTTGTCATTTATTGCTTATTACTTACATTCGTGTCTTTACATTTTTTAGTTAGTTTTTACTTCCAAGTCATTTACTATCTCTTGCATCATGTTTACTTTCCAAGTATTGTGCATTTACTTTGTTTCATTTATTGTAATGAGTAGCTAATTTTGTAGCTTGGGTGTGAGACAAAGGGTGTTATGATGACCAAAAGAAAGTAGGCATTTTTGTGGCAAAAATGATGTTTTATTATTCCAACCCAAGTTCTTTCAAAATAACAAAATCCTTTGACAAATTGATCACTTTGATAGTGTTAAAGTGTCATGGACCTAGAGATAGGCCATTGAATAGCACGTCAATTTGGATTACTTAAGGGGTTATAACGAGAGAGTAACTTGCAATGAGAGTTGTTACTTTTGCTTTCTAAAATGATTCATTCTTGATAAGTTGTCATTTTCTCAAGGGATTAAATGGGAATAGACTTAGAGATAAGCTATTTAGGAGTATAAAAACTTGGGAGGCATGGGGGTTATATCGAGAGAGTGACTTTTAACAAAGAGAATTTGTTTCGCCATGTACTTTGAGAACTCTATTTCCATCGTTCCTTTATCTTGGGTTCTGCTCAGAGATGAGATTGCTCTAGCTACTGGAATCATGGGATGGTGAGAGTCCGAGAGGAACGTGTCTCAAAGTAGATAATAAAACTAGTTTTTGTCACTGCTATGCTGCAGCATCACTGCAGTTTCATGCTGTAGCATTGTTGTAGCATTGGTCTGCTGGAATTTGGTTTATCATAACATCACAAGTCCTACACCCTTGCTTCTCTTTTAATCTTGTTAATTAGAATCTGTGTTAATCATCAACCAACCAATCAAATATATTTTATTCCAAATCATCTTCAGAAATCATTTCTTTCATCATACTTTTGTAGCAATTTTAACTCCAATCTCTGTGGGACGATAATCGGTATCTTTACCACTTTATTACTTGATAGACGACATAGTTCACATAAGTATACTTGCTTATGGGTTCTATTAGCACACGTCTGTAGGTGCATTCAAAGCACGCATGCATCAAGTTTTTGGCTCCATTGCCGGGGATTGGTAAGCTAAAAATCTATAAAAGTATTTTTAAAGATTTGGTTTTTCTAACACCGTTGGGAATTTTAAAGATTTTCTGAAAGTGGTGTATGCCAAGAATATCACGTGGGGAACTTTTCGAGTTAGATCCGGATATTGAGAGAACTTTTCATCAAAGAAGAAGAATTCAAAGAACATCAAACTCTCTCAATATGGACGGACCCCCACCCGGTTTTGAAAATAGACCACCAAATCCACCACCTTTAGAAAATCTCGTTAGGCCACCATTGGAAAATCCCGTGAGACCACCTTTAGAGAATCCAATTCGGCCTCCACCAATCTTTGGAAATAATCATCAAAATCCACCTTTTTATCAAAATCCACCACTTTTTGGTAATCCACCGTTTATTCCATTTCAACAAAATCCACCTTTTCAACAAAATCCACCACACAACAATGAGGAAGGAGATGATAATGGATCTATTGGTAATGAAAAACCACTTAACATCATTGATCTTGCAAACTCGAAAGATGGAAGAATTATGGACTACGCAATCCCAAATTTTGAGCAATTAAATTCTGGGATTGTTAGGCCACACTTAGATACTTTACATTTTGAACCAAAACCCATCATGTTTCATATGTTGCAAGCTAATGGTCAATTTGCCGGATTACCATCGGAGGATCCCCACTCTCATTTAAAATCTTTTATGGAGATCACCGATGTTTTTCTAATCCCTGGAGTATCTCCCGAAGCCTTAAGGCTCACTTTATTTCCATTTTCTCTAAGGGATAGGGCAAGAGTATGGTTCAATTCATTAACACCAGGTTCAGTACCATCTTGGGGTGATATGGCTGAAAAGTTTTTGCGAAAATATTTTCCACCTACCCGGAATGCCAAGTCTAGAAACGAAATTTGCATGTTTAAACAAATGGACGATGAAGCAATTTCTGATGCTTGGGAAAGGTTTAAAGAATTATTAAGGAAATGCCCTCACCATGGCATTCCCTACTGTATTCAACTCGAGACGTTTTACAATGGACTTGATTCCAATACAAAACAAATGCTCGATGCGACTTCAGGAGGGGCCTTTACCTTTAACACCTACAATACCGGGTATGAAATTCTTGAAAAGATTTCTGCAAATAATGGACAATGACCTGATCCAAGAGCTCAAATTTCAACTCAAAAGAACTCTGTCGGTTGCATGAGATTGATGCATACACTGCATTGACAGCTCAGCTTGCTTCCATGACTAATATACTTAAAAACATCACTTCAGGTCAAAGAGCACAGCCACCTGTCACCAAATCTCCTGCACATGTCCTTTCTGTGCAATGTGTATGTTGTGGTGATGAGCATTCTTATGAACACTGTCCTCATAATTCTGAATCTGTAAACTATGTTCAAAACAGACCTAATCCTCACTCCAACACATACAATGCCAGTTGGAAGCAACATCCTAATTTCTCTTGGAATAGTCCATGTTTAAATCCTCCTGCACAAAAACCACAAGGGAATTCTAATTTTCAAAATCAAGCAAGCAGTTCCCAAAACCATTACAATGGAAATTTTCAAAGCAACCATCATCAGAATAATCGTCATCAAGGTTTTCAAAATAATCAACCACCTTTTCAAAACCAAAATCATGCACCTCCACATGATGACTCAAATCTTTCTTTGGAAGCACTCATGAAAGGGTTTATGACCCAAACTCAAGCTTCAATCAGGAATCTTGAAACTCAAGTTAGTCAGTTTGCTTTAAATCAAAGTACTAGGGCCTCAGGAACTTTACCCAGTAACACTGAAATCCCAAAGGCCCCAGGAAAAGAACATGTGAAAGCTGTAACTCTTAGAAGTGGAAAAGAATTACCTGAAGTTGTGGAAAAGGAATTTGGCCCTTTAACCAAATCTGATTTCGAAAAGTCATCCAAAGCCAATCCTACTCCAAAAATTCAGGTTATTCCAACACCATCAATTCTAAAAGGAGACCAAGATCATAAGATTACAAGTTCAAATCCGACCAATGTGAACAAAAGCATATTGGAACCATCTGGCTCAAAACTTTCAAACAATGTTGTTATCAAACCAATTCCCCCTTAAATTCCTTATCCCCAAAGGATGAGGAATGAGAAGGAGGAATTGCAATTTAAAAAGTTTTTGGATGTTTTCAAACAATTGCACATCAACATACCTCTTGTTGAAGCAATTGAGCAGATGCCCAATTACGCCAAGTTCCTTAAGGATATTTTGAGTAAAAAGAAGAAACTGACTGAGTATGAAACTGTAGCCCTCACTGAAGGTTGCAGTGCTTTGTTTTCCAACAAAATACCCCTTAAGCAAAAAGACCCAGGGAGTTTTACCATTCCTTGTTCAATAGGTGGGAAAGAAGTTGGACAAGATTTATGTGATTTAGGTGCTAGTGTCAATCTCATGCCCTTATCAATTTTCAAAAGTTTAGGCATAGGAGAAGCCAGACCTACCACAGTCACACTCATCTTAGCTGATAAGACCATTGCCTATCCAAAGGGTAAGATTAAAGATGTTTTAGTCCAGGTTGACAAATTCATCTTTCCAGCTGATTTTATCATTTTAGACTTTAAGGCTGATAAAGATATTCCTATTCTTTTAGGAAGACCTTTCTTAGCCACGGGTAGAACTTTGATAGACGTCCAGAAAGGAGAGTTGACCATGAGACTTCAAGACCAAAAAGTCACATTCAATGTCTTCAATTCCTTAAAATACCCAAATGATATGGAAGACTGTTCAAGCATAGGTACCATCGAGTCATTGTGTCATGAGAAAGAAGTCAACCAGACCTGTAGGATAGAAGAGGAGGATGAGGAAGTAAATGAGGAATATGATGATGATGAAATTCCCATAGAAGAGGAAACTGTCACTTTGGTTGCTGCAGCATTCGAGCTGCTGGAAAATAGTGAGCAAAAACCAGCCATACCTTCCGTAGTCTCACCACCTGACTTGGAGTTGAAGAAACTCCCATCTCACCTGAAATATGCCTTTCTAGGACAAGAAGACAAATTACCTGTTATAATATCAGCTACCCTAGAATTGCATCAGGAAAGGAAGTTGATGGATATGTTGAAGTTACACACCAAAACCATAGGTTGGACCATTGCTGACCTTAGGGGGATCAGCCCTTCTATTTGTCAACATAAGATCATCTTAGAAGAAAAGAACTTCAAATCCATAGAACCGCAATGAAGACTGAACCCTGTCATGAAAGAGGTAGTGAAAAAGGAAATTTTAAAATGGTTAGATGCAGGAATTATTTTCCCAATAGCCAGTAGCTCTTGGGTTAGTCCAGTACAATGTGTGCCTAAGAAGGGTGGGATCACTGTCATTTCCAATGACAAGAATGAACTCATCCCAACTAGAATAGTCTCCGAATGGAGAATTTGCATGGACTACCGTAGACTAAACAATGCTACTCAAAAAGATCATTTTCCTTTACCTTTTGTTGATCAAATGTTGGACAGGTTGGCTGGAAAAGAGTTCTACTGCTTCTTGGATGGATACTCAGGTTACAATCAGATAGCCATAGCACCGGAAGACCAAGAGAAGACTATTTTCACTTGTCCTTTTGGCACTTTTGCTTTTAGGAGAATTCCTTTTGGACTTTGCAACGCACCTGCTACTTTCCAAAGATGCATGATGTCCATATTCTTTGACATGCTTGAAAAATCCATTGAAATATTTATGGATGATTTTTCTGTTTATGGTTCATCTTTTGATCATTGTTTGGAAAATCTAAAACAAAGTCTTGAAAGGTGTGAAGAAACTGACTTGGTTCTTAACTGGAAAAAATGTCATTTCATGGTTACAGAAGGAATTGTCCTTGGTCAATTAATTTCAAAAAGAGGAGTTGAGGTAGATAAGGCTAAACTTGAAGTTATTGAAAAACTACCTGAACTAACCACTGTTAAAGGAATCAGAAGCTTTCTTGGTCATGCTGGTTTTTATAGACGTTTCATAAAAGATTTTTCAAAGATTTCAAAACCTTTATGTATATTATTACAGCAAGACCAAAAATTTGATTTTAATAAGAATTGTAGAAATGCATTCCTTACTTTAAAGAAAGCTTTGGTAACTGCTCCAGTGGTTGTTGCTCCTGAATGGGACAAACCTTTTGAAATCATGTGTGATGCAAGTGATTGGGCTGTTGGTGTAGTTTTAGGTCAAAGAAAAGAAAAGATTTTTCATTCCATCTACTATGCAAGCAAAACCCTTAATGAAGCTCAAGTTAATTAAACAACAACTGAAAAAGAGTTATTAGCAGTGGTTTTTGCATTTGAGAAATTTAGATCATATTTAATGGGAGCTAAGGTCATTGTTCACACTGACCATGCTGCCATTAAATATCTCATTTCAAAGAAAGATGCAAAACCAAGGCTAATAAGATGGGTTTTGCTACTGCAAGAGTTTGATCTAGAAATTGTTGATAGGAAAGGTGTGGAAAACCAAGTGGTTGATCACCTGTCTAGGTTGGAAAAGCTTGTTGAGAGTAGGGAAGGAGGAGATATCATAGAAACCTTCCCTGATGAAAAGATTCTTATGGTGCAATCACAGTTACCATGGTTTGCTGACATAGTTAATTATTTAGCTTGTGGCATCAAACCCACTGATTACACTCACCATATGCTCAAGAAATTTCTCCATGATTGTAAATTCTACATATGGGATGATCCTTTTTTGTTTAAACTTGGTACAGATCAAATACTGAGAAGGTGCATCCCAGAAACAGAAGTGGTAGCAATCCTGCAGCATTGTCACCAATCAGCTTATGGAGGACATTTTGGAGGCCAGAGAACAGCAGCTAAAGTTCTTCAATCTGGTTTCTATTGGCCCACTCTCTTTAAAGATGCCCATAACTTTGCACAAAGGTGTAATGAATGCCAGAGAAGTGGTTCCATTTCTCAAAGAAATGAAATGCCTTTGAATGGAATCTTGGAAGTTGAGTTGTTTGATGTTTGGGGAATTGATTTTATGGGTCCCTTCCCACCATCAAACAACTGCCAATACATTCTTGTTGTTGTTAATTATGTGTCCAAATGGGTTGAAGCGATGGCATGTGATTCAAATGATGCAAAAACTGTTGTCAAGTTTTTACAAAAACAAGTTTTTACAAGGTTTGGTACCCCCTCGCGCACTGATTAGTGATGAGGGTACCCATTTTATAAACAATTTGTTAAGTAAAGTTCTTGAAAAATACAATGTGAAACACAGAGTTGCCACTGCTTATCACCCACAAACAAATGGGTTAGCTGAACTCTCAAACAGAGAAATAAAAGAGATTTTAGAAAAAGTTGTCAAGCCAAATAGAAAAGACTGGGCTTTCAAATTAGATGATGCTTTATGGGCATACAGGACTGCTTTCAAAACACCCTTAGGTATGTCCCCATACAAGTTGGTCTTTGGAAAGGCTTGTCACCTCCCTTTAGAGTTAGAACATAAAGCATATTGGGCTATAAAGGAATTGAACATGAACTTAGATGATGCTGGTAACAAGAGAAAGTTACAACCCTGTGAACTAGAGGAACATAGGAACATGTCCTATGAGAATGCCAAACTCTATAAAGAGAAAACCAAAAAATGGCATGACAATAGAATCAGGCATAGAGAGTTGAAAGCTGGTCAGAAATGTCTTTTGTTCAATTCTAGGTTGAAATTGTTTCCAGGTAAACTAAAGTCTAGATGGTCAAGGCCATTTGTCATACACAAGCTTTATCCATATGGGGCTGTAGATTCAGTTAACCCGGAAGACAATAGTGTGTTCAAGGTTAATGGTCAAAGAGTAAAGCTATACCATGATGCTGCAGCATCTCCACTACATTATCCTGTGGAGGTGGTTTCTTTGTGCTAAAAGCTTCAAACAAAGATGGGAACTATCTTAAAAGTTCCAACTATCCTTGTAAATATTCTTTTTAATGCATTGTTATATTTCTGTATTAGTTGAGAGTAATGTGTTTACTGATGTGCATCCAGTTAAGCAAACATGGGAAACCAAAGGATGCTGAATCAATGCTGCAGCATCAGAAGGGTCAGCTTTTTGAGGAAAATCAGTTGGAAATCAGAGGGAAATTAAATAAGATTTTATTCCAAGGAATTTAAGGATAGAACTGGAGTTGAAAAGCAGAAAAAATCTTAATAAAAGGAAGCTAACTAAGTCAGTTTGCTTTTAGCTAACTGGACTAAGCATAATGTTGGAACAAAGCATATACCTAGCTTCCTATGTGTACTATCCTTAAATAAAACCCTTGGGTAATACCCAAACCCAGCTGGATCACTGTTCCCAACATCAGATAAGTACAATAGTCTTTTCAGCTTTCCACCTAAAAACCCTCAGCTAAACCCATTTCTCTAAAACAAACCCACTCTCTTCTTCTCTTCCATCTTTCTCGTCTCTGCTACACACGAAAACCATCCAACTCAAAAATTTCTTCTCTCTTCTTCTAGCCCTAACCTGCAAATCAATGGCTAGAGTGAAGAGGACCTTACCTCACGACCCTAATGTCGATGGTGAAGCCCCGAATGTGAGAAGAAGTGGTCGAAATAGGGCTGTGGTTCGCCCCCTGTTTCGAATCAAAACCCTGAAACGGTGGTTCTTGAAGACGATTCTACACCTCCTATGCGTTGTGTGCCATTCGCAAAACCACCAACGCCGAAGAAAAAAGCAAAGGGAGAAGGTTCGGGTGTGAAATTAACAGAAGCTCCCATCGCACCCCCTGTTACGACCGAAACCGCAGAATCATCATCGAAGATCCTTGCCCTCGTTCCCTACACAGGTCCACACTCAGTTTCCGAAAAGGAGGGTAAGAAAAATGTATCATCTCCTCTTTCAAAAATCCCTGTTGATGGTCTTTTTACTTCTTGTTCAGAGGATGATCGAGAAAGACCCATTGTGTCTACCAAGATAAATGTGTCTTTCTTCGAGCCTCATGAGTTTGATTGGCCGTTTGGACCACTAGATTCCACCTCAGATGCTCAAAAATCCGCGTCCAAAAGCACTGAGGTGGACGAAAATGGTGAAATATAAATGGAAAGTATGCAAACAACTCATGTGATCCACCAAAGTCCAAATAGAAACATTCCAAATTTAAATGATACAATCAGGACCGATGAGGATGAACCTTTGATAGAGAGAATAGAACCTAGAAAAAGGAAATATTTGGGTAAAAGGCATACAACAAAAACCACAGGCGCTGAACCTTTAAGAAAAAGAAGTAAAAGAGTGATTGAAGAGGGTGAACCATCCACATTAGAACCCTTAGAGACCAATTGCTATGCTGCAGCAACTGTGCAGCATGAGCAATCTGTAGGAAAGAAAAAGACAGAGGTTGAGGTTGCTAAATTTGTGAAGAGACCAACTAGACCAAACAGTGGCTTCAGCTCTACAGCTGCTGCCAAAATGTGGCCCAAATTTCAGAATAGGATTGGTCTACCTGACAAGGGATTTGACGAGCAGAGCATTAGAGAGTTCCATTTCATTAAGCAGGTGGTAGGAACCCAAAGCCTTGAGAAAGTTTGTGAGATCCATCACTCTTACAACCTCACACTCATCCGAGAGTTTTACTGTGAGGTGGCAACCAACTCATCCTCTAGGTTGACTGTTAGAGGCATTCCAGTCCATCTTACGGCCAAAAGGATAAAAAGTTTTCTGTCACTTACACCACCGGCCAAAACAGAATATCATAAGCTGGTAAATAATGCAACTTTAGATGACCTGCATGAGGTTGCTGCAGCATTAGGAAAGCCTAGAACTACATGGGAATACCATTCAAATCTAATGCTGAGAACATTCAAGGCCTCTAACCTTTCTGCAGATGCCAATGTGTGGATCAACTTGGTGAGACACTCCATCTCACCAACCACACACGACAGCACTATATCTGTGGAAAGAATGTTTCTTTTGTTTTGTGTGATGACAGGAAAAAGCGTGAACTTGGGAAAGCAAATGCTGAGAAGTATAAGGGAATGCGCGACAAGAGTGAAAGGAAAGTTCTACTTTCCTGGAATGTTGACAAAGCTGCTGGTAGAGATGGGAGTGCCTCAGTATAAAGATGATTTGATCGTGAAAGAACAACGGGAGAAGTCTGAGATTGATATGAGGGCAGTTCAAAGGTTGAGAGACAGAAAAGAGAAAGGTGTGGGAACACTTGATATGGTCACTATGATGCAGGATGTGCTAAGCCAGAACAGCACCCTCTTAGACACCATGTTGAAACAAAGGAACGAGTTTATGGAAAAGGTTGAGGAGCTGAGGTTCGAGATGATGACCATTGTTGCAAACCACAAGAGGAAGATCAGAGAAATGGGTAGTTTGGGACTGCCAAAGCTGAGAAGGCTGCTGAAACAAAAGAACCTGGAGATTGCTAAGCTGAAGGAGGACAACTGAAAGTTGAAGGCAATAGTTGATGCCAAGTCTGGTGCTGCAACATCCATTGCTGTTGGAACTCATGGCACTACCATTTTTGGGTAGAAACAGCCTACTCCCAGCGAGTAGGACAGGTTTAATCATGTTCTCTTAGCTCCAATTTCTGTTTTATTTTAGTTATTTGAGTCTGGGATTAGTCTTTGCATATTTTAGGTTTATTTTCTTGCATTTGGGTCATGAATGAGTATTGTTAGCATGTTTGCATAGCCCAAATAATTTCACAAGTCCAAGACCATTTCTTTAAGTTGTGCATACTAGAATTAGCCTCAGAATTGCTTGGGACACAATTTGGTCCACATTCTACATTCATCATAGAAATGATCTAGGCCATCGTTCTTTTCTCCCATTTTTAGCCACTTGAAACCATTGAAAACACATCCTTTCCTCCATACAATGAGGACATTGTAAATCTCTTAGTTTGGGGTGGGGGTGTCTAAAAATGACAATCAAAGGCAAAGCCTTAGCAAACATTGCATGTCAAGAAAAAGTGGTTAAAACACCAAAAACACCAAAAATGCCCCATAGGGGCAGGTGTATGTCATCAAACAGAAAATGCATAAAAAATTAAAAAAAATCCAATGAGATTTGATGCATGTGGAGAGAAAAGGCAAAGTGAGAAAGAAAAATATGCCAAAAAGAGAGATCCAGTTTCACTTAAAGTCCTAGTAATCTGTGATGTGTATGATGTGTTGACTATAACAAAAAGAATTTGAGGCTAACTTATGGTTTATGATCACAAAAGAATGGGACTTTGGTCACTTGGGATTTATGAAAGGCTATGTTATGCACCCTTAACATGCTCACACTCATGATGTGCACTTAATGCCATCCTTGTGCAAAACATTCAAAATTTTGAGTCATTTACTTTTAGTCTTTTCATTGCTTGGGGACAAGCAAATTTCTTAGTTTGGGGTGGTGATAAGTGCTCAATTTTGAGTACTTAAGCACTTATTTCTTTAGATTAGTTAGGACTTTTTCATTCTAAAATCCCAACTTTGAGTCTTTTTTATCTTGTTTTACTTTCTTGGAGCTAGGAATCATGGTTAGCTTGTTTTACTTTATTGGTAGGCTAATATAAGCATTTTTGGACAAATCAGCCAAAACAGGGTATTGCTGCAACATGGCAACAGCAGGGATCTGGTGTTCAAGGGGCTGAAGAGAACGAATTGATGAGCTGGAAACTGATTTTTTGGGATTATTCTGAAAATTTGTAGCCCTTGAAACACTTTTTAAATTGTAATTGTAGTTTAGGTAATGGCTTAGTTTGGTATTGTACTTTTGGCTAACTAGTTGTACTATTTAGTTAGGCTTAGTTGCATTTATTTACCAAAGATGCCCCTCCCTTTTGTTATATATAGAGGGGCCATCTAGCCTTTTGATATATCTCCTGGGAACTGATCTGAATCAGTTCTAAATTCTCTCTAGTTATTTTCCAGAAATCTTATGAATGTTCTTCCAATCTTCAAATCTTCAAGTGTTCTTCCTTTAATTTTTCTTTGTTCTTAGATACACGTATGCATTGCTGCAGCACTGGAGATTATCTCACTGCACATCTTACTTCTTTTAATATTCTTGTAACTTATGTTTTATATTTAATGCTCTTACTTTTCAGTATTTACTCTTGTTAGTCATAGATTTACATTCCATTTATACTCTTGTCATTTATTGCTTATTACTTACATTCTTGTCTTTACATTTTTTAGTTAGTTTTTACTTCCAAGTCATTTACTATCTCTTGCATCATGTTTACTTTCCAAGTATTGTGCATTTACTTTGTTTCATTTATTGTAATGAGTAGCTAATCTTGTAGCTTGGGTGTGAGACAAATGGTGTTATGATGACCAAAAGAAAGTAGGCATTTTTGTGGCAAAAATGATGTTTTATTATTCCAAACCAAGTTCTTTCAAGATAACAAAATCCTTTGACAAATTGATCACTTTGATAGTGTTAAAGTGTCATGGACCTAGAGATAGGCCATTGAATAGCACGTCAATTTGGATGACTTAAGGGGTTATATCGAGAGAGTAACTTGCAATGAGAGTTGTTACTTTTGCTTTCTAAAATGATTCATTCTTGATAAGTTGTCATTTTCTCAAGGGATTAAAATGGAATAGACTTAGAGATAAGCTATTTAGGAGTATAAAAACTTGGGAGGCATGGGGGTTATATCGAGAGAGTGACTTTTAACAAAGAGAATTTGTTCCGCCATGTACTTTGAGAACTCCATTTCCATCGTTCCTTTATCTTGGGTTCTGCTCAGAGATGAGATTGCTCTAGCTACAGGAATCGTGGGATGGTGAGAGTCCGAGAGGAACGTGTCTCAAAGTAGATAATAAAACTAGTTTTTGTCACTGCTACGCTGCAGCATCACTGCAGTTTCATGCTGTAGCATTGTTGTAGCATTGGTCTGCTGGAATTTGGTTTATCATAACATCACAAGTCTTACACCCTTGCTTCTCTTTTAATCTTGTTAATTAGAATCTGTGTTAATCATCAACCAACCAATCAAAGATATTTTCTTCCAAATCATCTTCAGAAATCATTTCTTTCATCATACTTTTGTAGCAATTTTAACTCCAATCTCCGTGGGACGATAATCGGTATCTTTACCACTTTATTACTTGATAGACGACATAGTTCACATAAGTATACTTGCTTAGGGGTTCTATTAGCACACGTCTGTAGGTGCATTCAAAGCACGCACGCATCAACACCCCCTAATCTTACCGCAAGTGTACGGGTCAAATCAAGTAATAAGTACTGGAAGTACGAGTATCGAACCAAGGGAACTAGGAGCTGAATATCACAATTACTATCCTTGCTATTAACTGAACAATCGAAATTTAGGTTTGTTGTTGAGAAATTATTTAGTTGCACGTAATAAAAAAACACAAAATGACTAAAAAGCTTAGACGAGACTTTTGGTAGAGAGACGGGTTGAGGGTTGGAAATCCTATGGTTATTTTTCCTCTGATGACACTATGCCCGGAACATGTATTACCGAGTCTTCCCTATGAAACCTATTCTTGAGAATTCATCGTTGCTCTTTCTCAAGCAACAACGGATCGTATTTTGAAATCACAAGTTCTATATCTCGATCTCCACCAATGGATTCTAAATACATTAGGGTTGGAATTTTAAAGGACGAAGGGTGATTCGGCTATCTCTACCCGAATCTCACCTTCGGCATGTAATTACCAGATCTGGTTAGCAATTAATTCTCTCGAACTTAATTGGAAACAAATAAATCATTCGTAGGTGATCAATCTGACAAATACATTAAAAACGTAAATCACATGCTTCATATATTTTAAAACTGATAAAAATGTGTTCGAATCACATGTCATACAAAGTTAAACCATAGTCAATCCAACCCCCAACATCTAAAGGTTAGTTCATGTTAGAGGTGGAGAAAAACACAAAAGAGTGGTAGAAATCAAAGCTGGAAAACATGGTTTTCTCAAAAGCATGTGTAGTACAAATTAACTCCCTTCTCTCGCTTCAATTCCGCCAACGATGCTCCATTCCTCTTCAATTGTCACGCTATCTCTGGTAAAAAACGGCTCCTTTTCTGCTCTGAAAATCGCCGCCCCTTAGCCCTAGGTCGCAGATGTCGAGATACCCCCAAACCGAAATTGTAACAAGGCATAAGATCCCGAACAGAAGGTTGCACGGGCTAGCCCGCGGCTTCAGGTTGCACGGGCTAGCCCACGGCTTCAGGTCGCAGAGCAAGCCGCGCGTGTTTCTAAGAACACCCGGGTTTGGGTCTTGGGCTTTAATGTTGGGCTTGGACGTGGGCTTCCAACTGGTTCTTTCAAGAGGCTTTTCTTCTCCTTTTCTCGAATGTGACTTTCCTCCGGGATACCTGCAACTTCATTGGAAAATCATGAAAACACCATCGATTTGCTTTCAAAACAAGCCACTCTCAATAGTTTATGGATCGAAAATAACGCCAAGATTTGGCGTTATCAGTTGCAGCACTAAAAGCATAACTACTCAACAAAGATGTATTCCCATCCTTAGCCATTTGCCCTTGAAATAGAATATGTTGTTTTATGTCCTTTGTAGCTATCCTAGGACATATCTTAAGGTGATATTTCAAATGGGTCGTCCCATCACTTGGTCTACCGGTCATTTGTTTATTGCAATAGTTACATTTGGCAAACCTATGAATACCCTCTACATAAATTGCTTCAAAATGCTTCCAAACTTCAGATTTTAATCTGTTGTTCGGTGGTTCAACTTCAACGGTCGTAGTCGACCCTATATGCATGCTTACAGATTCGTTGGTGGTGTTGGCAGTCCGACCTTTCTCGTTTCCTTCCGTAGGAGGAGTAGGTGTAGAATTGCGTCTTATATCACCAACATTCTCATTTTCTGAAGTCTCCATCTGAAACAAAGTAGACAATGTATTATCCACCTAAATCATACAGAAAATACCATCTAGACATCTAGTTAAGATATAACTTATTAAAATACCACAATTTATAAAAAAAACACATTAATAAACGGTTTAATATCAACTTCAACCTGTTTTTATAACTTAAGTTAACCCAAAAAGAAACATAATCAAAAAATTAATCAAATTGAAACTACCATCAATACATAACCAAAAATAAACTACCATCAATACATAACCAAAATGAAACTACCATCAAAGCTACTAGAATCAATATATATATATATATATATAGAGGAAAGTTCAAATGAAAACTCAAATTCAATTGTAAACATGAGAACAAATCTCGTCCATTGATCGCAGCCATATTTAAGCCATTCCTAAAATTCAGCATTAGGGGTATTTTCGTCAAATTATAATCAGCGCCTATTTTTGTTGAATTTTTATTTTCTTTTTTAATTAAAAAACTTTTACCCCCTTAAATTTTAAAATAAATTATCTCAAAAATTACTAACATTTTAATCAAACAAATTACATCAAAAAAACGAGAATTCCGTGCTCTTCGATATGACATCCATCATGATATAGTTTTTTTTTTCGATTTAACCGTTTTTTACGTGAAATCGTGTATATGTGTAATATTCAGACTGAATATAACACATATACACGATTTCACGTTATAACACATATTCAGACTGAATATAACACATATTCAGTCTGAATATAACACATATTCAGTCTGAATATAACACATATTCAGACTGAATATAACACATATTCAGACTGAATATAACACATATTCAGTCTGAATATAACACATATTCAGACTGAATATAACACATAAAACCATGCGATAAACACGACCAATAATTGTGTGGTAAAACCTAATATGTGGTATATGATATCACGTGATGATCAAGTTCTTCAAACCGAGATGTAGCTGAAAAATATGAGGCTAGCGGTAGTTGAACAATAACCAAATCAAAAAAATTCATGCGATGTATTGATATGTATGTCACCAAGAAAACCAAAGATGGATAATAACAGCAACAATATTCGATGAACAACACAGATGGTTAAGGGAGAATGGCCTTAGTATGCATGTGTGGCATGTATATGCAATGTGAAAGAATGCAGCAATAGATGTGAACAAAAGAAGACGTGAGTGATGAATATGTGTTATATTCAGTCTGAATATAGTTTTTTTTTTATTTAACCGTTTTTTACGTTAAATCGTGTATATGTGTTATATTCAGACTGAATATAACACATATACACGATTTCACGTTATAACACATATTCAGACTGAATATAACACATATTCAATCTGAATGTAACACATATTCAGACTGAATATAACACATATTCAGACTGAATATAACACATATTCAGACTGAATATAACACATAAAACCATGCGATAAACACGACCAATAATTGTGTGGTAAAACCTAATATGTGGTATATGATATCACGTGATGATCAAGTTCTTCAAACCGAGATGTAGCTGAAAAATATGAGGCTAGCGGTAGTTGAACAATAACCAAATCAAAAAAATTCATGCGATGTATTGATATGTATGTCACCAAGAAAACCAAAGATGGATAATAACAGCAACAATATTCGATGAACAACACAGATGGTTAAGGGAGAATGGCCTTAGTATGCATGCGTGGCATGTATATGCAATGTGAAAGAATGCAGCAATAGATGTGAACAAAAGAAGACGTGAGTGATGAATATGTGTTATATTCAGTCTGAATATGTGTTATATTCAGACTGAATATGTGTTATATTCAGTCTGAATATGTGTTATAACGTGAAATCGTGTATATGTGTTATATTCAGTCTGAATATAACACATATACACGATTTCACGTAAAAAACGGTTAAATCGAAAAAAAACTATATCATGATGGATGTCATATCGAAGAGCACGAAATTCACGTTTTTTTGATGTAATTTGTTTGATTAAAATGTTAGTAATTTTTTAGATAATTTATTTTAAAATTTAAGGGGGTAAAAGTTTTTTAATTAAAAAAGAAAATAAAAATTCAACAAAAATAGACGTTGATTCTCATCTTTTCAATTTTACCCCTGCGCGCTAAATATTCATTAAGCCATGGACAGAGTTTTCAACTTATTTACAAAATTGCCACCGTGTTTTTTTTGCCATTGATCTCTTCACCAGATTATTAATCAACGGCTGTGGTTTGTCCTCACGTTTACAATTGAATTTGAGTTTTCATTTGAACCCACCCCTATATATATATATATATATATATATATATATATATATATATATATAGGCTGGGTATCAAATACAAACCAACTAGTTTGTACAAACTCGTACAAACCATACATAGCTTCATGATTTTGTAAATTTGGCTTCATGAATGTATATATATATATTTTGGCTTCATGAATATATAATTTGGCTTCATGAATATATCATTTGGCATTTTTAACTAATTGTTTTACAAAAATACCCTAAAATACCCTTATTTTTGTAAAAAAATTAGTTAAAAATGCCAAATGATATATTCATGAAGCCAAATTATATATTCATGAAGCCAAAATATATATATATATATACATTCATGAAACCAAATTTACAAAATCATGAAGCTAGGTATGGTTTGTACGAGTTTGTACAAACTAGTTGGTTTGTACCCGATACCACCCCTATATATATATATATATATATATATATATATATATATATATATATATACTTTTCTGTTTCTTGCTTTTGCATTCAACTTTAGCAAAAATCCAAACAACTCAGTGATATTAATTACAAAGTTTCTTAAAGCAAAAACACAATTAAGAAACTTTGTAATTGAAAAACTATATTTACATTTATATTTACAAGGGAAATTTGACAAATTCGTTACTGAAACTAGCATCCAAACAACCTAGTGATTTCTTAAAAATCCAAACAACTCAGTGATTTCTTCGTTTGCTAAAACTAAAACTCACATCTCCAGATCAAATCAAATAAGAGAAAAACTGCACAAAATACTAGTTGAACCAAGAGAGAGAGTGAGACTGTGAGAGTGATTATGCTAGGGTTTACCTCAAACTGCAAATGGCAACGGCGTGCGAGAGAGGCGGAGGTGAAGGTGGCCGAAGGCGAGAGCGGCGGAGGTGGAGGCGGTCGGAGGCGAGAGTGGCGGTGGAGTGCAACGGCGGAGGGGAGTTGGCGTTGGGTTGAGGTTGAAATTGAAATGGGTTTGAAATTGCGACCATGACTCAGTAGTCAGTAATGAATAAACCTTTATTTTGATTTTTAGATTAAATATTTAATATATATATAATAAATAATTTTTAATTATATAAATATATATATATATATATACCGGGTCCGGGGCGGGTCCGGGGATAGTCATCCCGGCCCCAGCCGCATCCCCGGTTTCTCCCCGGCCCCGTACCCGGTCGGGTCGGGTGGACCGTGTTCCCCACCGGGTCGGGCCAAATTGCCATCCCTACTAAGGAGGTGCATGTGTGTGTTTTTGAAAGAGATCATCCATGAACAAAGTTTAAGAATAGATATAGAAGATTTTGTTCAAGTTTGATCATTTGTCAAGACATGTCTCTTTAAATTAGAGGTTTTCTTTTAGTTTTATGGTAGAAATTAGTTAGTGGGTTTGGGTTTTGAATTTTATTGAAGGAAATTTGAATTTGAGTTTTTTTTGGAGAAAACTGGGTAGTTGATTTTACCCTTTTTATGTGTTCTATTTAGTGTTTTTGGCAAGTAATTAAGTTTGATATGTTAAAATTCAATCAACGTTGTGTTTTTGTGTCAGCGACATCATACGTGTGTTGTGAGACATTTGAGAATGTCTCACATGTGTTGTGAGACATTCACATAATACATTTGAGAACGTCTAACATGTGTCGTGAGACATTTGAGAATGTCTTACCTATGTCGTGAGACATTTAAGGATGTCTCTCATGTGTCGTGAGACATTTAAGGATGTCTGACCTTCGTCGAGCGACATTTTAAGAATGTCTCACATGTGTCATGCGACATTTGTGTTTGCCACACATGTAGGGTGCGACATCTTTGAGGTGTGCGGCAATCGTTTGTAGTTAGTCTATATTAGGGGTGTTTCGAGTATAATTTAAGGTTCGTAGGTTGTAGTAAGAGTTTTACCTTAGATATAATTTTATAGATTATATTTGTATGTGTTTAACACAGACCCTGTTATCCATTTGTGAAGTCTGGTACTGGTGATAATAGTGTGTGTGGAAGTAAATCATATTATCATCCAGGTGAGTTTTTTCTTTTAACCATTTTCTAACTGGAATACATATATATTCAAACGATGAAAATAAGACTGGCAATATTGCGAATTGCGTGGGATTGTGGATGGTTGTTTATTTTATGCGTTGCACTATTATGTTGTGCTAGAACGCGAGCTACACTTATCTCGTTGTGCTAGACCGCCAACGTCACTATCACATTGTGCTAGAACGCGAGCTCCACTATTATCGCGTTGTGCTAAAGCGTTAACAATATTATGCTTTAAGGCACGGTGCTTCAAGGCACGAAGTACAAGGTGAGATATTGTGCTATAAGGCACGGTGCTTCAAGGCACGGAGTGTAAAGTGAAATTTTGTGCTTTAAGGCACGGGGTGAGATATTGTGCTATAAGGCACGGTGCGTCAAGGCTCGAAGTGTAAAGTAAGATTTTGTACTTAAAGGCACCATGTGGAGAGTAACAAATAAAGATACATTGATACATGTTCTATATTTTGATTTGTATAATATCATGTACAATCTGATAGGGATTATCTCACTAGACCAATTGGTCTAACCCTCATTGTTTTCAAAATATGTATTCTAGCGAAGGCGCGAGTTGAAGATAAGGGAAAAAGGAAAACCTGACTATGTGCTAGGATCTGCTTCGCTTGAATGTTGAATATGTTATACGATAACTTTTATTTGAATAGATGTATAATAAAATATGTGGTTATGTAATGATGTAAAAAAAATGTTAGGTACTAATATTTATGTAACTATTGTATAGTTCTGGTTACAAGGGACCCAATGTGAAGACCGTATATGGATTGTTATATGAAAGTACATGCTTTTTGTTATATGAAAGGATGGGTTGTTACAGTTGATATCGGAGCTTAAGTTTAAGCGATTTAGGTATCTGGATCAATACCTAGACTTAAACTACATGAGTTTATGTGAATCTAGGATGTCCTAGTTATGTTTAGAACCTTGGTATGTTAAATATTAGGGGTGGTCAAATTTCCGACCAACCCGGCCAACCCAACCCAACCCGAGGCAAAAAAAACTCAAACCGAGCCAACCCGATGTATAATCGATACTATTTTTTACCAACCCGCATATATTGGGTTGAAAACGGGTTAGGCCCAAACCAAACCGAGCCAACCCGCCAACCCGCGAAAAACATTTAAATCTAATTTTGAATTCTTGTTACTGTCATTTTTAATACTGTCAAAGCAATCTTGTTACTACTGAAAATTTATAAACAGACAATTGTTGGCCACTTGTTACTTTAGTAATCTTGTTATTGATTTTTGATGTCACATTTATAAACAGAATATTTATAAGAAATCTTTTATTAAACGATTTAGTAATCTTTTGAACATTTAAATATTTAGAAACATTTAGTAATTTGTTTAGACGTGATAACTTAGTTAAATGGTGACATGATCGATAAAAGTTTCAACCCGACCAACTCAACCCAACCCGAGCGGTTTGGGTTGGGTTGGGTTGCACTTTTGATTGGGTTGGGTTGGGTTGAAATTTTTCAAACCGCAATGATTGAGTTGGGTTGTTAAAGTGCCTTCAACCCAGCCAACCCAACCCGTGAGCACCCCTATTAAATATAATGGGTTAAAAGAACGATATGTAAGGTAAATTCAAATTACATTTGGCCAATTGAATTTTAAGCTTACAGGTGCATGTTTAAATGGGAATACCTTATTATATTGGGTATATGATCAAATGTATATGAATAACGTGTGAAATTACAGGATGACCAGTAATTCTCGACAATTTGTGAGGAACGAAATAGAAAATGTTGAACGGGGCAAATCCTATGACCAGTAATGTTCAAGATGACATCGAATGTCTAAGGAAGAAGTAGGGCCAGAGAAGAGGATCTAACCGGGGAACCTCATTGGAAAAGGAGTACACAATGCAAGAAAGTTCAAGCAGTGGCCGAACAAGAGGTCGAGGTAGAGCCAGATCCAGGGGTCGAGCCCCACAAAATGAATATGTCACACGGGCAGATTTAGCTGCATAATAGGATAAACTCAAATCTAATTTACAATCTTGTTTGGACAACCTCAAGATACCGAAGCTTAAGAATTAGATGAGTTTGAACCTATTACAGAAGTGGAAGTACCTACTCCAACTATTATTGTTCCAAAAAGATATGATTATAAAAATGTGTTTAGCTTGTAAACCCCCCAACGTATTCTGGAGAGCGGGATCCAGTTAAAGCCATGCGTTGGTTAAAGGAATTTGAATCAATTTTCAAAACTAGCAAATACGTAGAGGAGGATAGAGTATTGTTTGGATTTGTTGTGCTTAAATCTGATGTTTGGTATTTGTGGGAAGATTTGGCCACTTCTAAGGGGTCAAATGTGTTTAAAACATAGACTTGAGAAGATTTTCGTAGGCTTTCAAAGATCAACTTTGTCCAAAAATTGCAATTAGACAATTGGAAGAAGAATTTATGAACTTGAAACTAGGTGATATGACTGTTCGGGACTACACCACCAAATTTCTAGAAAAGTCCCGATTTGTTGACTATTATGTAGCTACTTAAGTACGAAAGGTAGAGAGGTAAATTTTTTAATTAAAATCTTCAATCTAGGGAGTTGTGATCGCTATGCACCAGAGATGTTTACAGCCGCAGTTGATGCAGTCGAAACCATGGAAAGAGACCAAGGTCGAGAATTGAGTGAGAATAATAGAGATAAAAGAAAGCGGGAGGAACCGTCTTCTGGATATGAATAGCGAAAGTTTAATCGAAATGATAATCGTCATACTTTTAGATTCAATGAAAGATCATGTCGGAATTGTAATCGAATACGTCAGGGTGACTGTAATCTGGATCCATACAACTATTACCAATGTGGAAAACAGGGACATATTGTGAAGAATTGTCAGAGTACTTGGTTTTGATGTTACTGCAACTCCCCAAATCATCTTCAATATGATTTTCCATAGATGAAGGCTCGGGGAATAAATTTAGCTGGAAATAGTCAAAGGAATAAGGAAGATACTCGAAATACGGATCAGCCTAAAGCAAAGGGATACACATTCCGGATGTCAACCGGTGAAGCTGAAGAAACTTCTAATGTGGTGACATGTACATTTCTAATAAACTCCATATGTGCAAAGGTGCTATTTGACCTTGGTGCAAATTGTTTATTTATTTTAATGACGAAATTCCAAGACAATTTTTTTAAGGGGGAGATATTGTGATGACTCGGGTAAGTTACGTTATGAGAATGTCTTACCTATGTCATTAGACATTTGAGAATCTCTCACATGTGTCGTGAAACATTTGAGAATGTCTCACCCGTGTCTTGCAACATCTGTGTTTGTCGCACATGTAGGGTGCAACATCTTTAAGGTGTGCGGCAATCGTTTGTTGTTAGTCTATATTAGGTGTGTTTCGAGTATGATTTAAGGTTCGTAGTCTATAGTAAGAGTTTTATCTTATATATAATTTTTTAGATTATATTTGTATGTGTTTAATTCAGATCATGTTATCCGTTTGTGAAGTCGGGTACTGGTGATAACAGTGTGTGTGAAAGTAAATCATATTATCATCCAGGTGAGTTCTCTTTTAACCATTTTCGAACTGGAATACATATATTTTCAAATGATGAAAATTAATACTGTCAATATTATGAGTTGCGTAGGATTGTGGATGGTTATTTATTTTATGTATTGCACTATCGCGTTGTGCTAGAACGCCAGCTACACTTATCGCGTTATGCTAGAACGGAAGCATCACTATCGCACTGTGCTAGAACGCCAACTCCACTATTATTGCGCCATGTTAGAACGACAACAATATTGTGATTTGAGGCACGGTGCTTCAAGGCACGGAATGTAAGGTGGGATATTGTGCTATAAGGCACAGTGCTTCAAGGCACGTAGTGTAACGAAAAATTTTGTGCTTTAAGGCATAAGGTGAGATATTGTGCTATAAGGCATGGTACGTTAAGGCACAGAATGTAAAGTGATATTTTGTACTTAAAGGCACAGTGTGAAGAGTAACAAAAAAATATACATTGATACATGTTTTACGTTATTGATTTTTATAATATCATATACAATATGATAGGGATTATCTCACTATACCAATTGGTATAGCTCTCATTATTTTCAAAATATGTATTCCAAGGAAGACACGAGTTGAAGATTAGGGAAATGGAACATCTGACTATATTCTTGGTATGCTTTGCTTGCACATGGACTATATGATAGCTTTTGTTTCAATGATGTATAATCAATTCTGTGGTTATGTAATGTGTTAGAGCATAAAATGTATTCAAGATTTAGAAAAAGTCTTTATAATTGTAAAAGTCAAATATAGTCAAAGTCAAAGCTAGTTTAGCTTGCTTCTTGTATTATTCAGTGGTATAAATAGGTTCTTTGCAATTAGAGTTGCTGAGAGATTAAGCATTGGAAGATCATTTGTAAGATTGAGAGAAAGTATATATAGAGACAAAGTTGTATTCCATTCTAATCTTGTAAATTTCTCATATCAATCAAAGATCGAAGTGTTGTAATTCATTGTTACTTGTTAAAGATCACATTCTAATTGGTATCAGAGCCACGCAGATCGAATTATGCATCAAATTGAGTCGAATTTGAAGGACTTCTTGGAAGTTTTTGCTAGTTTTTCAAGAACAGTGTGCTTTTTGTCGACTCCTTTCATTTTGGGTGTTTTTTGATTGAATTTTGGGTTAATTGAACTCGATTTACGATTTAGAACAATTCTTGTATAGGTTTCTAGATCAAATTCACAACAATTTGTGTGAATATTGAGTTTTTTCAAGATTGGAGTTCGAAAACTTTAGTATATTGTGTTCAAATCGAATTGATAGATTTAAGGGTTTGTGGTTGAAATTTCAACTAGAAACTTGTGTAGAATCAAATTTCGAGCAACCCCAAAAAATTTCATCAAGAAATTCGAAGATTTCTAGTAGATTTTGTGATTTGACATCGACTTACCGCAAGATTTGAACTTATCGCAACAATCATCATTTATCGCAAGTTCATCATTACTTGTCGCAAGATTCATCAGCGTGATAATTGATTGTTTTGGCTAAGGGAGCTTATTGCAAGGTGCAGGTTATGACAAGCTCGCTTAACCCATGTGCCTTGTTGCGTCAAACTCACTTATCGCAAGTGCCTTGTTGCGTCAAGCTCACTTATCGCTAGTGCCTGGTTGCGACAAGATGGTTATCGTAAGCTTCAGACTGCGACAAGTTACTGTTGCTTTTCTTCAGTTTGCCACAAGTTCAGAATTTCTATAATTTGCAACAAATTTGACTTTTTGAAAACTGCGATAGTTGATTTTATTGGTTTTCTATAGTGGAAGCCCCGTGCTAAGTCTCAGGAGGGGGACATAATAGTTTAAAGACAATTGTCCGAAGTTTTAAGAGCTTAATTTTGTAACAATTTTTTGTTTGATTTTCATATTTTATCAATTTTTACTTGTGATTGCCTATATATGATATATTTTTCTCATGTGATTGTAGGTTTGCCGATAAAAGTTCTAGTTTTCCGCGTTAATTTTTCAGAATTAATTTTTGAGAGACGAATTTATAATTTGTTTTTCAATTTTAATTTTGAAAAATTTTCTGACTTTAATCGTGTTTCCTTGATTTTTAAGTGTGCACAATTCTTCTTCTAATTGAAGTATCTGTTAATGATCATTTCATTTTAATTTTTCAGGTAACAATTTTTCAGAATATGATACTCTCAATAGGCATCATCAAAAAGCTTTAGAAAGACAATCACAACACTATGATATTATTGTCAATAATGATGAGATAAAGTTGTTGAATGATGAAATCGGTGCTTTAGAGAAAGCCAATAAAGATCTCCAGCAATAGATGTCTGAGCTGAAGATAAAAAGTAATTTGAAGCAATGTGACTGTGATTCTAAATCCAGTCTGATGATTTCTTTAGAGTGAAAGAATGTTGAATTGACCAAGACCTTAACTGATCTTGAAAAGGAGATGATCAAGGAAAAAGCTGATCTTGAAAAGGTTAGAAGTGTGTTTTTAAGTGAAAGAGACAGTTTTGGAAAGAAATTTTTGAATTTTCAAAAAGGACATTTGAAGAAAGAAAAGCTTTTGAGGTTATGATATAGAGCGTCTAGAGGCCCACTTCGAAGAGCAAATGGATCAAGTCAAAAGGAACCGAAATAGAGACTTATGCGGTCTGCCACGCGACCCCAAGCCGCGAGCCAAACCGCGCAACCCTCTGGATGAAAAACAAACTGAAGCTTACGCGGCTAGCCACGCAGCCTGAAGCTGCGAGCCAAACCGTGTGCACCCCCTGATCACTCAACTATCTTCGTTTTTGATTTGCTTTAGAGTTATTTCACAATAAGGATTTATTTCCCTTATGGATTGATCTCATTATAGTTTCCATGATTATCTCTTAATTAGTTTAGCTATAAATAGGATTTCTTTTCAATGTTTTCAAGACAATTCAAGTTATCAGATTTAATACAGTTCTTGGAGTTCAAGACTTTTCCTCTTAATTTTCGGGGTTTACGTTGGTAAACTCGTTCATATTTTGGATTGACGATTGTCGATCCGTTCCACGCAATTTCTACTGCATCAGTTGGTATCAGAGCACAGACTTACATGTCTCTTCACCTCCGAGATGGCAGAACAACCACCACCACCACCACCTCTTACGCGATCAGATCTTGATGGGCTAACAACAGCCTTCACCGCAACCCTCAACACGCTGACAACCACGTTCGCCAACCAGATCAACGCCAACAACAATGATCGACGAAGACAAGACAGGTACGAAGGTCGTCACCGACCCCAACATGGTGGCCGACGCCACACGATCATCAGTTCAAGTTCCGACTCCAATCCGACGGAGATGTTGAACCACCCCGAAGAGACCCCGATTACCGAGTGAAGGCTGACATTCCCTACTTCTACGGAAACATGGGCGTAGAGGAATTTCTAGACTGGCAAATCGAGGTCGAACGTTTCTTCGACATCATGGAAATCCCGGAACACAAGCAAGTAAAGATGGTTGCTTTTCGACTAAAAAGCACTGCCGCCGTATGGTGGGACAAACTGGTAGCCCAACGACAAAGGCATCTAAAAGGTCCAGTACGCTCGTGGAGAAGGGTGAAGCAGTTAATGACCGAACGATTCCTACTGGAAGACTACGAGCAAATCCTTTACAAGATGTATTTGGATTACTCACAAGGGTTGAGAACCGTGACAGAATACACCATAGAATTCATTCGCCTCTCTGAACAAAATGAAATCGGCAAGACAGAAGGGCAAAGAGTTGCACGGTACATCAACGGGCTCAAAGGCTCGATACAAGACAAGATCGGACTCCAAACCGTGTGGACCATAACGAAAGCATCGAGCCTAGCCATGAAGGTCGAGCTTATGGAGAAGACCACCCAAACCTTATCCTATCGTCGGTACACCACACCGACTCCCACCGAAACTCATAGTTCCGCATTTGATAAAGGAAAGAGTATCGCACCAAACCCAACCCCCCGTGACACCAATCCATCACGAAACCCTATTGTATCTCAATGCAAGCCCGACACACCAAAGTCATCCAACCCCTATGCCAAACCAACAGGATCCAAGTGTTATCGTTATGGCCAACCGGGCCATAGATCCAATGAGTGCACCAACCGAAGAACAGTCGGTTTCGTGGATGAACACGGAAGCGAAGAAGAAGATGACTACCATGGAGATGAATTTGCGGAAGAAGAGTCCGAAGAAAAGGTGAACATCGTACTTCAACGGGTCCTCCTATCTCCAAAAGAGGAAGGCCAAAGAAAGAACCTCTTCCGTACCTATTGTTCCATCAACAAAAAGGTTTGCAACCTGATTGTAGACAACGAAAGTTGCGAAAATCTTGTCTCTCAAAAGTTGGTAGACTATCTTGATCTACCAACCCAACCACATGATGCACCGTATTCACTTGGATGGGTAAAGAAAGGACGGCAAGTTCGTGTGACCCAAGTTTTCAAAGTTCCCCATTCCATAGGCAAGCACTACAAAGAAAATGTCCTTTGTGACGTCTTCGATATGGACGCATGCCATATCTTACTCGGCCGACCATGGCAATACGACAACGACGTCACCTACAAAGGAAGAGACAACGTGATGATATTTCGTTGGGGCGACCGTAAAATCTCCATGGTACCCGTGGCTAACTTCCACAAAACCCCGGAAAAAAAGGTGAGAACGTTCTAATCATCACCTCCGACGAACAACTCCTCGAGAACGATTTCAAGGAGACTCAAGTCTTTTGCCCAATAGTCGTAAAAGGTTTAACGAGCGCCGAAAAGGTCAACGATGAAATTTCGGAAGAGATCGGCGAAATACTTAAAGGCTTTACGGACCTAATCTCTGATGATCTACCACCGGAATTGCCACCAATGAGAGACATCCAACACCAAATAGATCTAATTTCGGGCGCGAATCTGCCAAACCTCCCTCACTACCGCATGATCCCTGAAGAGAACGAAATTTTGAGGGAACAAGTTGAAGACCTCTTGAGGAAAGGGTATTCTGGAAAACTTAAGCCCTTGCGCCATCCCCGTCCTCCTCGTACCAAAGAAAGGTAATCAATGAAGAATGTGCATTGATAGCCGTGCCATCAACAAAATCACCATCAAGTACCGATTTTCCATTCCTCGGTTAGAATACATGCTTGCTGAATTAGTTGGTGCAAAGCTATTTTCAAAGATCGACCTCCGAAGCGGCTACCATCAAATCCGAATCTGACCCGACGACGAATGGAAAACAGCGTTCAAAACACCATTCGGGCTATACGAATGGTTAGTCATGTCCTTCAAAACCTCTAACGCCCCGAGAACGTTTATGAGGACGATGAACCAAGTCCTCCGCCCGTTCATCGGCTCGTTCGTAGTGGTATACTTTGATGACATACTCATTTATAGCCGAAACAAAACGTATCATCTAGCACACTTTCGGTAAATCTTAACCGTGCTCCAAGATAACAAACTCTATGTCAACCTCAAGAAGTGTACTTTCTGCACCAACAAGCTCCTATTTTTAGGATTTGTTGTTGGAGAAGTCGGCATAGAAGTGGACGAAGAAAAGGTTCGTGCAATAAAAGAATGGCCCACTCCCAAAACCGTATCCGATGTCCGGAGTTTTCATGGTTTGGCAACCTTCTACTGACGGTTCGTAAGGGATTTCAGCACCATCATCGTGCCAATAACCGAGTGCCTGAAAAAGGGTACATTCCAATGGGGACCCGAGCAAGACCGAAGTTTTACCAAAATTAAAGGCAAACTCAGCACCGCACCGGTACTCGCCCTTCCCGACTTTGATAAAGTCTTTGAAGTTGAGTGTGATGTAAGCGGAGTAGGGATAGGAGTTGTCCTCTCCCAAGAAAAGCGCCCCATCGCATTCTTTAGCAAGAAACTAAGCGACGCCCGTCAAAAGTGGAGCACTTACGATCAGGAGTTTTATGCCGTGTTCCGAGCCTTGAAACAATGGGAACACTATCTCGTGCAGAAAGAGTTTGTACTTTTTACCGACCACCAAGCCCTCAAGTTCATCAACAGTCAAAAATCGGTAAGCAAAATGCACGCACGATGGGTAAGTTACTTACAAAAGTTTCCTTTTGTCATTAAACACAAATCAGGGGTTCTCAACCGAGTGGCCGATGCTTTGAGTCGACGAGCTACACTAATGATCACACTAGCTCAAGAGATCGTTGGATTCGAGGTCTTAAAAGAACAATACGAAGAAGATGGCGACTTCAAGGATATTTGAGCCAAATGCAAAACGGGTACACCAATGGAAGACTACTATATTCAAGACGGATATCTTTTCAAAGGTAATCAATTGTGCATACCTAACTCTTCTCTTCGTGAAAAACTAATTCGAGACCTACATGGAGGAGGATTAGGCGACCACATAGGCCGAGACAAAACCGTTGCTAGCGTCCTTGATCGATACCATTGGCCGCACCTAAAATGAGATGTGGGAGCAATCGTTTGAAAGTGCTACATTTGTCAAGTTGCTAAAGGCCAATCTCAAAACACCGGTCTCTATTTACCGTTACCAGTTCCCGGTGATATTTGGCAAGATTTGTCCATGGACTTCGTCTTGGGACTACCCCACACACAAAGAGGAGTCGACTCTATCTTTGTAGTAGTCAACCGATTTTCCAAGATGACGCACTTCATAGCTTGCAAAAAGACTGCCGACGCAAGCAACATCGCCAAGTTATTCTTCAAAGAAGTAGTCCGTCTACATGGTGTTCCGAAGACTATCACCTCCGACCGTGACACGAAGTTTTTGAGTCACTTTTGGATCACTCTTTGGCATTTATTCGGGACCACACTAAACAAAAGCAGCACCGCTCACCCCCAATCAGATGGCCAAACTGAGGTAACGAATCGAACTTTGGGAAACATGCTTCGGAGTATTTGTGGTGACAAGCTAACAATGGGACCTTGCTCTCCCATAAATCGAATTCCCTTATAATAGTGCAACCCACACGGAAATGGGATGCTCTAGGAACAAGCCTCGTCACCAAAAATATGGCTAAAGATGTACAAGAGATCAAAGAAGAAGTCAAGGCAAGACTTGAACTCACGGGCACAAAGAATAAAGCCTCCGTTGATATGCACCGGCGCCGTAAGACTTTCGAGGTAGGAGATGATGTCATGGTATTCTTACGGAAGGAACGATTTCCGTTGGAACTTACAATAAGTTACAACCCCATGAATATGGCCCATTCAAGATTTCAAGGAAGATTAATGACAATGCTTACGTGGTCACCCTCCCCGATTCGCTACACATCTCCAACACTTTCAATGTAGCGGATATATACGACTACCACCCGGATGACACACTTCTTTCTGATGGAACTCGGGGTCGAGTTCTTTAGAGGTGGAGGAGACTGATATAGACCGTCTAGCGGCCCGCTTCGAAGAGCAAATGGATCAAGTCAAAAGGAACTGAGCCAAACCGCGCAACCCTCTGGATGAAAAACAAACAGAAGCTTACGCGGCTAGCCACGCGGCCTGAAGCCGTGAACCAAACCGTGCGCACCCCCTCATCACTCAACTATCTTCGTTTTTTATTTGCCTTAGAGTTATTTCACAATAAGGATTTCTTTCCCTTATGGATTGATCTCATTATAGTTTCCATGATTATCTCTTAATTAATTTAGCTATAAATAGGATTTCTTTTCAATGTTTTCAAGACAATTCAAGTTATCAGATTTAATACAGTTGTTGGAATTCAAGACTTTTCCTCTTAATTTTCTGGGTTTACGTTGGTAAACTCGTTCATCTTTTAGATTGACGCTTGTCGATCCGTTCCACGCAATTCCTATTGCGTCAGGTTAAGAGTATTAAATTTTCAAAGCAAGTTTCTAACTTCGAAAAAGTCTTGATTTTAGAAAGAGAGAAGTTTGAAACTGAACGTAAATCTCTTGTTGAACGGAATAGTGAGTTGTTAATGAAAATAGATGATTTGGAAAAGCTATTAGAGAAAGAAAGAAAAACTTTTGATGAACAAAAGAAAGTATTTGAGAAAAAGAATATTGGAGTTTTCATTGAGATATCCAATAAAAATAAGAGTTTGGAAAAGGATTTTGAGCTAGAACGAAATATTTTGAGGTTGAGATTTTAAAGTTAACAAGGAAGTTATCTAATTTAGCTACAGATAGTATAAAGGAAAACAAGGTTAAATCTAATATTCAAAAGAAATTGATTTGTTATCCGAAGAAAGAAATATTTTGTCTAACAAAGTTAAAGAACTTGAAGGCATAATTTTTAAAGTTGAGTTGTCTAAACAAATTAGTCCTGACACTATTGTTCAGACTCCACTTGTTGACTCAACTGATTCTGTATGCTTGTTTAAAACTGCTTCAAGTTCAATTCATACTAATGTTTCTTCAAAAGGATTTGACAAATCAAAAGGATTTTCAAAAGATCAGATCCGTCCTTCCAATATCTTTTATAATCATTCTGTTAATAATTCAGATACTCTGATATTTAATCCTGTAAAGATTGTTTGGAGAGCAAAAAGATCTTCACCTGAAAAAGATGTGCCGAAATCATTTGTTCCCAAACCGAACGTCAAGTAGAACAATGTTGCTCACGGTAAGTCTTTGCTAAATCTGATATTGTTTACTTCATTAATCATTTAATCGGGTTAGCTCAAAAGAAATTTTGTTGTTCTTACTGTGGAACTCATGATTTTGTTCACAAAGATACAGTTCAGTATTGGTATGGTTCATTAATATTTCTTCAAATAGAACTGCACCTAATAAGTCAGGACCCAAGTTCCGTTGGGTACCAAAATCTACTTCATCTGTTTTGCAGATTCATCATGTGTGGTGCTTAAATTCAGACTTATTCAACCACGTGACTGGGTAGAATACAATATTTTGGCTTCTGAATAATTCAGTTCAGAACCCGGTTTAACTGGATGTCAGACTTCTAAACACATCAGTTTAGGACTTGTTCTTCAACGACCATGACTTCTGAATTTACTTTAATCCTAGTATTTCAGAACTCGTTTTTATTGATTAAGGATATTAAGATCTTTTGCAGATTTTAAGGGGGAGTTTATCTGATTTTCAATCAGTTTATCATGATTTGAGGGGGACCTTAAACATCTAACTGTAAGTATCTTCTGAACTTAATCTGAGATTGTTTGAAAGAATGACGACTTTCAAGCATAAAAAATGTGTTCTTAAATGTTCAAACCATTTCTCTATTTCAAACAAATTTTATAAATTTAGAAATATTTTAAATGTTTTTCATGTATATCTCGGATTACATCATTATTTCTGACCGTGGTTCCAATGATTAATACTTGCGTATTATCTTGTCTATACTTTCAAGTATTCATACACACCGGTTTAGCTTCTTATTGACTTTGTTATTACCATGTCTCAAAATGATATATTTTTCGATGATAATACTTCCGATTGTATTTCAATTTTGTTGACCATCATACATTCTTTCAACTTAAGAAATTAAACGTTTCTTTCATAGGTTTTTTATATTTGTTGATATATACACTATCGAATTCTTTGACATCCCAACCTTACATGATTATCTTTCATAATATTTGATCTGATTGATACATTGTCAGATTCTCAAACAAGTCTTTCGAATTCATTTCATTCTTTCAATATTCTTGTTGTGAGAAATCTTCATTGTTTAAATGCTCAAATATTCATGCTAATTCTTGTAGAGCATTCATTCTAATGACAATGTTATTCAATTGCTTATTCATATTTTTTCAAGCAAAACTGTTGAACAACACATCTTTTTAGGACAAAATTTCATGGGATCAGTGTGAGAGCATAAAGAACTTATATGGATTATGTTAACCAGTGTTTCCTACCCAAGAAGTTATCCTCAAGTGATTGAGGGGTGAGGGGTCTACATCAAAGAGTGAGCGAGATAACTCATTCGGTTGAGTAATCTCGGTGTGCTGAGGTAAAATGAAAATGAGAGTTTGGTTAGAAGTGAATAAATTAAAAACAGAAAAAGGGTGTGAGAACAGAGTTAAAAGAATAAGAGAACTCTACACCAACCATTTTCTGAGCCAGGCAGCCACATTACTGATTGGTTCACAATTCTTTGGTGACCATCATTGAAACAGGCAGTGAGCCCATGCCAACTCTTGATTTAACCCCATCAGTTACTCATTTCTTTCTCAACAAAGAAATATCTCAATTTTTCTTGGGGACGCAGCATATAGTCTATCTAATCTTCATTCGGAAGGTTTGGATATTTTAAAAGAAGCAAGTTTGCCCTACCTTCGCACTTCGATCACGTACATTGAGTCCGTGGAAAACTTGTTACTATCTCAACAGTTTACACAATTTGAGCCTGATAAAGCATAAGTTGCTTCAATCATTTCTACACAAGCACGTACACACAAGGAATATGTTTTTTTTGTCATAACGTTTATAGAAATTCCATTGTGTTTTTCGATGATTGAATGGAAGCCCTGGGGGAGTGAACATAAAAAAGCTCATTTCCAAGGTACACCTGTTGTACTAAGTGGCTTTGTGCCACTTACAGACATTTTAACTGTGTCATTCGTTGATTCAAAGTTACAACTTTCATTTTTTTTGAATTTAAAAAGATTCGGATACATATATTTTGGATTGACGGTTAAACAGATCAAACGAATGAGATTACTAAAATAGTTTTGATGATCATGATGCTCACAATCATCAAAAGGAGGGAGATAGATTGAATATTTCAATTCCTGAGAGAAAAAGAGATATATGCCAAAGTCAAAGAAGTTAGAGATGATGAGATGTTTGAAGATACAAAGACAGTTCGTGTTTAAAGATCAATCAAGATTTTTTTTAAAGCTTAAAGATTGTTCTTGATCAAAGACTGGAAAGATTGTTCATGTTTAAAGCTGCAAAAAGATTAATGCTACAAAGATCCGAAGTTCATTTTCAAGACTTTGTGACTATTTGTTTTTGAAGAGACAGATGTGTAATACCCCGGGTAAGTTCGTTAGTTAAAAGTTAGTCCCGTTAAATTTTGTTAACTTTAGAATGTGAAGTTAAAGGTAAGTTTGGATAGATTTATAAGTAAAGGGTGTAATTGGTCATTAATGTTAACTTAAGGACTAGAGTGGTAAATTGATTTAGATATTAACCTTAATGGAATTAGATATTTCCAAAAATCAGTATTATCCAGAAAACTTGCAAAGTGTGTGTGTGTGTACTTGGAGAAGAAAAGAAGAAGAAAAGAGGTTTTGGAGTTAGGGTTTCAATTTGGTGCAATTGGAAGTAGTTACAGGTATGTTTCCTTTACTAATTATGTTTATAATGATTAGTAGATTGTTTCTATCGGTCTGGAATCAACATAATCGAACTGGTGTAAACCTCAGCCGAATTCTGGGTAGAAATTGGGATGAACAGCAGAGGTATCCGGACAAGTTGAATGTGTCCGGGTAGTTTTGTTGGTGGTGTCCGGGTAGTCTTGTTGCTAGTATCCGGACGAGACTTTTATCCGGGTAAGTTCCTTTTTCCTATGTTTTCCGGATAGAATAAGATTCCGGATAGAATAAGATTCCGGATAGAATAAGATACCGGATAGTATCCGGATTACTTTGGTATCCGGATGACGTCCGGATTGTATAAGTTGTCCGAAAAAGTCTTGTTGTCCGGAAAAGTTGTGTTGTCCGGAAAAGTTGAGGTATCCGGATACTGTAGCTGTTTGACCAATTTTGAGATTTCAGATACTTTTGAGTGTCCGGATGTAGTTTCTAAATGTATTTTGAATTAGGTTGTCCCAAAAACTTCCTAGGGGGCGGCCCCCAGACCCCGCAAGGGAGTTGCCCCTTGACCTCATCCGCTAACCGGGTAGCGGAACCCCCGTGTTAGGTCGCCTTAGGGGAACATTTGAGGATTTGAGTTCTTTAGAGTTCTTAGCCTCAGTAAGACTTATGTGCTTTATGTGGTAAAGAGATATCTGTATCTATTTGTTACAGATCCTGTGAATTCTGGGTAAAGGACTGAACCTGTTTAGAAGGCTTGGAAACGTGTCGATAAGCAATCAGGTGAGTTTTACTTTAAAAGTATTTTCAACTGGAATACATATACGTATGGTTTGGGAATGTGATAATTGGTGATTATGTGTATATATGCGATATATGTGAATTATAATATATTGAGGTATTATATTTACATGAGTATTATGATGTGTCATAATACGTTGGCCGGGCTTAGGACCGGTGTGTTTGGCTATAGAATATGTATAGCGTTGTTTGGCTGTAGATGTTGTACAGCGTTGTAAATTATTAGTTGGCTTGCAACCAACTAATATGGCCAGGAGGAATGAGAAGGGAAGGTACACGACGTGTGAGTTCAAATTGATATATTTGATTTTGTTGTGTGATTTATATGAATAGGGTTTATATAAATGATTTCAAACTAACAGGGATTTACCTCACTTAGACCATTTGGTCTAACCCTCATTTTGTTTTAAAATATGTATTCCAGGTGGCGGATCGGGTAAGAGCAAATAATTAGAGTAATCAAGGGATGGCTTTTGTAGAAGGAATATATGATGAAGATTTTGGCATGTTTAGCAGTTGTATCAAAATGATTAAATGTTGTGTATGTATTTAAGTATGAAGTTTGTAGTAGAATGGTTTCTTCTGATTGTAAAAGGCTACGGGACCGTACTTGTAATACGATGTTTCAATTGTTATATCAATGTTATGTTACATTATGTAATTTGTTGTGTATATGGGATTTGGGTTGTTACAAATGGTATCAGAGCTTTAGTTTAAGGGATTTAGGTATATGTATCTATACCTAGACTTAAACTGCATGTGAAGTAGGATGTCCCTATCATTATAGAACCTTGGGATGATGAAGTATAAAAGGTAGAAGGAACATCATGTAAGGTAATTTCATATTACACCTGTCCAGTGTAATTGTGATCTTACAGGTACATGTTTGAACTGGAATACCTTGTTATATGGGGTATGTGCTTATGTGTATATTAACCTTGTTTAAATCTACAGAATGGCAAGCGGTACACGGAATTCGAATCGAGGAGGAGGAAGAAATCCGAATAGTACGAATCCGCCGATAGGAATGGGGGACAGGGGAGGTAGAACTGGGGGCAGAGCCGGGGGTAGAGCTAGAGGTCGAGTCAGAGGATGAGTCCAGCCACATGGTACAGAGTTTGTTACCAGGGATGATCTAATGGCAGAAATGGGAAGATTGCAGGCTAGCATACAAACAATGTTTGATCGGAACCGTCATAATGAAACTGGAATACCGGATCCCGGACCGGAAAATGAAATGCCAATCACATCGACTGTTGTACCAGTACAAAGGAGGTGCGACTACAAAATGTTTTTAAGCTGTAGACCTCCTACCTACTCAGGAGACAGGGATCCAGTGAAAGCAATGAGATGGATGAAGGAAATAGAAGCTATTTTCAAGACGAGTAAGTGCGCTGACGAAGATAGAGTATTGTACGGAACAGCAATGTTAAAGGGGGATGCTTTGTATTGGTGGGAATCCTTTATTCATTCTAAAGGATCTGACGTTTATTCTACCCTCTCTTGGGAAGAATTTGTGATAGCCTACAGGAACGCATTTTGTCCCCAAGCAGCCTTCAAACAACTGGAAGGGGAATTTATGAACTTACAACAAGGAAACTTATCTGTTCGAGATTACACCGCTAGCTTTCTGGAAAAGTCTCGGTTTGCAGAATACTACGTTGCTACGGAGGCGATGAAGACGGAAAGGTTTATTTTTGGGCTGAACTCATAAGTCAGAAGACTAGTGACTGCAAAAGGACCCGATACCTTCTCAGCTGCAGTTGATGCCACGGAGAATGTTGAAAGAGATATTAGAAGAGATGCTGGCGATAAAAGTATCGGGAAGAGAAAGTGGGAAGGACCACAACACGATCCAAAGAAGTCCCGATTTCAGAGGTATGATAACCGTCCGCCGTTTCGACCAGCGGAAAGGCCATGTCAGAAGTGCAACCGTGTTCACCAAGGAAATTGCCAAGGTGATTTACGAGCGTGTTATAAGTGTGGGAAGACCGGGCACGTCATTAAAGATTGTAAGGTAACGCGGTTGTGTTTCGTATGCAATTCTCTGGATCACCTTCAGTCGAACTGTCCAAGGGGGAGGATACAGCAAGGTGGATCATCAGGCAGGCCAGCAATTGTTAAACCAGTAATACCAAGACTGGAACCGCCAGTAACCAGGGGTCGCGCATTTCAAATGACTGAGAAAGAAGCGGAGGAAACTCCGGATGTGGTCACAGGTACATTTTTAATAAACTCTACACGTGCAAAGGTGTTATTTGATTCTGGTGCAAACCGATCGTTTGTGTCTCCTGCATTTGCTGCTTGCCTGTGTTTGAAACCTAAAGTGCTAGAACATGCTCTATCAGTAGATAAGGCAAATGATAATCAAGTGTCAGTTAAAGAAGAGTTTAATGACTGTGTGATAAATATAGAGGAATGTAGAGTGCCGATACAATTGTTCCCTATAACTTTGATAGAGTTTGACGTCGTAGTGGGAATGGACTGGTTAGCTGAGAACCAGGCTATCATAAATTGTGATAAGAAGTTAATAAATGTTGTATTACCTGATAAAAGACCAGTAGTGATTTATGGTGATCGTAGGAATCATCAGTCTAGCCTTATATCTATGATAAAAGCCCGTAAGTGTGTGAATAAGGGTTGTCAAAGTTACTTGGCTTACGTGATAGATATTAAGCCAGAAAAGAATAGGATGGAAGATATTCCTATTGTTAGTGAATTTCTTGAAGTATTCCCCGAAGACTTGAATAGTCTTCCGCCTGTTAGACAAGTAGAGTTCGGTATAGACCTGATTCCCGGAGCCACTCCTTTAGCCCGTGCACCTTATCGTCTGGCACCTCCAGAGATGAAAGAGATGATGGCACAACTACAAGATCTATCCGATAAAGGTTTCATCAGACCTAGTTCTTCACCGTGGGGAGCACCAGTGTTATTTGTGAAAAAGAAGGATGGTTCGATGAGAATGTGTATCGACTACCGAGAACTGAATAAGCGCACGATAAAGAACAAGTATCCGTTACCCCAAATTGATGACCTCTTCGATCAGTTAGTTGGAGCTTGCTATTTCTCCAAGATTGATCTAAGATCCGGTTATCACCAGTTGAAAGTTAAAGAAGAAGACTGCCTTTCGAACAAGGTATGGTCATCACGAATTCTTAGTAATGCCGTTCGGACTGACGAACGCTCCAACTGCCTTTATGGATTTAATGAATCGGGTATGTAAGCCGTATCTCGATAAATTTGTAATTGTATTTATCGATGATATACTTATCTATTCCCGATCCAAAGAAGAGCATGCGCAACACCTTCGTTTGATCTTGGAGTTATTAAAGAAGGAAAAGATGTACGCTAATTTTTCTAAATGTGAATTCTGGCTACGGAAAGTTCAATTTCTGGGGCACGTGGTTTCTGAGAAAGGTATACAAGTTGATCCGATGAAAGTGGAAGCAGTTGAAAAGTGGGAACCGCCGAAGACAGCAACCGAAGTACGTAGTTTTCTGGGTTTAGCCGGCTACTATCGGAAATTTATAAAAGACTTCTCTCGTATCGCAACGCCTTTGACTAAGCTGACCCGGAAGAACCTGAAGTTTGAGTGGAAAGCAGAACAAGACGAGGCATTCCGGATATTGAAAGAGAAACTGTGAAGCGCACCGATTCTATCACTACCTGAAGCTTCGAAAGATTTTGTTGTTTATAGTGATGCGTCAAAACTGGGATTGGGATGTGTACTTATGCAGCGGGGAAAGGTTATTGCTTATGCTTCTCGTCAATTAAAGGATCATGAAAGACAGTATCCTACGCATGACATGGAGCTTGCAGCAGTTGTCTTCGCGTTGAAGATTTGGAGACATTATCTGTATGGTTCCAAATGTCAGATTTATACTGATCACAAGAGTCTCCAACACCTCTTTGATCAGAAGGAACTGAATATAAGACAAAGGAGATGGCTAGAAATGCTGAACGATTACGATTGTGAAATCCTTTATCACCCGAGAAAGGCGAATGTGGTGGCGGATGCATTGAGTCGTCAAGAAAGGAGTGGAACAATAAAAGTTATTTCGCTACGAACTGAACTCCTACCCAACATATTTGATGAATTGCAGAAGTGTCAAGTGGAGGCTTATCAAGAAGAACATCTGAAATCAGAACGGTTAGTGGGGATATCAGCATTGTTAGTGAAGGATGATCGCGGGTTATTATGTCTGGGAAACAGAGTGTGGGTACCTCGTTTGGGTGGTTTACCTGATCGTGTGTTACAAGAAGCTCATCAATCCCGTTTCTCTATTCACCTAGGTACAAACAAGATGTATAAAGACCTAAAGCAATTCTATTGGTGGCCGGGGATAAAAATAGGGATTGCTCAGTATGTGGAAAAATGTGATACTTGTAAGAAAGTGAAGATCGAACACCAAAAGCCGTTTGGTCAACTACAACGACTAGAAATACCTATGTGGAAGTGGGAGCAGATTACTACGGATTTCATCACAAAGTTACCAAGAACTCTGAAGGGATTTGATTCTATTTGGGTGATCGTCGACAGATTGACAAAGTCAGCACACTTTTTACCGATAAAGGAAACCGATTCGATGGAACGATTAGCTAAGTTGTACATTGACGAAATAGTAACTCGGCATGGAGTCCCAATCTCGATCATTTCTGATCGTGATAGTCGTTTTACTTCAAGGTTCTGGAGAAGTTTTCAAAAGGAGATGGGAACGCAGATAAAGTTAAGTACGGCGTATCATCCTCAAACAGATGGGCAAAGTGAACGAACGATTCAGACCTTAGAAGATATGCTCCGGGCTTGCATTGTTGATTTTGGGGGATCATGGGATAAGCACTTACCGTTGATCGAGTTTGCATATAACAACAGTTATCATTCCAGCATTCAAGCGGCACCGTTTGAAGTATTGTATGGTAGAAAATGTCGAACGCCTCTGTGTTGGAATGAAGTGGGGGAGAAACAGTTAGCAGGGCCAGAAATAGTTCAGTTAACCTCCGATAAAGTTACTCAGATTCGAGAAAGATTGAAAGTGGCTCAAGATAGACAAAAGAGCTACGCGGACAGCCGTCGAAAGCCATTGGAATTTCAAGTTGGGGATTACGTAATGTTAAAGGTTTCACCGTGGAAAGGAGTCATCCGATTTGGAAGGCAAGGTAAACTAAGTCCAAGGTATATCGGACCGTTTGCAATTACATAAAGGATTGGTGAAGTAGCCTACAGATTGGATCTTCTGCCAGAGTTAAGCAAGATTCACAACGCGTTTCATGTATCGAATATTCGAAAGTGTTTGGTTGCACCAGATCAGGCCGTCTCTCTACCAGATATACAAGTGGATGCAAAGCTGAATTATGTGGAAGAACCGGAAGCCATTTTAGACAGCAAAGTTAAAATCTTACGTAGTGGGAAGGAGATCAGACAAGTGAAAGTTCAGTGGAGACATCATAGGGGCCAGGATGCTACTTGGGAATCGGAGTCAGAAATGAGAACTAAGTACCCGCATCTTTTTGCTTAAACCGAATTCCGGGACGGAATTCTTTTAAGGGGGGGATCATGTAATACCCCGGGTAAGTTCGTTAGTTAAAAGTTAGTCCCGTTAAATTTTGTTAACTTTAGAATGTGAAGTTAAAGGTAAGTTTGGATAGATTTATAAGTAAAGGGTGTAATTGGTCATTAATGTTAACTTAAGGACTAGAGTGGTAAATTGATTTAGATATTAACCTTAATGGAATTTGACATTTCCAAAAATCAGTATTATCCAGAAAACTTGCAAAGTGTGTGTGTGTGTGTGTGTACTTGGAGAAGAAAAGAGGTTTTGGAGTTAGGGTTTCAATTTGGTGCAATTGGAAGTAGTTACAGGTATGTTTCCTTTACTAATTATGTTTATAATGATTAGTAGATTGTTTCTATCGGTCTGGAATCAACATAATCGAACTGGTGTAAACCTCAGCCGAATTCTGGGTAGAAATTGGGATGAACAGCAGAGGTATCCGGACAAGTTGAATGTGTCCGAGTAGTTTTGTTGGTGGTGTCCGGGTAGTCTTGTTGCTAGTGTCCGGACGAGACTTTTATCCGGGTAAGTTCCTTTTTCCTATGTTTTCCGGATAGAATAAGATATCGGATAGTATCCGGATTACTTTGGTGTCCGGATGACGTCCGGATTGTATAAGTTGTCCGGAAAAGTCTTGTTGTCCGGAAAAGTTGTGTTGTCCGGAAAAGTTGAGGTATCCGGATAGTGTAGCTGTTTGACCAATTTTGAGATTTCAGATACTTTTGAGTGTCCGGATGTAGTTTCTAAATGTATTTTGAATTAGGTTGTCCCAAAAACTTCCTGGGGGGCGGCCCCCAGACCCCGCAAGGGCGTTGCCCCTTGACCTCATCCGCTAACCGGGTAGCGGAACCCCCGTGTTAGGTCGCCTTAGGGGAACATTTGAGGATTTGAGTTCTTTAGAGTTCTTAGCCTCAGTAAGACTTATGTGCTTTATGTGGTAAAGAGATATCTGTGTCTATTTGTTACAGATCCTGTGAATTCTGGGTAAAGGACTGAACCTGTTTAGAAGGCTTGGAAACGTGTCGATAAGCAATCAGGTGAGTTTTACTTTAAAAGTATTTTCAACTGGAATACATATACGTATGGTTTGGGAATGTGATAATTGGTGATTATGTGTATATATGCGATATATGTGAATTATAATATATTGAGGTATTATATTTACATGAGTATTATGATGTGTCATAATACGTTGGCCGGGCTTAGGACCGGTGTGTTTGGCTATAGAATCTGTATAGCGTTGTTTGGTTGTAGATGTTGTACAGCATTGTAAATTATTAGTTGGCTTGCAACCAACTAATATGGCCAGGAGGAATGAGAAGGGAAGGTACACGACGTGTGAGTTCAAATTGATATATTTGATTTTGCTGTGTGATTTATATAAATAGGGTTTATATAAATGATTTCAAACTAACAGGGATTTACCTCACTTAGACCATTAGGTCTAACCCTCATTTTGTTTTAAAATATGTATTCCAGGTGGCGGATCGGGTAAGAGCAAGTAATTAGAGTAATCAAGGGATGACTTTTGTAGAAGGAATATATGATGAAGATTTTGGCATGTTTAGCAGTTGTATCAAAATGATTAAATGTTGTGTATGTATTTAAGTATGAAGTTTGTATTAGAATGGTTTCTTCTGATTGTAAAAGACTACGGGGCCGTACTTGTAATACGATGTTTCAATTGTTATATCAATGTTATGTTACATTATGTGATTTGTTGTGTATATGGGATTTGGGTTGTTACAAGATGAAATTTATAGCAGTCAAAGTGAAAGTTTCAAAGTTTGTCAAAGTGAAGATAAAGATTGTTTGAAATTTTTCAAAGCTATTTCAAAAATTGTTCTTTCTTAATTGCAAAGAGGAAGATTATTCTACGAGCTGAAGAGTTAAAGTTACGGAGATTAAAGAGATGAAGATTGTTGTCACATATTTTTAAAGTTAGAGAATAAAATGTATTCAAGATTTATTAAAAGTTTTTGTAATTGTAAAAGTAAAATTAATTCAAATTTAAAGCTAGTTTAGCTTGTTTCTTGTATTAGTCAATGGTATAAATAGGTTCTTTGTAGTTAGAGTTGCTAAGAGATTAAGCATTGTAAGATCATTTGTAAGATTGAGAGAAAGGTTCTAGAGAGAGAGTCTAGAAAGAGAAAGTTGTATTCCATTCTAATCTTGTAACTTTCTCATATCAATCAAATATCAAAGTGTTGTGATTCATTGTTACTTGTTAAAGATCACATTCTCATAAAGATGTAAAAGAAAAAGTGTGTACTGATATTTATGTAACTATTGTATAGTTTTGGTTATAAAGGTCCAAATGTGAAGACCATATATGGATTGTTATATGAAAGGGTGGGTTGCTAAACCTTGATTAATATTAATTATTATGTCATTAATAATTATAAATAAATATTAACTATTAATTATAAATGAATATTAATTTTGCATAAATATTAATTAATAATAATTTATATTAATTAAAAACTACTATCTAAATTTAAGAGTAAATTGCATTTTTGGTCCCTGTGGTTGTCCGATTTCTTTGAAAGGAGGACCTAAACTTCAATAATTCAAATAGTGGTCCCTGAGGTATTCGATTTTGTTCCAAATCCAGTCCCTGGTCACTAACCCCGTTAAAAAGGCCAGTTAGTGCCAGGGTTATTTTCGTCCATTCCAAATTTCCCTCCCAAATTAAGTATACCAACCTCATTAACTCGGCTTTAAGAACGAACCAACACCCCTGCTCTCTTCCATCTTCCACATCTCACACTCTGTTTCCTCATTTCTTCCAAAAATGGTGATATGCTATTGTGGTTGTGAAGCAAGTTTAAAAACATCTTGGACGACTGCAAACCCTGGACGCAGGTTCTATTCTTGTGGAGCTATGGTAAGGCCCCTGTTTCCTGCAATTTCTTAACATTTCATGGATTTTCTGGTTTTTTACCACCAAACTCCAAAATTCTCCCTATTTTCACTTGTACAGGGTAAAAGGTGTTCCTTCTTTGGATGGTTAGATCCACCAATCTGTGCTAGGGCTATCGATGTTGTCCCTGGGTTACTGAGGTCAAGCACATACTTGAAGAAACTATCAACTCAAGAGAAAGTGAGTAGATTTAAGCTAGTTTTTGGGATTTTGGTTAATGATCAATGTAGCCACTGCTTTCTTTTTGGTGTAATGTTAAGTTTTAATTAGCATCAATGAAATGCTATCTGTTTGACACAATCCTTGTTTTGAAATGGTTTCTATTTGGAAAGTGCACAATCCTTGTTTGACACAATCCTTACCAAAACAGTTACAATAGCAACGAGACATAACTACCAAAAGACATTCAAGAGGCTAAACATAATTACCAAAATACATTAAATAGGCTAACAGCCTTGTATACCATACATACACATATATTGTTTATCAACCACCAACAAGTACCCAAAACACGTTGTTTATCAAACATCAACCATCAACCACCTAAATACATTGTTTATCAACCACCAAACAACCACCTAAACTACTTGCATTGTTCATACAGGAGGCTGTGAAGCTCCTTCCTTCCCTTTACATGTCCTTGAATTGTGCCCCAATTGTTTACACTTATCACAAGTGACTGGGATCCCTTTCCTTGATAACTTGCCACTCTTCCTCTTCCTCTGCCTCTGCCTCTGACTTTGAAACATCTCTTCAGCTGTCTTCCTCCTCTTTTTCTTTGGCCTGCCCACTTGTGTGTGATGATCTGGTGGAACCAAAGTTGTCATGCAGTTTGATTTGTCCCAAAGCATGCATCTATTGATTGGCTCAATCTTAAAGTTGTACATGTCCCTCCATGTGCTAAGCCTGTATGATTCGTGCACCCATGATTCAGGGTCTTCTTTGATTCCATTCTGTGCCATATTCCAGTTATTTGCCACTGCATGCTTGCAAGGAATTCCTGTTAATTCCCACCTTCTACAAGAGCATGTCCTTGCTCTAACATCAACTATGCACTGATCATTCCAAGGTCCAGATACCTGTCAACACAACAGTATAAGTAAGAAGGTTCATGTGCATGTTACAACCATGAGACAAGTATAGGGCATGTGTTTGTAACATACCTAGTATCTATCTCCTCCATTGTACACAACCTGGTATTTGCTTGCTTCCTTCTTCACACTGTCCATTATCTTGTTTGCAGTTGGGGTCAATGGTCCATCACAACCATCAATGACATTTAAAACATTAACAATTCTCTTCATAAGATACACTCTAATGTACTCCAAGCAAGAATGAATTGGTTTGCCCCTAGCAGCAATGATTTGCCTATTGAATACCTCACACATGTTATTTAGAAGCACATTAGAGTGACATCTACCTTTATGCATCAAAAAATCACATCAATGTGTTATTCAGCCATTCAACAATTCAGCCATTTAAGAGTTATTTACCTGTAAAGTGTGATCTGCTCCAATGTTGGGGGGGATCTTATTCAACCAATCATAACAATTCTTATTGAATGCTTTCAAGTTCTCCATTGCTGTTCTGAATTGGGGGACAGTAGGAGCTGTTGCACACTTCCACAGATGATCCTTGTAGGCCTTACCTTTCCATTGAAGCTTCATATTCTCCTGTATGTGCCTAAGACAGTATCTATGTTCAGCAGAAGGAAACAACCTTTGGATTGCTGGAAGAATGACCTATATGCAAATTAAGACAATAATTAACCACAATATTTCCAATCAAGACAATCTATGCTTAATAAGACAAAATTAAGTAAATTCAGTCCCTCTATGCAAATTCAGTCCCTCATTCAATTAAGACAGAAATTAAGTATTTAACACATAAAGTAAGTAGGTAAGACAGATCATACCTTTTGCCTATCACTGATGAATGTGAAGTTGGAATTGGCTTCAAGATCAAGGTCATCTCCAAGGTACTCTAAGAACCACTGCCATGAACTTGTTGACTCAGACTCCACCACTGCATAAGCCACTGGATAGATGCCATGGTTGGGGTCAATTCCTACTGCTGTCAATACTTGTCCAGGAAAAGGGCCCTTCATAAATGTCCCATCTAATCCCAACAACTCCCTGTGTCCATCTCTAAACCCCCTTTTCAAAGGTCCCAAACATATGTAAACCCTTTTGAATTTTCTCTTATCACTGTCAGGGTTAGCTTCTCTCTCTACTTCCAACTTAACAGTGGTATCTGGGTTGCACCTTTGCACCTCATACAGGTAATCCCTCAACTGGCTATATTGTACTTCATAGTCCCCCCAAATCCTCTTGTTGGCTAACTGTTTTACCCTCATAGCTTTGGAAGGTGATACCATAATTTCAAACTTCTCAGACAAATACGATTGAATTGATTTCAAAGGCATATTTGGATCTAGCTTCAGCTGCTCGGTGATATGCTTTGAAAGATAACTTGCAGTAGCCATACCTACCTCTCTTGTTTGGAAACATTTGTGAGTGGAGTAGTAGGTTTTCACAATCCAAGTTATCTCCCTTGTAGAAGTGGAGAGGTATAAAACCCATGTACAACTTGGCCCATTGGACTTTCTCCATTTACTCTTTCTGCCTTTGGCAGGCCCACTAGGCCCACCTTCATCCTTTAACTGAGGCAATGAACCCCTGCAAACTGACATGATTCTGTATCCATCATTCTTGATCACAACTATGTCTCTCCTAGTCTCAATTGCATGTTGTTTGATTAAAGTCTTGATTGTGTCTTTGCTACCAAAGGTCTGTCCTAAGTAAAAGTCAACACCCTGCCCATTATGTCCTAAGCATTGACTAGCTACATCCATTTCATAATCAGAATCAAAGTTGTCAATGTCAAAAGGATCTACATCACCATCTACATTCTGACTATCATTATCTTCTCCACCTACTCCCACCCAGTCTCCCTCTATATCCACATAATCATCTCCTAATGCATCAAACTCGTCCTCAGAATCATATGGATTGCTATCTGACACGGGGTTTTGACACCCCGCGAATCTTTACCGCAAGTGTACGGGTCGAAGTCAAGTAATAGTACTTGGAAAGTACGAGTATCGAATCACGGGGAACTAGGAACTAAGTATCACAATTACTATAATCTCGATTAACTGGACTGTCAAAATTGGAGGATGGGTTTTAAAACTAATTACTAACAAATCACAACTTAAACGTAAACGGAACAAAGATCAAATTAAGAACTTCGATAGAGAGAAAAGTTGAGGGTTGGAAATCCTCCGGTTCTACACATGCACACAAACAACTCAAACAATTACCAGTTTATCCCCTTAATGATTCCCAAATCTTTTAAAGTCACCGTTGTTCTCTTTCAAGCCACAACGGGTTTTATTTTGAAAAGGATAAGTTTAATCTCTCGATCTCACCTATGGATTTCAAAACACATTAAGTACTCGATTTATATTTAACTTGGCTAGATTTTCTCTCGAAAACAACCTAACGGGTTAATTGGGACTAAGACTTATTCAGTAATCTCTATCACTGATTTATCGTCTTAGGCATGCAATTCCTAGTTCTATTTAACAGTTAATTCTCTCGAACTCAACTGAAAATAATAAGTCAATTAAAAGCTAGCTAGACTTTCAAAGGCATTAAACACAAAATCACATGCTTCATTAATCAAAGAAAAAACAATAAAAGTTCAAATCATCTGGTTACATGCTTTATAAACCGAATTCATTCCAACCCCCAACACGAACCGGTTAGTTCGTGTCGGTGGTGAATTCAAACACAAGAGAGAAAGATGAAACTATGTATGTAAACATGGTAACGCGAAAGATTAAAAACATGAGAAATAACGTGATGAACTCCCTTCAATCGTGCTTGTATCTACGTTCCGTGATGATTGTCTCCGTGATCGGCCCTCTAACGTGACTCCGAAAGCTCCGAAAAATCGCCGGAAATCGCCCCAAAATCGCCCCTGGTCGTCTACCGAAAGTTGGATACCGAAAAAGTGACCTAAATCCCGAATTAAAAAGCTGAAAACGACCAAACAGAGGGTTACGCCACTTGCCACGCGACTTGCAAGTCGCGTGGTAAGTCGCGCGTGTTGTTTTTGCAGCGTGGGTCGATTTCTGGTTCGCGGGTCGGGTCCTGGTTCGGCCGCGGGTCTTGGGCTTGGCTTTTGGGCTTCCGTTAGGCTTCGTTTGGGATCGTTTTGGGCTCTTTTTAGTTTCTTTTCTCGAGGAATGCCGCCTTTTAGATAACCTGTGTGAATCACTAGATAAACCGTAAAATACACGCCTTTTTACTTGAATACAAGCCAATCTCATTGGTTTGAGAACCAGAAATAACGCCAAAAAGTGGCGTTATCACTATCATAACTCTCAATGTCCCCATGGTTCCCACTTCCCTGGCTCATATCATTGTTCAAGTTAATGGCATTGTTCAAGTCAATTCCATTAATGCCATTGTTCCTGACAACCAAATTGTTCAAGTCAATGACATCAATGGCATTGTTCAAATCTACCCCCTGCTCCAACTGAACCCCCTCACATTGTCCTACTTCTGGTATCCCCTGCCCTTGTCCTACTTCTGGCAAATCAGATTCCAATGCAATGAAAGGATCCAAGGAAAATTGCAAATTATCAAAACTTTGGTTCAAGTCAATATTTTCCTCAGCATTCATTTTGTGATGTTCAATGTATACCTCAATCTCTCTGACCATAGGGACATACTTTAACAAGTTTTTTATATCATCATCATTACTTATATCTTGCAAGCCAGTATCAAGGTCAGTGGATGGAATTAAGAAATGGTAAAACATTACCTCATCCTTGTAACCTAATGCTCTCATCATAGCATGGAACTCATGCACCGCAAGGTGATCAGTGTTGATCAAATCAACAAAATCAACCTTACCATTTACGTATCTTCTTCCTGGAGCACTTGTAAACAAACCTCCATGGTTGATCTTTGATGTTATCAACGTTGGGTAAACACCTAAGGCAAAAAAGAGGAAATATCAGGATACGATTTGCGTGTGTGTAATACCAGAAGTAAACACTTAAAACAGAGCAAAATACTTACTATAAACATCTGATGGAGTCCAATCTTCATCTAACTCAGTTCTGAGTATCCACGATGATGACATTCCACACGAGGGTTTTTGAAGATTTTCCGTTTGCGAGAGTGAGAGTGAGAGTGAGAGTGACGATTAGTTTGAAACCGTGAGTGACGATTAGATTACTAAGTTAATGAGGTTCGTTTTTCTTTAATTACTTAATTTGGGAGGGAAATTTGGAATGGACGAAAATACCCCTGGCACTAACAGGCCTTTTTAACGGGGTTAGTGACCAGGGACTGGATTTGGAACAAAATCGAATACCTCAGGGACCACTATTTGAATTATTGAAGTTCAGGTCCTCCTTTCAAAGAAATCGGACAACCACAGGGACCAAAAATGCAATTTACTCTAAATTTAATTATACATGATTAATTAATTTTAAATTTCACAATAGTTATTAATAATTTAATTATTTATTGATATTAGTAACTATATCAGTTACTTTTTAATTATAATTGCATATATTCAGATATAAAAAAGCAACTATAGCAATTTTAAAAATATTTATATATGTTACATAAAAAATAAGTCACACTTACTCTATTTCATAGATAAATAAAATATACTAAATAATTTTAATAAAACATTTAATTTAATTATTAATTATATATATTTTTAAATATTAATTAATTAGGATATATGAGGTTCATCAATTTTAATATTATTTATATTATATGTAGTCGTTATTTAAAATCATAAATCAATGTAGTTTTTTTGTAAAGTTTGTCTTAACAAATTCAAAAAATTTATAGTATATATATAATAATCAATATAAAAGTCTGTCATTAACATATAATATTATTTAATTTTTATTTACTATCTTATTTTTAATTAATTAACATGTTATATTATTATAAGTTTATTTGAATATATTATGAAATATTTGTAATTGACTATTTTTTTAAGAAGTCTTTTTGGTCATTGAACATGCTTAGAGCATCTCCAACCGTTTTTTCAAAATGGAGAATTTGGGGATTTTAGACAAATTTTTTGCTTCAACCGATTCTCCAAAATTGAGAAAGTATTTGGTGAACTCTCCAAAAATAATTACCATGAAAAAGAAATGGCTTTTTATTATATTCCACCAATTATAAATGTTGAAATGAAATGTTTAAGAGAGAAAAATAATATTTTGTTAGATATATATATATATATATATGTATATATATATAATACTTTAATAATATAAGTAATGACGTAATTTCCAAAATGAAGAATCTGTTGGAGTTAAATACAATTTTTTTAGAGATTTTGGACTTTAGTTCTCCATTTTGAAAACATTTTGGAGAATCTATTGGAGATGCTCTTATAAACTAGTTTTTGTCAAACATAATTCGTTTATCGACTAGCTTAATTATCAACTACCTACTAACTTATTATCTAATAACTAGTTTATCAATCATCAACTATTTTATCATCTACTTATCAAACATAGCCTTAGCACTACTAAACAAATGACCTTTTTCGACGGACGTGTCAGACGGATTTTCCGTCGGAAATTTTTCCGACGGATTTTCCGTCGGAAATTTTTCCGACGGATTTCCGACAGAACCAAGAAAAGTCAACAAAGGTGTTAATATGTCGGAAATCCGTCACAAATCCGCCACTGAAGTTTAAAAAAGAAAGAAATTATATATTCTCGAAAATGTTTGTGATGGATTTGTGACGGATTTGCGACGGAAACGTATCCGCCACAAATCCGTCACAAATATTTGTTAAATTACAATTAAGTTACTTAATGAATGTAATTAGCAATTAAATAATAAGATTACAATTAATTAGTTAAACTAAATAACAATTAAAAAATAAAATTAGAAAAATCTTATTAATTTTCGACGGAAAATAAATTATATAATTTTTTTTAGTTTCCGTCAGAAATTAATAAGATTTTTAAGTAAATATTTTTTAAAATTGAAGATTTTTTAAAAATCTTATTATTTTCCGACGGATTTCCGACGGAAATTTAAAAAAATTAATTTTTTAAAATTCCATCGGAAACCCGTCGGAAATATCTTGAAATATATTTTTAGTATTAAGGGGTTTTTAAATAACTGTTTTTTTAATCGAAGTTTTTAAAAGTTTTATTATTTTCCGACGGAAAATAAAAAATTAATTTTTTTTACTTTCCGTCGGAAATATCTTGATTTTTTTATTTCATTTTAAATAAGGGTTTGAATGAATATTTTTTTAAACTTAAAGGAATTTAAAAATCTTGTTATTTTCCGACGGAAAATGTAACAACCCAAAATCTAATAAAATATAAGTTTTAACATTTCAATCAAAAACGGTCCCAAAGTCTACAATACATCAAATTTACTCTAAACTCGCAGCGGAAACCACCTTCACAACTGAGATACTACAAGAAGCCCGACGGTACTCTACAAGTCTTCACTACCTCTCGCTCTTTTACCACGACCCGACCTTCCATCATCATCAGATGAAACTCCATACACGATTAATACCTGAAAATGGTTTTTATTTTTGAAAAGCGAGGGTTAGACCATGAGGTCTAGTGAATTCCCTCTTTAAAACAGTTCCACATAAACAGTAGTATAAAACAATTAACCATTATAACAATAAACGGAAGTTCCGATTTAAAGGCTTGACTCCACATAAGGGTATTGCACAGTGGTCACAACTTTCATCACCTTACAAAGCCAGGTACGGCATTCGCCCAAAAAGCCGGGTACGGCTGTCGCCCTACAAAGACGGGTACGGTTATCGCCCTACAAAGCCGGGTACGGCTATCGCCCTACAAAGCCGGGTACGGCTATCTTCCATGTCGCCCCCACTGTGCAACCCGACTCCCCACATTACAACCTCATCACAAGCATATGAAATCAACATTTACGTATGAATGAACGTATAAACAACTTGCATGCATTTGTAAACATTTCCATATCATGTACAATAAAACCTTTCAAAACGTTTAAACATGTCATCATACTCATAACCATAATCATTTAAGAAACCTTTACTAAAACTTTTAATCATGTCAGCATGCTCAAACCAAATTCAGATACGAAAACTTTAGCAAAACATTTCATTTGCGTCAAAAGGGTTTAGGAAACTCACCTTAGCATTCGCACATCGACATACGCTCCGAAACCCACTTTAGTTTAACCCGAACACCTGAATTGGACGTCATAAGAATGGTGTTAAACCACCTAATTACATCCCAAAACATCCCTACTAAGCCCCTAAAACAAACCCCCAAACGGTGCCTCGATTCTAGACCCGAAACCCGAAGCGAACCGAAGAAGGTGCACAAAACAGAGGCTTACGCCACTTGCCACGCGGTTTGCAAACCGCGGGACAAACCGCGTAAGTCCCTGTTCGTGACTCCCCAGACTGCACTCCAAAAATTCAGTCCGAAAACTCAACTCTAATGCCCCCAAAATGCTCCCAAATCGACTTTTAAGCATCCAAAATAAGATAGTGGATGTTCTAGACCTTTCCCCACAATTACTCATCATCAAAACATCAAATAATTCAACCAAAACCATCCAAAATCTAACCATTGATTCATGGTTTCAAGCCCCAAAACTCATGAACCCAAACCATAGAAAAATGGAGATTACTAAGCAAACAAGATGAGGTTCCTTATTGAAATGATCAAAACTCATAGGGAATCAATCCCAACATCACTTGCTTTCTTTCTTATTGGTTAAGACTCAACCAACAATTGGATTATCAATTTCCCCAAACCAATTTCTAGACTAGCCAAACATAGAGAAGAAGAAGAAAGGAATGAGAGATCATACCTTGAAGATGATACTCAAATCATTTGCTGCAACTCTTTTCACCACTCTTCCAATTGGGGTTCTTCTTCTATCTCCAATCTCCTCCCAAATCGTATGAACCAAATGAAATGAAGTAATTTAGGGTTTTTCATCTTATTATAGCTTCTTCAAATCACCCCCCCCCCCGGCACATAAGTTCCAAGTTTTTACACTTTGGCCACCAAACATTCCATTCTATTCTAAAATCACAAGAGCTGAAAATATGGGGTGTTACAGAAAATAAAAAATTAATTTTTTATTAATTTTCGTCGAAAATATCTTGATTTTTTTTTTCATTTTTAATAAGGGTGTGAGGTTTTAAAAATAGGAAAAATGTACCGACGGATTTATCCGTCGGAAATTTCGTATCCGTCGGAAATATCATTTTCTGGCGGGGGACTATTCGACAGCTTTATCCGTCGGTAATGACAATTTCCTACGGATTTCTGACGGATTTGTCCGTCGAAAAAGCCAATCTGTGTTGTAGTGTAGTTTTTGTAGTTTCATTAATTGGTTCATACAAACTCATCTTGCATCATTTTAATTAAAAAAAATTAATTGTAGAAAAACATTACAATACTAACTTGATCCTTGGATCATATATATGCACTGTCTTACTCATAGCATCAAAGCTCTCTAAACTTTTCCAATTTAAGTAGCTATAACTTGGAAACAATATTTTGTCTATTCACAAAATTTCAAAATTTCTGACTCAAAATCAGATTATGAATAACATAATTCAGAATTTTATACAACGATTATTTTTTGTGTGAGATTATAAATTACAATATTATATAGCCGTTCTCTATGACTTTCACATAAAGAAACCGATCATTATAAGAAAATCGACCACATCGGTCATTGGTTCTACGTATACGTGATTAACCGACTGTATATCACATAAACAACTCGTTAAAAACAAAATGCAAATAAGATCATAAGTGTGAGGGTTATAGTCGTCTACTTGGTGATATTTAAGTAGTCGTGGCTTATTTATAGTAGCTCAGATATCTTAAATTCGAACCTTACAAGTTACGTATGTATTTTAACTGATAAAGTACAAAGATATTACCGTAAAAGAAAAGTTTTAAAGTTTGTAGGTCACGTGAGGTCCTGAAATGTAAGTCACGTGGAAGGGATCCAATGACCCGAGTGGTGCTGACTCTGTTCAGTCATCCATCCAATTTGTCCCACCCAATATTTAACCATCTTAATTTCTTGGGCTGACCAAATATTCCTCCCTTTCCATGTTCTTCAACTTCTTTTTTTCTTTCTATAAACTTTGAACAAATTATTTGTTATAGTATATTTTTTGAAGGGTGTCCTAGGTTATGCTTAGACTAATTCCGATAAATTATGATTGTAAGACATTAACCCTGATTAAACCTCAGTGGCTACAAATTATGTTCGTCTGGATTCGAATCCTGCATAAATGGGACATTCCGCCACATCCCCCAGTGACTCAACCAGTACGTCACAACCCTTGTAGTTTATTTGTTATAATATTTGTGTCAATGTTATATTGTTAATATTGTATGATAAAATAATTATACATGTTTGAGTATTTATATAAGATCATTTTAAAAGAAATTGGACTCTGGCATGTAGCTCAGTTGGCAAAGGAGTGGAGTGACTTTGCCCAATACATAACAGGTCATGGGTTCGATCCCAGACCCCTCCACTAGCCTCAGCCGCTGAGTAAGCCAAAAAATGCCCCCTCACATTGGTGTCCTTGGAGGCAGGTTTCGTGTGGGGCCGGTTAGGATTGCCGGTAATCAACTTTTTGCCCAATTTTAAAAGAAATTGTATTCACATCTTATATTTGTGTATTATACTCGATGAGTTATTAGATATCTGTTAATTGATAGACGATAAAAATTTAGGTCATCTTAATGTGGGGTTATTTGGGTATTTTAAAAGACTTGATAAATATTTGGTGAATTTGTTTAGAAAAGTAGACAGACGAAACTAGAAAGATAGTGACGGTGCTACTTTTATTATTGTTGTTAGTTTGTCATACTATATTAATAAGATAATAACATGCTATAATTTAGTGCACCAAAATGCTTGATGTTGCAAAAGAAAGTCTCATTTGTTAATAAGGTAATTTATATGCTAAATTTTCGAAATACTACCGTTTAAGGCATAGTTTGGCAGCAAAAAAAACTAGCTTATAAGCTAGCTCTTTTTTTTGGTACATGTTTGAAAACGCTACTTGGAAAAGCTTTTCAGTAGCTTTTTGTAATATTCCAATATTACCCTCATTAATATAATAATTTATTTATTAACTATTATTATAAATAAGTATCAAGTGGGACTGCCCACAGTTGAAGAAGGGTTATGCTGGGGGTGAAGGCGGTGGTAGCGGAGGAAAGAATGGAGAGAGAAAGGTGGAGCCGGCTCGCACGAGGGCGAGGGCTTTCCACATGTCTGCTGAGGAGGCGGTGAACACGGCTGATGTGGTAACAGGTACCTTTCCTATAGACTCGACTTTTGCTAAAGTATTGTTTGATTCGGGGGGCCAACCGTTCGTTTGTGTCGCCCAATTTTATTCAAAAATCGCAAGTGAAACCCAAGAGGTTGAACTTTGGGTTTGAGGTAGAAGTAGCGGATGATAGTCGAGTCTGGGTGAAAGAGGTCTATGAGGGATGTAGCATAGACGTAGATGGTCACTTGTTTCCTTTGAGGTTGCATCCGATGCGAATGGAGGAGTTCGATGTAGTCCTAGGAATGGACTGGTTAGCGGAGAATGATGCTAATATAGTATGTAATAAGAAGTTAATTCGGATCGCCATGCCCGATAAGAAGGAAGTGGTAATTTACGGAGATCAGCGGAATAGGAAGTCGTGTTTGATATCGATGATGAAAGCTAGGCGATGTTTGGGAAAGGGATGTCTGGGGTATTTAGCTTACGTGTTAGATGCTAAGAAGGAGAAGAGGAGTGTAGAGGATGTACCGGTAGTGAGTGAGTATCCGGAGGTGTTTCCGGATGATTTGACGAGTCTGCCTCCAGATCGTCAAGTAGAGTTCAGAATAGAACTGTTGCCTGGGGCGGCATCGATTGCACGTGCGCCCTATCGTATAGCACCAGCAGAGATGAAAGAGATGATGACGCAATTACAGGAATTACTTGACAAAGGTTTTATTCGTCCGAGCTCATCGCCTTGGGGAGCGCCGGTACTTTTTGTTAAGAAGAAGTACGGATCCATGCGAATGTGCATAGATTACCGTGAGCTCAACAAGGTAACTGTGAAGAACAAGTACCCACTTCCGAGAATCGATGACCTCTTCGACCAGTTACAAGGTGCGAGTTATTTCTCGAAGATAGAGTTGAGATCGGGTTATCATCAATTGAAAGTGAGAGAAGAGGATGTGTCGAAGACGGCTTTCCGTACGAGATATGGACACTATGAGTTCTTAGTCATGCCTTTCGGGTTGACTAATGCGCCGGCAGTGTTCATGGATTTGATGAATCGTGTGTGTAGCTCGTTGTTGGACAAGTGCGTGATTGTCTTCATCGACGATATTCTGATTTATTCTCGTACCCAAGAGGATCACGAGAGGCACCTTCGAGCAGCACTGGATTTGCTAAAGCGTGAGAAGTTATATGCGAAGTTTTCAAAATGCGAGTTTTGGTTACGAGAAGTACAGCTTTTGGGTCATGTGGTGTCGGCGGACGGTATCAAGGTAGATCCCGCCAAGATTGAAGCCATTAAAGATTGGGAGGCGCCAAGAACCCCATCGGAAGTGAGACGCTTCCTCGGATTAGCGGGTTATTATCGAAAGTTTATTCAAGACTTCTCTCGAATAGCTTCACCACTGACATCTTTGACAAGGAAAAACGTCAAGTTCAGTTGGACTGAAGCGCAAGAATCTGCATTCGAGAAGTTGAAAGAAAGTTTAAGCAGTGCTCCAGTTTTGTCGTTGCCTGATGGAACGATCAGTTTTGTAATATACAGTGACGCGTCTAAGCTTGGGCTGGGGTGTGTATTGATGCAGAATGGGAAGGTGATCGCCTACGCTTCCCGACAGTTGAAAGACCACCAGAAGAATTACCCTACCCATGATATGGAGTTAGCAGCGGTGGTGTTTGCTTTAAAGATTTGGCGACATTACTTGTTTGGAGTAAAGTGTCAGATCTACACTGATCACAAAAGTCTGAAGCATCTGTTTGATCAGAAAGAACTAAATATGAGGCAGAGCAGGTGGATGGAATTGTTGAATGATTACGACTGCGAGATTCTTTACCACCCGGGTAAAGCTAATGTGGTGGCCGACGCGTTGAGTCGGAAAGAGCGAGGAGAACAGACCAAAGTTGTGGCTTTCAGAGTTGAGGCAACCTCGAATCTTCTTGAAGAAATTAAGAAGCTTCAGGAGGAAGCATTACTAGAAGAGAACGTGAAGAACGAAAGAGTCGTCGGAGTTACATCACTGTTCGGAGTCAACAGTGGTGGGTTGAAGTGTATGAGAGACCGGGTGTGGGTTCCCAAGTTGGGTAACTTAAAAGTAATCATTTTAGAAGAAGCGCATAAGTCGCGGTATTCTATGCACCCGTGAACGAACAAGATGTATCGGTATTTGAGACAGTTTTACTGGTGGCCGGGGATGAAGAAGGATATCGCTGGTGGAGCGATGTGTGACATGTTTGAAGGTTAAGGCAGAACATCAGTGCTTGTGCGGAGAACTCCAGTCTACTGAAATTCCAGTGTGGAAGTGGGATAATATCACCATGGATTTCGTCACAAAGTTACCAAGGACACCGAAGGGTAATGATGCGATTTGGGTGATTGTGGATATTCTCACCAAATCCGCGCATTTCTTACCTATCAAAGAGTCGGATTCATTGGAAAAGTTAGCCCGATTGTACATTAATGAGATAGTGTCTAGGCACGGAGTGCCGCGATCCATCGTGTCTGACCGTGATAGTCGGTTCACGTCAACATTTTGGAGGAGTTTGCAAAGAGAGTTTGGTTCGCAATTGAAGCTAAGCACGGCTTATCATCCTCAAACGGATGGTCAGAGTGAGAGAACTATTCAGACGTTAGAAGATATGCTTCGGGCGTGCGTTATCGATTTCAAGGGGTCGTAGGAAGTGCATTTACCGTTGATAGAATTCTCCTACAATAATAGTTACCACGCAAGCATCCAAGCGGCGCCATTCGAAGCATTGTACGGACGAAAGTGTCGTACGCCGCTGTGTTGGAATGAAGTAGTAGAAAGACAGTTGGTCGGACCAGAAATTGTACAATTAACGTCAGATAAGATTGAAGTAATCCGTGAAAGGTTGAGAATCGCGCAAGACCGACAGAGGAAGTATGCGAATAGAAGAAGAAAGCCTATTGAATTCCAAGTGGGAGACAAAGTAATGCTAAAGGTCTCGCCTTGGAAAGGAGTAGTGCGTTTCGGTAAGAGAGGAAAGCTGAGGCCGAGGTATGTTGGGCCTTTTGTTATCATTGAACGAGTTGGCGCGGTAGCTTACAAGATAAAATTGCCAGAGGAGTTAAGCAGGATTCACCCGACATTTCATGTGTCAAACCTGAAGAAATGTTTGGCCGAGATTGATGTGGCTATTCTGTTAGAAGATGTCAGTATTGACGAGAAATTGATGTACGAAGAGGAACCAATAGAAATTATGGACAGTAAGGTTCGGAAAACAAGGAATAGAGAAGTTCATTTGGTTAAAGTTCAGTGGAGATATCATAAGGGACGAGAGGCTACGTGGGAGGTAGAATCAGATATGAAGTCCAGATACCCTCATCTCTTTTGAAAATGGAATTTCGGGGACGGAATTCTTTTGAGGGGGAGTGTTGTAGTAACTGTGACCAAATGAAAGAGTTTCAAGTCTTGTGGTAGAAGTTATTAAATTTTGGAAGTTGAGGGTGTAAGTTGTAAATAAGAGATAGGGTGTAATAACCTAATGATTGGGGCACAAAACCCTAGGAGGGCATTCCATTCTTGCTGTTGGCGGCTGATTAATTGAGAGAAAGGAGAAAAAGAGTTTTTGGAGGTTTTTGTGCATTTGAAGAAGAGAAACATCAATCTTTGAAATCAGAAGAAGGAGTGGTGTTGGAATTCATATTCTGCAAGGAATATCTCAGGTAATCCCTAATCTATAACTCTGATTAGTATTGTTTTGATGTTTGTTGGGAGATTTGAGGGTTTTTTCCTTGTTAAAGTTATTTGAGACCTAAAAGAGATTTGAACATCCTTAAATCGTGTTTAGTTAGTAAAGCTTGTGGGAAATGATTATAGAACGTTTGGATGGTTACTTATCGCATTATCATCCTATTTATGGAGCGTTTAACAAGATTTTGGTCTCTAAAACTCGTCCAGCGTTTCGTCCGGAAAGCTTCAGGTTATGAAGGTGTCCGGGTAGGTGTCCGAGTAAGCGTCCGAAAAGCATAATTTCCCGGTAAGTAGAAAGTATCCGGATGTGGAGCCATCCGGAAAGTACAGTCATCCGGACAGTAGGGATTACCCGGAAAGTAGTGTTGTCCGGAATGTGCGTTGTCCGGAATGTAGTGTTGACCGGAAAGTTGTGTGTCCGGATAGATGAGTGATCAGCTTATGTTTTGTCCATTCATTCAGGAAAATCGTTTGGAAGTCGGGAACAGATTAGAAAGAGAAGTAAGAGCACCAGGTGAGTTTTCTAACTAAAATACTTGCCTTTAAACGTATTTTCTAAAGTGAATACATGATGAGAAATGCCATGTTTTATTCTTATGCTTTTAACTGCATGAAAGTTGTTTAAGGTTTTATATGAGATGTATGCATACATTGTGTAGACGTAAATTGGCTAAGTCGGGGGGACGTTCCGCCAGTACTCACGCCGGGGGGAGGTTCCGTTTATGCCATGGGAAGTGTGACCCAGTAAGGCAACGTGATACTGACTCGTTGTCACTCTTGCGTGACTTCAGGGTGCCATTTACGGGAGCGGATTTATCCGTGAAAGATTTTTAATGTTCAGCCATGTGAAAGTTTATTATTGAACGTTTTTATAGTTATATATGAAAGCTCTGAAAAGTTTTTAAATGATCTTGAGAACTGTCAGGAGGGACTCACTAGACCTCATGGTCTAACCCTCGCATTTTTTCCAAATTAAATCATTTTCAGGAAAGCAGGTAGCGAAAGGCTCTGGCAGGTGAGCAAGGCTGTTAGTGAATAGTTGCAGTAGAGACAGAGACACTATTATTTATAGCACTAGTATTTCTCAGTTGTGTAATAGGTTGTTTCCGTCAACCTGAATTTTGAGACTTATGTAAGAAATTTTGGGACCCGTTTTTGGAATGTTTCATTTTATATGAATTGCATGCTTTATTTTAGACTGGGTCGTTACAATTGTATGTAACCATTTTCTCGGTAAGTATTAACCATGGTAAGAGTCTTCTTCCTCACTTACCGGGTAAACTCTTGGTCCTTGCATTAGTTCTTACCATGTAAGATTCTTTATCATTGTCATATTCATTTAGTAAAGTAATATGACTTAGTAAGCGCTTATCTAAATAAGCGTTTGATAAACGGCCCCTAAATGCGCCAATTCAAACCTAATAACCTTTACTTGATTTTATAGTGGCGTTTTAAGTCCATAAACCAAAGACTATTACTATAATTCTTTTTTTGGGTCATTGATATTCAAACACAAAGTGGTAATTAAAATCAAAAGTTGCACCACGATTTGGTCAAAGATGCAATAAGTCACAGAGTTGCACGAGGATACCGACCGGTGATCTTATATTATAAAAAGTAAATCAATTTAACAATATTTTAATACTTTATTAATATTTAATATATGTATATATGAATTTTGATGGGTGTTACCAAATTCTATTATGTCACAAATAAACTTTGTATTCAATTAAAAATATATAATATATAAAATTTAAGAGAGAGATTCAAGGAAAAACCTTAAAAAATGGAAAACTAAGGAACACTCTGATAGCTTTTAATTTGGATGGTATGCATTTGTACATACAGCTAAATTAAGTTGTTTTTTAGTTTTTATGCACTTGTGCATTATGCATTTATGCATATGTACGTGTCCATGTTACAAATTACATGTATACAGAAGTGTATACTGTTCGGATAAAGAACAATCGAAGTATTTCTTAATTTTCTATTTATTTGAAATTTTTCCTTGAACCTGACCCTAAATTTAATGGGTTTAAAATAAAATACTAGAATAGGAAAAGTAAAAAAATAAAAATGGAGAACAAACAGAATGGTCAGCGTTTGAGGCGCACGAGGGGAGATCTCTCTCACAACTCTTTGAATTTGAAAGTGCACTCTGTACCCTTTATTTATTTTTAACTAACTTTTGTTTTCTTCAATATATTTAAACACAAAACCTTTTTAATCTTGGGAAATTAATTAAAATACCCCAAGTTTGATCAACTGTTATCGAAATATCCTAAATTTTTTTAATTTTGCAAAAATACCCAAAATACCCGCGATGGATCCCGCGATCGCGGGCTAGGGCTGACGTGGCACGTATTTTGGCCCCAAATGCCCCACGAAGCCCCTCAACTTTGGCCGCGGTGCACTTTTGGTCCCTGCCTGCGATCGCAGCCCGCGATGGACCAAAATTTACAGTTTTGGTTCCTGTACTTAGACGAATCTTGCATGCTTTTACTGTTTTTTTCCACAATTATTGTACTTTGAAGACCGATTTGTGGTTGAAATTCATTTGCATGTTTGAGATTTCATCCATAAATACCAGTAAGATGCAATTCACAATTCACACTTCCTCTTGCTTTCTTTCTTGATTTCTCTCTTGCTTTCTTTCTTTGAATTGTTTTCTTTCTTGATTTCTCTTCTCTCATTTAATCCACAAATGGCATCGTCATCAAACCCTAAGGCTACTCCTGAAAAAATGCCACCTCAAATCGAGGTCGCCATAGCAAAAAAGGAAAATGAGATAGATGAACTAACAGAAGAGTGGAAAAAAATTATGGACAGGAAGGTAGTCCATTTGAGAAAGATCGAAGAGGAAGACAGGGAGATCAAAAGGATGAAAGTGGATATAAAAGCTAGGGAGGCTCGTGTTCGTCGAGAACAAGAAGCAATTCACCATATTCTGCAAGACTTCGCAATTATTCAAGCGAAGGTAAACGAGAAGCAAGCTTGGATTGATGAAACTAAATCAATTTTTAAGTAGGTGGTGGTTGTTTTAGTTGTTTTGTATTTTTTTTACTGTGTTGTTGTTTTGTATTTTTTGTTGTTAATTTCTCTGAAAAGTAGTTTTTAAGCCGCTGAACCACGGTTAGGTTGGATACATCATGCAAGGTCAAGTCAGAGGTTACCTCATTCGTGGGCCTACTCCTCTTGTAGAATATATGACAACTCTCAACTCATTTGCTAAAGTGTGTGCGGGTTGTGGTACACAATGGCCATACGTGGTTGCAAAAGCAGAAGCCGTTGAAGAAGGGTCAGAAAGATTGAAGATGAAGAGCTTGTTGGATGGAATACAAACTAGTTGTGTTATCAATGTTCATTTAGAAGCATATGTATGTGTGTATATATATAATATGAAATGGGGTTTTGACAAGTTGGTATCACTGGACTCATTTAAGAATTGTGAAAATGGGTATTTGACGAATGATGATTCATGTGTGTTTGGAGCTGAAGTGTTTTAAACACACATGAATCATCATTCGCCAAATACCCATTTTCACAATTCTTAAATGAGTCCAGTGATACCAACTTGTCAAAACCACATTTAATATTCTTCTCGTGAAACCTTATCCTATTGCCATTCACGATATCTATAAACACATTCAAATAATAATAATTTAAAACGATTTAATGAATTAGTTAATATATGATTATTATGTTAATGCGATAGGAGTGTAAAACAAAATTGAAAAAAAAATAAGAGATGTACCATATATTAAATAATTAACTATAAGGTTATGAATTTTAATGTATAACTGTATATGATATATATTAAAATATATAAATCCAAAAAAATTCAAGATTGGGCTCATTTCGAACGTATCGAAGAGACGATTATAATGGTGTCATTTATTAAAATTAAAACGTATCTAATATGAATATATTTATCATTTACAAACTAGCTGTGTTATCAATGTTCATTTAGAAGCATATGTATGTGTGTAAATATATCATTTACAAATCAGTGTTTAGATCAACAGTATCAAGCTGTGACGGGCCCGGGGTGTGACTGACAGAATGTCTCCTTGGCACGGTTGAAGGGGCGGGATTTGGACACTCTCCACGAGTGTGTCCTACGCATTGGCACCGAGTACATCTTCGTTGTATCGAACTTTCACCACGTGATGGACGTCGGTCGTTCTTTCTCGGTCTCCCGGCCCTGTTCTTATCCATTAAAGGTGGATAGCATGGTGGAAGCGGGTCGGGTGGATACACCCATGCTGCAGGGGGTCCAACTGGGTTTATTACCTCCACGTATGTTTTCCGGTAATATTCGGACGTGAAGAAAGGTACAGCCAAGTCGCTGCAATCTGTACGACCCATATATGTTGCTGCAGCGATGGCATGGCCGCACGGTAACCCAGATTTATCCCATTCGCGACACAAACAAAGGTGGTCTTCCATATTCACAATCGCGTTAATATAGTCATCATGCACCTCGTACTTCCCATACCCGATTGCTCTTACCGGACATGTCGCCGCACGACGCGCCCTGTACTGAACGATATTCTCCGCCGTTGGTGTGAGTGCATTTTGTATCTTAGCTCCTTTTAGGCGTCGAATTTGGTACCACTCTTGTTGAAAGGCCCGAAAGTAGTCCATAAGATTAACAATCGGACATCTACGCGCAAAACGGGAGAGTGCATTCACAGACTCTGCACTATTCGAGGTCAGAATGTCATACCGTTGTCCAGGAAAATGGGCCGCGGACCACCTCTCCGGTCCAGCATCGTCAAAGACTTTGGCTGCTTCTTTGACACTCTATCGTAGCATATTCATGTACTTGTTAAACTCTCGATCCGTATATGCTCTGCATGCCGCCCAATAGACATCCTTGTAGGTGGTAATACGTTTGTCCTTGGATTTGGCGTTCATCTCCAAATGTCGACAGCATATGGCGTGAGGGGCGTTTGGGTGCATGGCAGAGATTGCAGCGCTTATGGAAGGAGCCCTGTCATACATAAACACCAACCCTTGCGGGTCTTCGATAGCTTGTCTCAACATGGACAGAAACCAAGTCCACTCGTCCCCGGTTTCGGACTTGCCTACGCCGAAAGCTACTGGAACGATGGAGTTATCCCCGTCCATGGCAACCGCCAGGAACATCATACCCAAGTAACGGCCCTTTAAATGGGCTGCGTCTATTATCAGGACACGACGTAGATTTTCCAGAAATGTGCGGATCTGCAAAAACATAGGTTAAAATGTTATAGTTTATAATGTGTAAATGTTATAGTTTATAATGTGTAAACATATGACGTGTTAAAATACGTACCGCGGGTCCAAGGGCCACGAAGCACATCTCAAACCGTCCACGTGAATCGGTCCGTAGCTGCGTGACAGTACCAGGGTTCTGCAGCTGCAAATTATATAAATATGTCGGGAGTCGTTCATACGACTCCTCGAACGTGCCTCTCACCATAAACAGTGCATGGCAGCGCGCACGCCACGCTTGGTGGTAATCAATCGTGACGCCGAACTGCCGGTGAACGTCGTGGACGATGTCCTTTGGACGCAATGACCTGCTAACATCAAGAAATTTGTTTTTCAGGATCGCACCCAAAGTCTTTTTGCCGGCTTGTTTGTGGTGGGGATTAAGTTGCGTCCTCGTACAAGTGTGTACGTCGTGCAACTTTCTAATCATTATCGCCCCTCCTTTGGGACCCGTGTGAATCGCGTACAACCTCCACTCACACTTTTCTCTAGCACATTCAACTACGTATTTGCTTTTGTCAGATGCCCGCACGCGACTTTGGAAACCCTCTTCCAAGAACTTGAGTCCGATCTGACTTGCTAAGAGATCCTTCGAATCGAATATCTGACCTGCTGTTAAACTTTCACTGCGAATATAAGGTGTAGGTTCGTAGCTTTGTGTCTGGGTATGGGAGTCTGGAAGAATAGGGGGCATATCAAAAAAGTCATTTATCTGACTACATGATTTTCTACTATGGGTATATTCTTCGTGATCATCATTATCGGTGTCTGATCTGTCTATTTCAGAATTACCCGTTCTGAAAACGTGGGTTTCGTCATCAGCAACTCCAACAGTACGCCATTCGTGTGGTTGTGGTGGTTGTTGTTGTTGAGAATCAGGCTGCTCTATTTGTTGAGAATCAGGATGCTCTATTTGTTGAGAATCACCCTCCTCGTCACCGTCGTCGTCACCGTCGTCGGATACGCCGGGATACACAAAGAGTAATGGGGGTCTTTCTGAATCGACTGCAAGGTGCAGAAAAGTAGAGATATCCCCATCGTTGGATAAATCCACAAATGACCCATCGCCATTTTTAAATACTAACTTGCAAATATCAGAAGAGTTGATTCCACATTTTTGCATGGCGTATGCAACAAACTTCTGATAAGTGTAGTTTACTGACACTTTTACACCATGCTTAGATTTATAAGCAAAATTCCACTCATTGTTATCTTGCACCCATTCACCATCAAAACAGAAATATAGCTTAGCTTTTGCAACAGATGAACTCATTTTTTCAGTAGTATCTCAAACACAAAATATTGCAGAAAGAAATATTGCAACAATGAAATCGTTGTGTGGGGATTATGGCTTGCATTTTACGTCTATTTATCAATGAAACAACCAACATATCATAAAACCAATCTCTCATTTCATCCACAAACTGGTATTCCAAAAACATTGATTTAACATTGATTCAAACATGCAAATGAATTTCAACTACAAATTGGTCTTTAAAGTGCAATAATTGTGGAAAAAAACAGTAAAACAGGGGCTGAAAGTGTAAATTTTCAGGGACCAAAAGTGTAAATTCTGGTCCATCGCGGGCAGGAACCAAAAGTGCACCGCGGCCAAAGTTGAGGGGCTTCGCGGGGCATTTGGGGCCAAAGTACGTGCCACGTCACCGTATACCGCGATCGCGGGACCTCATCGTGGGTATTTTGGGTATTTTTGCAAAATTGAAAAAATTTAGGGTATTTTGGTAACTCAATGTTTGACTTAGGGTATTTTAATTAATTTCCCTTTAATCTTTAAATTATATTTTATAAAGGGAAATTAATTAAAATACCCTAAGTTTGACCAAGTGTTACCAAAATACCACAAATCTCTCCCACTTTGCAAAAATACCCCTTTTTTCCGTGATGGGAGCCCGCGATCGCGGGCCAGGGACCATTTCTGACACTTTTTTAAACTTCCAGGGACCATTTTTGAAAAATGGAATCCCGCGATCGCGGGCTAATCCCGCGATGGTATGTTTTTTGTGACTTTTCAATTGCAAGGGACCATTTTTAAAAAATTTCAGGGACCATTTTTGAAAATTTGAACCGCGTTTGACCATTTTTGACCACTGTTAATGAATTTAAAATGAAATGTTACACTTTCAACCCCTATACTTATTTACTAAATTTACTTTATACCTTTTAGTTTCATTATTTTAATTTTACATTTAACACATATAATCGTTTATTAACTAAAATACGTTAAAAAATACGTTTTAATTTCAAAAAATTACACCATTATAATCGTCTCTTCGATACGTTCGAAATGAGCCCAGTCTTGAATTTTTTTGGAATTATATATTTTAATATATATCATATACAGTTATACACTACATAAAAAAATATTTTTTATATTTAAAATTCATACATTTATAGTTAATTATTTAATTTATATACATCTCTTATTTTTTTTTCAATTTTTTTTTACACTCCTATCGCATTAATATAATAATCATATATTAACTAATTCATTAAATCGTTTTAAATTATTATTATTTGAATGTGTTTATAGATATCGTGAATGGCAATAGGAGAAGGTTTCACGAGAAGAATATTAAATGGGGTTTTGACAAGTTGGTATTACTGGACTCATTTAAAAATTGTGAAAATGAGTATTTGGCGAATGATGATTCATGTGTGTTTGGAGCTGAAGTATTTGCAGTTACAGAGTATGCACAAAATGATCGATGTATTTCCAACGTAACTTAGATTAAAATTATCTCCTTCAGTTCAGTCCCGTCCCGTCTCATCCAGTTCAGTTCCGTCCCGTCCCATCTAGTATGCGTACCAAACGCTACCTAAAAGTACCGTAAATTAAATAATTAACTATAAAGATATAAATTGTAAATATTAAAAATATTTTGATGTAGTGTAATATGATATATATTAAAATATATAAATCAAAAAAATTCAAGATTTGGCTCATTTCGAACGTATCGAAGAGACGATTATAATGGTGTAATTTGTTAAAATTAAAACGTATTTTTTTAACGTATTTTAGTTAATAAACGATTATATGTGTTAAATGTAAAATTAAAATAATGAAACTAAAAGGTATAAAGTAAATTTAGTAAATAAGTATAGGGGTTGAAAGTGTAACATTTCAATTCGAAATTGTGATTTTGATTGTATATTTACACTTTCAACCCCTATACTTATTTACTAACTTTACTTTATACCTTTTACTTTCATAATTTAATTTTACATTTAACACTTATAATCGTTTATCAACAAAAATACGTTAAAAAATACGTTTTAATTTTAACAAGTTACACCATTATAATCGTCTCTTCGATACGTTCGAAATGAGTCCAATCTTGAATTTTTTTGATTTATATATTTTAATATATATCATATACAGTTATACACTACATCAAAATATTTTTAATATTTACAATTTATACCTTTATAGTTAATTATTTAATTTACGGTACTCTTAGGTAGCGTTTGGTACGCATACTAGATGGGACGGGACGGAACTGGACGGGACTGAACTGGATGGGACGGGATGGGACTGAACTGAAGGAGATAATTTTAATCTAAGTTACGTTGGAAATACATCGATCATTTTGTGCATACTCTGTAACTGCAAATACTTCAGCTCTAAACACACATGAATCATCATTCGCCAAATACCCATTTTCACAATTTTTAAATGAGTCCAGTGATACCAACTTGTCAAAACCCCATTTAATATTATTCTCGTGAAACCTTCTCCTATTGCCATTCACGATATCTATAAACACATTCAAATAATAATAATTTAAAACGATTTAATGAATTAGTTAATATATGATTATTATGTTAATGCGATAGAAGTGTAAAAAAAATTGAAAAAAAAATAAGAGATGTACCATAAATTAAATAATTAACTATAAGGGTATGAATTTTAAATATAAAAAATATTTTTTATGTAGTGTATAACTGTATATGATATATATTAAAATATATAAATCCAAAAAAATTCAAGATTGGGCTCATTTCGAACGTATCGAAGAGACGATTATAATGGTGTAATTTGTTAAAATTAAAACGTATTTTTTTAACGTATTTTAGTTAATAAACGATTATATGTGTTAAATATAAAATTAAAATAATGAAACTAAAAGGTATAAAGTAAATTTAGTAAATAAGTATAGGGGTTGAAAGTGTAACATTTCATTTTAAATTCATTAAATTTTAAAAAATGGTCCCTGAAATTTTTCAAAAATGGTCCCTTGCAATTGAAAAGTCACAAAAAAACATACCATCGCGGGATTAGCCCGCGATCGCGGGATTCCATTTTTCAAAAATGGTCCCTGCAAGTTTAAAAAAGTGTCAGAAATGGTCTCTGGCCCGCGATCGCGGGCTCCCATCGCGGAAAAAAGGGGTATTTTTGCAAAGTGGGAGAGATTTTGTGGCATTTTGGTAACACGAAGTTGGACTTAGGGTATTTTAATTAATTTCCCTTATATAAATATATTTATTTATGTTTATTTGTTCTTTAATCAACATTTTATTTTTGCATACATAAGTCGATCAAGACTTCTCTAAATAAATACGTTTGTTTTGTAACTAATTAGTTGTTATCTATCTTATACGTTAGAAAAATCTGGATGTCTTAAAATTATCATTTGTGGTTGTGTTCTCGAATTCTGGAAGAGGGAAGGAAAAGAAAAAAAATAAAAGAAAAAAAAATTATTCGTATTCTTGAGATTGAATGGAAATAAAGAAAATAAAATTCATATTTTTTAGTAAGAGAGAAAGGAAATAAAAGATGTTACTTTTATAAAAAGAGGGAGGATCAAACAAGAACAGTAAGTATTTAAAAGAACACGAGAACGAACAAAATTATTAGTGATTTTACATTAACGCGCAAAAAAGCTACGCGGACCTGAAGCCGCGCCCAAAGTTCTTTTTCGTGCGTTAATGTAAAATCACTAATGATTTTGTTCGTTCTTGTGTTCTTTTAAATATGTATTGTTCTCGTTTGAACCCGACTCTTTATAAATATACCCTTATTTATTTAATAGTGAAATGTAATTGATGGCTATATATGTAATATTATAAAAAATATTTTTTAAAATTTTTTTATTTACTTTTTTTCTCTTCCCTTTCTTCCTACATTTGGGAGGAAAATCAACATTATTTTTTTCTCTTTTCTTTCTCTTATTAAAAAAAAACTCGAGAATACAATATTTTTTTCCCTCCCGCTTTTCTTCATTAGAAAAAAAAACAACCTTGTGAACACAACATAAGTGTTAAATGTAAAATGTCTGTTTAGAAAATGTTTCAAGACAAAATGTTATATTGGTTACTCAAAATTCTTGCTTCCCATGTGTTATTTAAATTTGATACAGGTTTCTTTGTACAAAGATCAACATGGTTTCATAAAAAAAAAACTAATTTCATCATTCAATATAGAGGGTATAAATGTAATTTTATGTACTTAATGTAAAACTTACCATTCAGTGGCTTAATTTTATGTACTTAATGTAAAACTTACCATAAGTTTTTCAAACGGTTAAACTCGTTAAGTCCTAAATAAGCACCATCTTAATACATATAATTTATTTTAAATATTTAATCTTAATCAAACATTTAAAATTCAATTTGGTAGGAAAAACAGAAATGAGGTTGTTCATGAGCTAACAAGACAATTCCAATTCTTAGTCGACCCCGTTTCGAAGGTTAGGCCTTCGATTTGGTAAGATAACAATCTTCTCTTGTATTACAACGATTCAAACCATTAATAAGTTCATGCTTATTTTAGTAAAAAGAATATATTTAATCTAAATCAACCATTTTTTTAGGTTAAGAAAAAAGTGATTTTGGGTTTAAATTAGTGGGTTCCCTCCACATGGGAAGTGTGATGATTCATTTATCTACATTCATCCCCCTCATTTTTTAAACCTCCATACTTTCAAGTCATGTGAGTTTGCTCTTTACCCCATGTCCATATACTTATCTAAGGAGCAGTTTACAAAACGCTTATTTCGGTAAGTGCTTACCAAGTCACATTAGTTTACCGTATGAATATGGTAAGGATTAAGAATCTTACCCGGTAAGAGCGGAAACAAAGACCGAGAGTCGAAAGTAAGAACCGAGAGTCTTACCCAGTAAGTAAGTGCGACGGCTCTTACCACGGTTAGCGTTTACCGGCTAAATTGTTGCATACGATGCCATTTTGGTGGACTAAAATCTTACCCGAGAAATAAGTGATAGTGTTGAATTTTACCGATAAACACTTACCCGAGTAAGTGAGTTGGTAAACGGCCCCTAAATTCAACGCCCACCTCCCTTTTACTTTTATAAAATCTTCTTCTTAACACATACTCATCAATTTTGAATATGTATTTTAACTTTTAACACATAATTTATAAACTACTTTTGGATTTTTAATCTTAGAATATATGACACGAATCAATATAACACAACACCACTATATCTTATTAAAAGAATACATCACACGCGTCAATATAACATGAAATGTCGTTAAATCTGATATTAAAAAAAGATTAAACAGTTGTTGTTATCTTTTGAATTTCGTCTTCTGGCTTTGACTCATTATTGGTGGTTTTGCATGACAATGCTAATAACAAACACAAAAAATTACCGTTTTTAGTATTCTAAGAGCATCTCCAACAGCTTCTCCATTTTAGAGAAAATGGGGAATATGGAGATTTTGGTCCTAAACTCATCTCTAACAGCTTCTCCAAACTCTTCTTCATTTTGGAGAAAGTTGGAGATTCCTTAAAATTTTCTCCATATTTGGAGAATACCCCAAAACTAGAAATCCCTAAAACGGGGAATCTATTGGAGATGAAAGCAATTTTTTTTGGGGATTTTGACTTTTGCTTCCCGATTTTGGAAAAAAATTAGGGAAGCTGTTGGAGATGCTCTAACTATATCAATCGTACATATAAGTATGTCCTTCTTCCTATTGTCTTAGAGCATCTCCAACAGCTTATGTTATAATGTTATTTATAATAGAGTGAAAAGTTAAAATTTCTAAAACGAAATTAAATCGCTCTCCCACAACTATTTTATTTTAACAATCCTAACATTAACTATATTAATATAATATTTTTAGTGTTTTTCCAAGAGAGTGATATTCTACACTAAGGCCATCAGTACCGCTCCGTAGAAGCCCTCAAGCGCCACATCAGCGCCACATCAGCTTTTCTCCTAACCCTCTCCTCAAGCTCTCAAGCCCTAAAGACCCGTAGCGCTACCCTCAAGCCCTCTTGCCACCTCATTTTTTTTAATTCTTTTATTTATACATTTAATTATTTAACAACATAAAAATATTTATATATTTTTTAATAAATAAAAATAAGATAAATAATAAAAATAAAAATTCATATCATTCATTAAAAATAAAAATTACAAAATAAATTTAAAAATTACAAAATAAATTTAAAAATCTACTCGTCGTCATTGTTGGGAACTTAGATACGCCAAATATGTTCGACCAAATCCGACCGAAGGTTATTATGAGTGCCCCGGTTTTTGACTTCTCGAACATTTGCCGCGCGTTGTTCCTCACTGATTTGGGTTTCGATATCATCCGTGAAAAGGTCTTTTTCATCGCCACCACAAATAGCATGGTATTCGTCTTCGAGTATCATATTGTGTAATATGACACAAGCGTACATAATGTTTGCCAATCTTGTCGGTTCCCATCCGCGTGCCGGGTTATGAAGTATATGCCAACGTTGTTTAAGCACGCCGAAAGCTCGTTCAACATCTTTACGTGCCGATTCTTGCGCGGACTTGAACTTTTGTCGTTTAGGGTCCTGTGGGCACGTAAATGATTTTACGAAAGTAGCCCATTCCGGATATATCCCATCCGCTAGATAATATCCGTGCTCGTAGGTGGCTCCATTCACCTCAAAAGGGCAGTCGGGTGCTTTTCCATCATATACATCGTTCAAGATGGGCGACTGATTGAGAACATTGATGTCGTTGTTGGAACCGGCAACACCAAAGTATGCGTACCAAAGTATGCGTGCCAGATCAATAGATCTTGAGAGGCCACTGCTTCTAGCATGATTGTCGGGTTCTCATGATCACCTCTCATGAATTGACCTCGCCATGCTACCGGACAATTTGCCCACGCCCAGTGAGTACAGTCTATGCTTCCGAGCATGCCGGGAAATCCGTGTTTAGCTTCATGCGCGGCGTACAACTTCTGAATATCAATAAAAGTAGGTTTGCGTAAATATTTTTGACCATACTGTAACACCCCGCTTACCACGACACAATATTGTCCGCTTTGCCCCACTGGCTCACGGCTTTGTTTTTGGCGACCTGGCAAGGACTTCGCAAGGACTTCCCAGGAGGTCACCCATCCTGGTACTACTCCCACCCAAGCACGCTTAACCACAGAGTTCCCAAGGAACCCGCATGCTTGTGGCCCCAAAACGCGTTGTGTCTGGTAAGGCCAAAGTTTACTAATATACCCAGCATCTCTCCTGTCCACGGCCGATGTGGGATATGCCTAAGGTGTTACACACACCCCCCTTAGGGACTCATCGTCCTCGATGAGGTTTGCCCCACTATCCCGAACGGCACAGGAGTGGCTCTGATACCATTTGTAACGACCCAATTTCCCAAAACATGTTTCAAATAACATATATTACATAACATAATTACATTCATAAAAGAAAATACACAATACATCACAAACGGTCTCTTCGGTCTCGAAACTACAAAAATACATAAAAGTCTCCTAATCAACGTCCACCAAAAGCTTCCTATTCTTATCCCTTTCTTTCACCGATCCTCAACCTGGAAAACATATTTTTGAAAACAAAATGAGGGTTAGACCAAACGGGTCTAGTGAGTTAATTTCGGTCCTTTCCCAAAATCATTGTAATATCTTTCAAGTAAATCCTTTGTATCCAAAACCATTTATGTAAATTCAAGTATTACACGTATATAAATACCAATTCAAACTCGTACATCGCGTACCTTTCATCCACCTTATTCCTCCACAATGGCCATACTATTGGTTGCGAGCCAATTAACACACCGGTCCAAAGCCGGGCCACGTATTATATTCCCATATAATACTTCACGTAATTATAATATCTTAACATATTATAATCACACCCGTATGACATATTCATACAAAACATCAATTAGTTATTATTCGTATAATATTTTCCAGTAAAAATACTTTAAAGTAAATGTAACGTCCCGAAAATTACAAGCAAATTTAAATTTTTAAACTAAACATTTCATTTATAACAACTCATTAAATGATCCCAACGTTTCGTTTGCAAACTCATAATTAATATCTTTATAAAATAAAACCAGCGGAATAAACGTTTAATTGTTAAAACCAGAAAGCAACCAGCTCTCCTCGCGCGCCAGTGTGTACTCGTCATGCCTTGGAGCCGCCCGTACCTGAAACCACAATTTATTGGGAAAGGGTAAACACGAAGCTTAGTGAATTCAAACACCATAAATAATACAGTTATTCCACACTACCCCTACAACAGATAGTGACACATAAACGATCATACAGGTCTACGAACAAATCATAAACATGTATGTCCACAACCACCCGCCTAAGAGGCACAAGTCGGTCCCACCGACCACATGATAACATCTTCGGCCCCGCCGAATCCCCGGTCCCACCGAGTCTCTACGCCACCCGCGTATAAAACCTCCGGCCCCGCCGGACCCTCGGTCCCACCGAGTTAACATGGCAACATAGTATCAACTAGACACCCCAGTATCTAGTTCCACAACACAATCACATAGAGCTACCACACACGTACTACAACAATGATAAAACAACCGTTATTAGATATAGTGAGAGAACTCACCTCGAATGCGCGCCTAGCTTAACAATACAATTCAAGCTTCACAATTACGGTCACTTCCCAGCACCTAAACGCATGTTAAAACGTGTCAATACGAGACCCGGACCCTATGACACGACACACGCTTAAACCGTCACTAAAACTATTTTCCGTTCTCACTAAACAGGTCTGTTCGGGACCTGTTTCGACCCCTTTAAACCCAGAAAATTCCCAATATTATTTCATGACCAGAAAGTACTCTGAGTTAGGGTTCCAAGGACATATTATACGCCTCCTAACGATTTTTCTACAATTTACTACGGATTTTACAAAAACAGTTTTCAGAACAGCGAAATTCAGCATCTTTCAGTATAAAACGACAATTTGACCCATGCTATGTCCCGAACTGGATTTTGCACAAAACACAGAAAAGTTTCTAGACTCAAAAAGGGAACTTTTGACACCGGTTTCACCCCAAACCGAGTTACGAGCAGAAAGTTATGGTTTTCGCAAGATCAAGGCAGATTCCAGAAATTTTCACATGAAATGACGAAACACCGAACTTGCGACCACTTTTTCGCCCAGCTAGAGACCGAACCAGTTTTCCGCTAAAACACAGAAAACGTGCTCGACCCCGAACTTGAACCGTGGGCGCCAGTTTCGGCTCAAACGGAGTTACGACGGAAACGTTATGGTCAAACGAAAACTGGACGGCACACTTAGAATTTGCATAAAAAGATAACTTTATAAAACGGTTCGCGTTCGGCTTAACGGTTGGGATTTACGCTACGAGTGTCACCCACCGCCACCGCCCTCCACCCACAGCCACCGTAGCGACGGCGTGCGGCGGTGGTGGTCTCGCCGGAAAAACGAAAAGGAAAAAGAAAAGAACGAGACGAACGAGAGAGCTACTTACCTCACGACGACGTCTCACCACCACAACCAAACCTCTCTCTCTCGATTCCTCCGACGACAGCAGGTGGTGGCGGTCTCCGGCGACAGCAGCAGCGGCGGCGAAAGGGGCTGCCGCTGCGTTCTTCTTCTCCTCTCTCTCTCTTTCTCGCGATCTCTCTCTCTCTCTCTCTCTTCGTTTCTCTCTCTCTCTCTCTCTTCGCCGGCAAGAAAACCGCGGCGGCGCCGGCGATTTGGAGTGGCACGGCGACGACAAGAATGAGAAGAAGGATTAGGGTTAGCGTGGGTGTTTCTTGTGTGGGACGAAAATCGCAAATGAGAAGGAAAGGGAGGGGGTCGGTCCTTAGGGGCCGATCCCATGCAACTCTCTATAAAAATGTCACTTTTAGCCCTTTAAGTTCCAAAGTCTTGCCAAAAGGAGTTAAGGTCTTTCCCCGTTATCTTTTAACACAATCCCGTCAATCCCGTTAATGAAATTAGCTAAGAGAAAATATTAAAACAACTTAATGATTTAATAAAAACCCATACCGGGACACGGACTTTACAACTCTCCCCCTCTTGAATTAGACTTCGTCCTCGAAGTCTATGCCCGCGAATATCAATAGATAGTTCTCCCTCATCTCAACCTCAGGTTCCCAAGTTCACTCGGAACCCTTTCGGTGTTTCCACTGGACCTTCACTAATTGGAGCCTAATTTCTCACACCGTCTAAGAATCTCCCGAAAACTTCCTTACCAACAACACTCCTTCAAGAACACTGAAAACGCGATTGGAAGAACACTCCAACCATTGAAACCATTCCTAGTCAAACGACTTCGGTTGTCTCCCAACCTTAGATGATTCATACTTCCCGGTTAAATTTTTCAAGCTCTAACCATTCTAGAGATGCTCACCAATATACCCTACAGGATACTCGAATCCGATTTTTTTTTTCTACCATTAACTGCCGATTAACTTCTACGAGTTCTACTAGACTCCCTAAATTCACGATGAATCGCATTAACAAACATCGGCCCCCCGCCGAATATCGGTCCAACCGAATAAATACAACCATCGGCCCAGCCGAACATCGGTCCAACCGATTACAGTAACAAACATCGGCCACCCGTCGAACATCGGTCCGACCGATTACAATGACAAACATCGGCCACCCGCCGAACATCGGTCCAACCGATTACAATGACAAACATCGGCCACCCGCCGAACATCGGTCCAACCGATTACAGTGACTCACATAAGCGTGGTATTATCCTAGACACCAACACAAATAGATATCCCCTACAATCAAGTCCACTAATACACACGCAGGTCATTCCCTTAACCGATACTACCTGGCCTACATTACCAACACGCGTGGAATACCCAACCTCCCACCGTCGACGTATCCCCCACACTCGCTTCTACAAAGCTAATTTATCTGAACCGAAGATACACCTCGACGCCTACCTCTCAGGTAAGTGCCCACAACTATATCCTCCTAGCACCTACTAGAAAGCCTAGGCTATAACGCCTGTACACCGGTGTCTCACCCCGAGATACCCAACCGACCACTACCAGCGACTGACTAACGTACCTAAGGATCCAAAGCAAAACAGCCTTCCCATGAGTGCCTATCCCGGATTGTCTCCTACACCCAAACGTGTAAATACTCGACGTGCAATGAATGCCAAACGGTGCGACAAAACAATTTATCAACAAGACTCCACCTTGAGTCATTAAAACCGGGCAATTAGCCCATGACTAATTCCAAACCAAAACCGAGCAAAACGCTCCACGCTTGCTAGACCCGTAGGTCGGAAAATGCGTTTGAACAAAGTTTAAGCAAGCAATACTCTGAAATCAACCTTAGTCTCAGACTCAACACGGGTTAAACAAAAGAGTTTTCCAAAAGGACTCACACCCTAAAAATTCTCGAAATGACACATGACACTTAAAAGCACATTTCCCCAAATGGTTTACAAAATCATTTACAAAATATTTTCAACATCAGGATTTTCATCTCAAAAGATCGTATGTAATAAAACTACTATTACCTGATCGATAGTTACGCAAAACTGGACACGCTCGTCCCACATAGGAAAATCATGTTGAAAATCGTTCCATTGCAGTTCAGTTTACTCATACAAAAGCAAGAGTAATAAATAATTTCTTTAAAATGAACCGCCTCGATTCCAGTATGGATTGACTCATGACGTGCACTTAAAGTAACCGCTTGACCTTAAACAGGGTGCGACAAAGGTGTGCACATAATTCAAAATAAGTTTCACGACATTTGATTCAAAAATTCTTCTTTTTAATCATAAAATGACGTGGCACAGGGTTCACCACCAATTTTTCGCGCGTCAGCTAGTCACACAAAACGATGACACGGTTTACAAATATATTTTTGTTAAAACACAACTGCCTCGTGTAAGATTCAAACTTGAAGACAGGAACCAGTCCGCTTCTATTAATTGGAAATATCGACTAAAACCTCATAAAATCTCAAGCTGGGGGCAGGCATGCAAGCTTGTAACACTTCCTCAAGTTTCGTACTTGGGACATATAACGTCAAAACATTATAGTTTAAAAATGTATTTATCGAAAATGCTCAAAATACTCGTTTCCTCCAAAGCAAAAGTTTTTTAATTTCCCAAAAAAAATGATCGGTAAGTCTAAATTAACCGAATGTCAAAAATCTACGCATTTATATTTCCAAAATATAACACATTGTAATCGTATGCATGATGTTCACAACATTAAAACACTCCTTGGATCAAATGGTCTTTCATTTCGACAAAAAGGAACTAAAACATTTTCATGCACGACTCGTTCATCAAAAAGTCGAGAACAAAGGTTACCCCAGTATGCATACCCCTAAGTCGATAAATCGCATTTTCATGGAAATGTCAATAAAACCTTTAGCTGACTAAAAAGCGCACTAAACAACTCCTTATGAAATGTTACCAAAATTCCTCCATGCATCACTCATGTCACGCATGAATCAATCCACACACTGAACTATTTGCAATAAAGCACTTAGTAATACAAACTCTCGAACGAAAAGTTAAGCGACACTGGAATTCCAAACTCATTTTAAACAAATCACCAAAATAGCCTTTAGACAGACATCGTGGAATGTAACTTTTCGCCTCAACTCTAACACATGTGGAGGAGTTCCAATGTTAGAGTCTCAATCTGTAGTCACTTACCCAACATCTTAACCACCACCAAAACACGGATAACATCGTACCCGAAAGAACCGTTGGAAAAATAACGAAAATGAGACAAATTCTAACAAAGTTTGCACTCCCGTGATAAAACGATTTCATACACTTTCAAAACCATATTTCAAAATCTTGTGCGTGTGCTGAGCAGTTCCCAAATTCCAAAACACCGTCCATACAAAGATTTGAAACACAAGAATTTGTTAATGCAATCTTATTTTCAAAATAACTTCGTGCATGACTCATTCGGCATTCAACGTCTCGACCCCTACTACTCCGAAACTCTCCGGTCTACTATTGTCATCCAGACATTTAAACCTCTTAAGGCAAGTTGGGAAAATCACATCAAATCATCTTACGGGTTTTCCTCAAATCAAAGTCGACTCTATGAGCCTATGACCCTAGCACAATCTTCCATCTTGGCCCGAAATGATCTGCTTACAACAAATATCATCCTTATCGTCACTCCAAGTGACTAATATTAGAATCGTCTTTCTATTCCAACGACTACTAGTTTAGGACCTTCATCGCTACCCCCAACGATCATCACCTCAAAACACTTCGAGTACACACCTGTACTAGTAGGTTTACTATAGTTGTTCCTCCTTGTGATGGCTATTCTGGGTAGACAATACAACGCGTTATTAGCACATAATAACTCATACTAACAACACTCACGCTCAACTCCTTGGATTCCTCGTGACTTCCCCGACTCGAGCATTGATCCTGTACTTCCGGTAGTAGGAGCTCTACTACTACCATCCACACCTATCATCACCCGTTCCGAGTTCCATCCCAAGGGGTCCAAGTAGTTTCTCGCCGAAACTATACACATATGCCCGCACCGGCATATGTACACACTCTTCCTAGCTCCCTAGGAATTCCATCCAAACCACTACCCTTGCTACTTCCAAATTCCTAATAGCAAGCAGCAGACATGCAATACAGTGTAATAAGCACCAAGCAATTTAGCATACATACTCCTATGTTCTAAAAAGCAATCTAGCACACGTACTCATACATAAACACCCTTCCCAGCTCTCTAGGAACTTCCTCTTATCCCACTACCCTTGCTACTACCGAATCCCTACTAATTATAACGGGTGACCTCGCGAATACCCGATTATATGCAGTGCGAAACAAATAGACAGTCGAATACAAGACTCTATCCTAGAACGGTTGGACTCAAACAAGAGCTGCGCAATAGAACTAAATCGAATATTCTAAGGCTATAAATCTCTTACTGCATACAACCTAGAGGGCATCCACTTAGTAACCTATCATAATTAGCATAAATTCCTAATAGCAAGTAGTTCAACATACAGCATAGTGTCCACAACAGGCAATCTAGCATGCATACTCTATGATCTAGAAAGCAATAAAACACTAAGTGTTGTACCTTTTCCCCTGGCTCCGGCTGACTGTACACACTGCGCCATCGATCATCGTTTCTCAAACGGGTTTTCCTTTCTTTTATTTTCCAAAAATTTTAAAGAAACTTTTATAGCCGCAAACTTGAGATCAAACACACCGAGGTGCATTTGATTCACTCAAGCTGTGCTCTGATACCAAGTTGTAACGTCCCGAAAATTACAAGCAAATTTAAAATTTTAAACTAAACATTTCATTTATAACAACTCATTAAATGATCCCAACGTTTCGTTTGCAAACTCATAATTAATATCTTTATAAAATAAAACCAGCGGAATAAACGTTTAATTGTTAAAACCAGAAAGCAACCAGCTCTCCTCGCGCGCCAGTGTGTACTCGTCACGCCTTGGAGCCGCCCGTACCTGAAACCACAATTTATTGGGAAAGGGTAAGCACGAAGCTTAGTGAATTCAAACACCATAAATAATACAGTTATTCCACACTACCCCTACAACAGATAGTGACACATAAACGATCATACAGGTCTACGAACAAATCATAAACATGTATGTCCACAACCACCCGCCTAAGAGGCACAAGTCGGTCCCACCGACCACATGATAACATCTTCGGCCCCGCCGAATCCCCGGTCCCATCGAGTCTCTACGCCACCCGCGTATAAAACCTCCGGCCCCGCCGGACCCTCGGTCCCACCGAGTTAACATGGCAACATAGTATCAACTAGACACCCCACTATCTAGTTCCACAACACAATCACATAGAGCTACCACACACGTACTACAACAATGATAAAACAACCGTTATTAGATATAGTGAGAGAACTCACCTCGAATGCGCGCCTAGCTTAAAAATACAATTCAAGCTTCACAATTACGGTCACTTCCCAACACCTAAACGCATGTTAAAACGTGTCAATACGAGACCCGGACCCTATGACACGACACACGCTTAAACCGTCACTAAAACTATTTTCCGTTCTCACTAAACAGGTCTGTTCGGGACCTGTTTCGACCCCTTTAAACCCAGAAAATTCCCAATATTATTTCATGACCAGAAAGTACTCTGAGTTAGGGTTCCAAGGACATATTATACGCCTCCTAACGATTTTTCTACAATTTACTACGGATTTTACAAAAATAGTTTCCAGAACAGAGAAATTCAGCATCTTTCAGTATAAAACGACAATTTGACCCATGCTACGTCCCGAACTGGGTTTTGCACAAAACACAGAAAAGTTTCTAGACTCAAAAAGGGAACGTTTGACACCGGTTTCACCCCAAACCGAGTTACGAGCAGAAAGTTATGGTTTTCGCAAGATCAAGGCAGATTCCAGAAATTTTCACATGAAATGACGAAACACCGAACTTGCGACCACTTTTTCGCCCAGCTAGAGACCGAACCAGTTTTCCGCTAAAACACAGAAAACGTGCTCGACCCCGAACTTGAACCGTGGGCGCCAGTTTCGGCTCAAACGGAGTTACGACGAAAAGTTATGGTCAAACGAAAACTGGACGGCACACTTAGAATTTGCATAAAAAGATAACTTTATAAAACGGTTCGCGTTCGGCTTAACGGTTGGGATTTACGCTACGAGTGTCACCCACCGCCACCGCCCTCCACCCACAGCCACCGTAGCGACGGCGTGCGGCGGTGGTGGTCTCGCCGGAAAAACGAAAAGGAAAAAGAAAAGAACGAGACGAACGAGAGAGCTACTTACCTCACGACGACGTCTCACCACCACAACCAAACCTCTCTCTCTCGATTCCTCCGACGACAGCAGGTGGTGGCGGTCTCCGGCGACAGCAGCAGCGGCGGCGAAAGGGGCTGCCGCTGCGTTCTTCTTCTCCTCTCTCTCTTTCTCGCGATCTCTCTCTCTCTTCGTTTCTCTCTCTCTCTCTTCGCCGGCAAGAAAATCGCGGCGGCGCCGGCGATTTGGAGTGGCACGGCGACGGCAAGAATGAGAAGAAGGATTAGGGTTAGCGTGGGTGTTTCTTGTGTGGGACGAAAATCGCAAATGAGAAGGAAAGGGAGGGGGTCGGTCCTTAGGGGCCGATCCCATGCAACTCTCTATAAAAATGTCACTTTTAGCCCTTTAAGTTCCAAAGTCTTGCCAAAAGGAGTTAAGGTCTTTCCCCGTTATCTTTTAACACAATCCCGTCAATCCCGTTAATGAAATTAGCTAAGAGAAAATATTAAAACAACTTAATGATTTAATAAAAACCCATACCGGGACACGGGCTTTACAGTAAAACTCACCTCGTGCGTTTATCACCAAAAACTCTTTCAAGATGATTCACGTATGTCGATCCTTCACAGAATCTGAAATCAGATAAAATACCAAATATCTCTTTTAACACTTAAACTTACGAAATTCTAAACTCAAATCGCAATGAACAGTACCCAAATCGCAATCTCCTATTGCGATTTCATCTTGAAGTCGCAACCCTCCATTGCGATTCCACCCTGGAGTCGCAACCCTCTATTGCGATTCCAAACTCGAATCGCAACCAACTACTGCGATTCCAAGCCAGTCGCAAACGACCATTGCGACTTCAATGCCAAGTCGCAACCAACTGTTGCGACTTCGTTGAATGTCGCAGTCGTCTATTGCGACTCCGATGAATATCTCAGTCCACTGTTCATCTTAAAAACCCAGAATTTGTAGATTTATACTACGCATGTTTCTGGAACTTTGCAAGAATGTTTAAGACTAATAACATGACCTAAACATAAGCTTAGATTCATCAAAACATCCATTTCTAACCAAAACCCACTTAGAACTTATCTATTAAACTCAAGAACTCTTTAATGGATTAAAACACAAATAAGGTATGGATTGTTTACCTTGATTACTTCAGATTGTTCCTAGAATCACAGCAGCAACTTCTTAATTTCTTCCTTCTTCTTTCTACGGCTCTCTCTCTCGTTCTCTCTTTCTTTCTCACGTAACACACACAACACACCAAGAAGATATTTCTATATAAAAAAAAACAAAGAGACTTCATCTTGTACATGAAGTGTCTAAGGCGGTTGTGGGTAATAGGTTTGGCAAAAAGACCATTTAAACCTCAAGCTTACCCTAGTTGGCAAAACATAACCCTACACCTTTAATATAAAATTAAAACTTACCCCTTAACTTCTAATTCCCTAAAACACTAACATAAAAACTTATAACATTTTAATATTTTAAGATAGATAAAATACCTGGTTATTACACATACAGTTCAATAATACCTGTGCAGAATTTGTACAGACAATCTCGTGACGTTTTCTCTCCCATACGGATGTACTCGTCAAGTGCGTCAGCAGCTACTCCATACGCCAATTGCCGAATAGCGGAAGTACACTTTTGTATCGGAGAAAAACCTTGTTTGCGTCTGCCGTCCAACCGAAGTGTAAAATACGGGTACTCTCCTTCTAAATCTTCAACTATTCGTTCGAATAGTTGCCTGCTCATCCTGAACCGCCGCCTAAACATATCCGGTGTATAAACCGGGTTGTTGCCAAAGTAGTCCCGCATAAGCCGCTCGTTTGCAGCTACTCGACCTCTTTCTATGTTCGCGGCCCTCTCTCTTGTTGACGATGAGGCGGTGCTACCATAAATCCATTGTGCAGCCTGTCGAAAAACTTCCCTTCGAATAGTTGCCTGCTCATCCTGAACCGCCGCCTAAACATATCCGGTGTATAAACCGGGTTGTTGCCAAAGTAGTCCCGCATAAGCCGCTCGTTTGCAGCTACTCGACCTCTTTCTATGTTCGCGGCCCTCTCTCTTGTTGACGATGAGGCGGTGCTACCATAAATCCATTGTGCAGCCTGTCGAAAAACTTCCCTTTGTAGATTCAACAACTCGTCGGTGTCTACGGATGATGATGATGCGGTCGGTGAACCGGGTTGTGGCGAATCCATATTGTTTAAAATATAGAGAATGGAAGATAATGAGAGAATGAGAGAGTTGTTTTGTGTGAAAAATAAAATGGGTTTTAGGATTATATATATAGTGTGATTAAATTGGATTTTTTTTTAAAAGTAGCCATTGCAACGGCTTTATTTTTAAATTATTAACAAAAAAGAAAAAAAAGAAAAACCATTCGGGTTTCTCGGGTTTTCAAACCCGATTGCCAAGCCCGCAACCCCCCTACCGCTACCCGCTGGAGCCCTCAAAGCCCGCATGTAAGCCCGCATGCGAGCCCGAAGGCGATACTCATGGCCTAAGGAGTAAGGGGGAGGGTACTTGCATCATTCGAAAACTATAAAGTGAAAAGTGCATAAAACCCCAATTAACGTTTTCATTTTGAATTAGGGAAAAATGTAAAAAAAAACCAATAAACTATTTGATTTTGAATGGTTAAGTCCTTAAACTATTTTTTTTGAATGATATAATCCTTAAACTTTCTAAAACAGGTTAATGTTATACAAATTTGGGAAAAGTCTAAAAAAACCCAACAAACTATCTGATTTTGAATGATTAAATCCCTGGATTTTTTAAACAAATTAATTTCTAAACTTTTTTTTCTAATTTTTTTACCAAATATATTCTTAAACTTTTTTTAACAAATAAATTCCAAACTTTATTGAATAAGCAAAATCATGAACAAATAAATCTAAAACTTTTTTTTAAAATAAACTAATCCTTTACTGAAAATAAATAAAATAAATAAAATGAACAAATTAAACAGAAAAAAATTAAACTATTTTAATTAATAAATTAAATCATTCAAGAGTTATATATAAAACATTCATAGATACATAAAAAAAACTATACCCGTTCGGCCATCCCTTCACAGAATATACCAAGAAAACGCTCATATTTTTCACAAAATAAATCAAAAAACTCATATCCCTTTCCAAATATACCAACAAAATGCCCAAAAGATATGTTCATCCCATTAACAATAATATTCCAAAAATTATGTCATTTGTATGTATGTGATTCCTTCATTTGGTTGACGGTGTACATGAAAGTCATTCGGTTGATGAGAATCTTACTTTAGATTAAGCATCACTTTATTATTGCAAACAACATAACTTTTTGTCAGCGGGATGAACATATCTTTTAGGCATTTTTTTGGTATATTTGTTCAAAAAAAAGTTTTAGATTTATCTTTTCAAAATTAAGTTCATTATTTTGTTTATTCAAAAAAAGTTTATTTATTTGTTCAAAAAAAGTTCAAGAATTTATTTGGTAAAAAAAACATAGAAAAAAGTATAAAGATTTCTTTGTTAATTTGTTTAGGGGAAAATGTAAAGATTTATTTGTTAAAAAAACATTAAGAACTTAATCATTCAAAATCAGATAGTTTGTTGGGTTTTTTTTAGACTTTTCCCACATTTGTATAGCATTAACCTGCATAAGAATGTATTTAACCGGTTTTAAAAAGTTTAAGGGTTTTTTCATTCAAAAAACAGTTTAAGGATTTCACCATTCAAAATCGGATAGTTCGTTGGGGTTTTTCAGACTTTTCTCTTTGAATTAATAAATTTGTGAAAATCTTTTTTGAACAGATAAATCACTGAACTTTCTCATTTTGAATGATTAAGTACCTGAACATTTTCTTATAAATACATAAACCATTTGCACTTTTAGAAGTTGGCTAAATGCATCATTTTGATCCAAAGAAGCTACTTGTGAGGGGTTAGTAATGTTTGACACTAAAGAAGTTGGCTAAATGCATCATTTTGATCCAAAGAAGCTACTTGTGAGGGGTTAGTAATGTTTGACACTAAAAAAAACTTAAATCACTTTTACTGTTCCCAAACCCCATGTCATTCAAAACCCTCACACCCAACGTCATCGCTCCCTGCCCTATCGTCGTCCACTCCCCATCGTTGTCGTTAGCCCCTGTCATCGATAAACCTCTTTTTAATCGCTTTTTTAGATCCTCTTTTTTATATGTTTATACATACCCATTAAAATGTTGGAAAGATAGAATCAAATAGAACAACAGATCAAAGAAAGGGAGATAGATGCCTTAGGACAATTACAACGATGGGCAATGATAGAGAGCGAACGACGATAGGGCGGTAAGAGGACGTATTTGTTGGGTGCAAGGGGTTTAAATGGCATATGGTTTGTGAAACCATAAAACTGATTTGAGTTTTTAATACTTTAACATCTTCCTACCAACTACATGTAGCTTTTTGGTTTAAAAGAATGTAGGTAATCAATTTCAAAAAGTTTAATGGTTCATTTATTAAATAAAAATTCAGGAACTAATCTTTAAAAATGGGAGAGTTCCATAATGTATTCCAAAAAAAAAATTCAAAGACTTAACCATTAAAATTGGAAATTTCATTGGGTTTTTCTGAAATTGCAACCTAAGAGGATCTCCAATAGTATTTAAAGATAGCTTGAAAATGATTTGAAGAAGACTTGAAGATAGCTTGACCATTAGAGACAAAGACTTGAACATGACTTTACTTATCAAATACTTGATGTTCCTTAAGTCTTTGAAAAAATGAATGTGAAAGGCAAAAGAGAGGGAAAGTATATGTTGGTGGGACCAACATATTTTTTATATATTTTTATTTTTTTCAAGTTTTTCATAAAAACTTTACCATTGTGGATGCCCTTATATGATATGTTGACAAGACTTGCAAGAAACTACTTGGAAAACACTACAATGAAACTTGGGTTTACCTTCTATATACAATTATACATATACCCTTTAAAGATATCTTCTTTAGGTTTAAATTTCAAAAGTCAAACATGAAACCTGTTTCTGAACTAGTTATCAGATTGAAGCCAAGAGGAAACTTATAGTAAGATCAAAGATGTTTCAACTGCTTGCATAGATTGAAAAAGTACTTGATTTTGACTTTCGAAAAAGTCAAACCCAAAGTCTTTTCATGGCTTCTGTGCAGAAAACATAATAAAAGCTTGCTGAACTTTGGTTGTGTAGTTTGTAAGACCACAAGATTTGCACAAGTCTTCTATTTCTTCTTCTGTTAAATAGTTATAATTCCCAGCAATCCTCTGCCACAAAACAATACCCCATTTCAGATTAAATCACAAAAAAAACAGATTAAATCACGAATAATAATAATAAACAAAGATAGAGAAGCAATCATTACCCGGTCAAACGGCCTTAGAATGGCAGGGGTTGATGAAGTTGATCGTAGAAATGTCGTCCCAACAAACACACCACCACTTCTCAATATGCGATTGATTTCCGCAATCTAGACCCGAAAACAGAAAACCGAGTCAATAGTGAACCATTCATATTTGATTATTGGGTGGATAAAACCTAACACACAAATTTTAACCCAAAACTCAAGGAAACCACAAAGTTTCAGATAACAGAGGTATGATTTGACTTTGTGGTCAAACAGACTAATTGCAGATTCCCAGAAGAACGAAATGAGATTGTGAAAATGATCAAGAACATCTTGCTGATTGCTTTGCACCATTTAACAAGCTTAAATATTATATTTCTGTTAAATTTGTACATAAGAACATACTAATTATGAAAACGAAAATTAACAGAATTGGACCCTAAAAGTCAAAAGGTAACTTACTGCATTAGAAGGGGATGGCCAACAATGCAAAGCTGCACCAGCATGAACTGCATCAATTGAACCTGATGAAAATGGAAGCCTCGAAACATCTGCCCTTACAAGTGCAAGATTGCTGCAATTTTGAAAGCACACGAGTTAATGGAAAAATATGAGGGCATAATTGGAAAAAGTGAAGAAAAAAACCTGTCGAGCTTATTGAAACACTATTTGAAGTAGCATTTAGAAAAAGTTAGCTTGTGCTTAACCATACAGGGTTTTTCAATAAGCTCAAAAAAAGCGCTATGGCTTATGGTTGCCAAAACTGGCCTTACATGGGAAGAGGACTAACTTACGAGTTCAAAATTGTATCATCGACTTTTAAGAAATCGTAACATTGGCGAAGCATGTTTTCAGAAAAATCAAGAGCTACGACTCGTGAGTAGGTCCCGGATTTCGCAAACTTGCGCGAAAACAAACCGCTTCCGCAGCTAACGTCTACTAAAGTTCCACCTTCTGCTGGTTTGAAGTACTCCTGAGCCATGTTGAACTACAGAAACGGAAAATTCAAGAATATCCTTCAAGAATGGTAAAATAGAAGAATCTAGTGGACCCAAATGAAAATATCATCGGATCTTTATAATGGTGACAAGGGTAAGTTGGTCTTTTAGGACCCACCGATAAAATACTTAATGGGACTTTAAGTTTATAATAACAAAAACCAGCGTCCTATCTAAAGGTGTTACAATAAGTTGTATAGGAAAAGTTAGGCAACCTTAACAAGTTTTATCTATGAAGTTGGGCAACCTAATAAGACACAAAAAGAAAATCGTTCTATTAGTCTTTTTATATTGATCCTTTTAAAAAGTGTCGTACATATGACACCTTTCAAAAGTGACCTATAAAATAGTTAAAAGAATGATTTACTTTTTGTGTCCTGTTAGGTTGTCCAACTTCCTCCCTCGATAAAACTTGTAAGGCGGTCTGACTTTGTGCTAACAACTTACTGTAACGCCTTTAGATAGGACGCTGGTTTTTGGTCCTCTAAACTTAAAGTCCCATTCAGTACTCTATTAGGATGCCCATAAAAGACCAATTTCGTTGTGGGGGTAAACATGTAAAAAGAAACAATTAGACTTCGGCCTTGTTTGTTTTTTAGAAAAAAGCTCTTATTAGCCTTTATGCATGTTTTTTTAAGTTTGTTTTTTCCAAATTTTCAGAGCCACTTATGTCTTATCGTCCTCTTATCTGGAAAGAGGTAAACCAACATCTTATTGTTCTTCATGAATTAACCTTAATAGATCATTTCTCTCAATCGATTCACTTGGATTATAATAAAACTCAATTTATTATAATTAGGTGACTTTCAAATTTAAATTTATATAATTTAAATATATTATTATCGATTAAACGTATTCATTTAAATGAATTGAATGCTAATTTTATAACTTAGATGTAAATTTCGTAATGACGATGCATAAATATGTGAAATTGTATAAATTTATATATAAATTCAACACTATAATATTTTAATGGGTCAAATACAAAATTTAAACAAATTCAGACATTTATCGGTTTACAAAAAACAAGCAGTCTTGTTGATACAGATTTCAGACTTCAGCACCATCTCTTATCAATCAGAATCAGAAGTGAAATAAGACTTCAGAACCTCTTAAAAAACAAACGCCACCTTATAATAAGAAACAAAACGAACTAACCTCCTCATCCGGACCAGGAAAACCGCTAAAGTTGAAATTTTGACGCCATCCCCGTTCATACAAAAATGAAACCAGCGGGCTCCTAAAGAAAAATATGCGACCAATTAGCGTCATAAAATTAATCCTTCCCAATTTAATACAACATATTCATACCGAAATAACTCAGTCCGAGATGGTTGAATTTCAACGTAGTCTTTTGCGCCAGCAATAACCGTAAGATCAAGATAGATGTTCTTGCTTGAATACGACTTATTACATTTTACACACTTAAAACCAGACCGATAAATGGCGGGCCTGCAAGATTATAAAGATTTTCTGTCAAACTTACAAATTGAAACCAAGATTATCACCAAATCGACAAGAAAATTGTAACGATTCAACTTACAAATTGAAACCAGGAGGACCTTTTCTTATAAGTGGTTCGAAACACACAGGGCATGCAAACAAATCAAGTTCCCCTGTATCTTGGGGCTGAGTGATTGTTTCCTGCAATTATTAAGTGTTTTATAAAGACAAAAAGCAACTACAAACTAATAAAATGGAACTACATCAACTTTAAATTAATCCCTCTTTCGCAAAATAAATGTCCGCGGTTAAAATGACACACAGTTTTAGATATGTATAATTATTATACGTTTGAATCAACTAAATAACAATTTTACCCTTAATAATAGACTAATAGTGCGAGTAATGAGTTTCTCCATCTCATAATTAAGGGTAGAATTGGAAAGTTGACATTACTTTTGAAAGCGGACACTTATTTGGGGACAGAGGGAGTGGAAAAATGACCCATTTGAACGAAATGTCAATGTGCCTTTAACCTACGGATAGAGGGGTTTCCTTAATATATATATATATATATATATATAGAGAGAGAGAGAGAGAGGGAGGTTCAAGGGAAAACCTCAAAAAAACGGAAAACTGAAGAACACCCTAGGGGCCCTTCATCTGAACGATATGCATTTGTGCATCCAGGTAAATTAAGTTGACTTTTTGGTTTTTATGCACAAGTACATTATGTATTTGTGCATATGCATGCGTGCATGTTAAAAATTACCTGTATGCATAAGTGCATACCGTCCAAATGAAGGGCCCCTAGGGTGTTCTTCAGTTTTCCGTTTTTTTAGGTTTTCCCTTGAACCTGACCCTATATATATATATATATATATATATATATATATATAGAGAGAGAGAGAGAGAGAGAGAGAGAGAGAGGTTGATGGTTCGTGACAAGCCAAAATGGGATTCCAAGAATGGGCTATTTTGCTGAATGACCTTCTCAGATACTTTTAAGAACTACAGGGTTTGTTTACTTCTTAATAGTTCCATTAAGAGGAAACCTCTGAATCGTTATGAGGTGAATCTTGTTTGGCAAAAAAAAAGTCTCACTCTTAATGGTTCTAAAACCCTCTTAATGATTTTGTATCTTGGGCCTCCCTTAACCATTCAGCACCCTCATCTCATTCTAAACAATTTACCAAACAACCATATTTCATTTTGCACTATATCATAAGAGTCTCTTAATCATTCCGACCACTTATTCATCCTGCACCAAACCATTCGGCAACTGCCAAATGGCTTCTTAGATTCTTAAATTCAGTTTTTCATAACGTTATTCGGTTGTATAGCCCTTGAATCAAGTAATATCTACAGATTCTTTTTCTTTGCCCTAATCATAATGGCACCCCAAACAAAGCATAATGAACACAGAAACTACTAAAAGTAATAGATACAGTTAAAACAAAAAACACTGCAATTTCATGGCCAACATGCTACAAATATCTAGTTGGTTAAGGGGGGTGCTTGGGATTTGCTTATTTAAAACAACTTACGCTTTTATGTAAAAGTGTTTATTAACTTATTCGATGTCAAACTTGAGTTTTAGGCCGTGCGTACCACCTCGGGTACCACGGCGGGTTCACCATCGGTTTGGCATCGGGTAGGGCGGGTTGACGGTACGGGGGTCGCGGGTTCACATCGGGTTGGGGGTAGCGGGTAAGAGTGGGTTCGGGAACCCGGCTTAACCCGCCGTAAATTTATTTATTTTTTACTTTTTTTTAGGGTAAGGAGGGTAGGAAAGTATTAAGCTGATGTGGCATCAGGGTTCAGTGGGTTCGATAGGAAGCGGTACTCCACTTTAGGGTAAGGAGGGTAGGAAAGAGAAAAGCTGATGTGGCGCTGAAGTGGCATCAGGGTTCAGTGGGTTCGATAGGAAGCGGTACTCATGGTCTTATAAAAAGTGTTTGCGTTAACTTATAGTGGTAACAAAACGTAATAAGCTAATAAATTGTTTCAAATAAGTTCATAAGTTAGAATTGAATGACCTATTAAAAACTGTTTATCAGCACCGACAAAACGGTATAAGCAGTTTTTTTGACTTATTAAAAACTGCTTATCGGCGGTGACAAAATGGTATAAGCAAGTTTTTTTTTTCTCTTGGCACTAAGCCAAATAAGTTAATAAGCCTTTTAAATAAGCAATCCCATCCAAATTGCAAGATTTTATCTCTAAACACAAAATTGCTGTAATAAAATCAACCATTATCCACAACATAATCAAGAAAACAAACTACCATATACAGAAATCGTCTAAAAAAGTGCAATTGTTTCTGTTCATGGCGATTAAAGAGAGAAAGTACCGATTCTTTAGCAGCAAAAGCAGAAGTGGGTTGAATTCTTGAAAATGGGTATTGAAGTCTTGAAGATGGGTATTGGAGTGGAGAAAGAAACTGGGTGTTCTTCAAAAGAGAAGGGAATTTAGGGATCAATAAGGTACGATGATTAAGAGGGTGGAGCAAATGATTTACAGAAGAAGAAGAAGTTGAGGCCATATTTGGGTGAAATTATGGATCTTTATCTGACTTTCTTTTGTTGAATTGGCGTCGAATATATACAAATAGACCTATATATATAGGCAATTTCATGATGGAGAAGAAGAGTGATGAAATTTCTGGTTTTTGTTTCATGAATTTTTTGTGTGGTGATCAAGAAACCAGGTGAAGAGAGAAGGGTTGTTTTTAGAACAAGGAGAAAAGAAACTATCTTTTTTTCTTTTGAGGATGCTCAATTGCCACATCGTCCCTTTAACCACAATCTTTTTTAAAATATGATTTTTTTTATTAAATTGAAAAAATATGCATTTGAATAAATGTAATAAAAATAATTTGTAATTCCAGGGTCAAGTTTTAGGAAAAATCGTAAAAAAATAAACACAGATGAACGTTTTTGTAGTATTTCATCTAGACGGTATGTACATGTGCATGCGAGTATGAATTTTCTTTTATTAAATTGAAAAAAAGTGTATTTGAATAAAAGTAAAAATACTTTGTAATTATAGGATCCAGGTTTAGGGAAAATCGTAAAAAAGTAAAATCGATGAACAATTTGGTAGTAGTTCATTTGGACGGTATGTACATGTGCATACAAAACATGCAGACGTGCATAAACCAAATAGTTCAATTTACTTGTATTCACATGTGCATAACGTCCAAATAAATGTTTACCAGAGTTTTCCTTAGTGTTTCATTTTTTTGGAGATTTCTCTTGAACCTTCCTCTGTAACTATAATACATAAAATGATTAAATATGTTAAAATGTTATGGTATTGTGTGTAAATTATTACAAAGCCCGTATCCCGGTATGGATTTATTTTAGTAATTTAATTTTTCTCGTAACGATTTTCTTTTATTAACGGGTTTTGGCGGCAAGGACTAAAAATGATTTAGTTTTGCGATATTGGATTAAATTGGAAAATCCTAATTTAAATTGGGAAAAAATGATGTAACATTAAAAGTCAGGGACTAAAGGTGTAAATTTAAGAAGTTGCATGGGTTTGGCTTTTAAGAACCGACCCCCCTCCCCTTTGTTTCGTTTTTGAGTCTCACGCAAGAAATCAATCGCAAGAAACAAACCACCCAAAACCCTAGCCGTTCCTGCCGTTTTTCTTTTGCTGCCACCGCCGAACCGCCGGGAACCACCAGCACCGCCGCCGCTAGCGGCTGCCGGCGAGAGGGAGAAGCAGCGAGAGAGCGAGAGAGAGGGAAGGAGCCGACGAGTCATCTTGTTGCTGCTGCGTTTCCTTGTTCGAGAGGTAAGGTTTTCTCGTTTCTTCTCGTTTTCCTTTTCGTCGTCGTCAAACCACCACCGCCGCTGCAGCCGTGGCTGCCGTTGGTGTGTCGTCGCCGTGCTCCACCGTTCGATGGCTGTACCGTGCACGAGTGTGGCTGCTAGGTCGGGTGGGGGTGTGTGCGACCGAGTGTATTGGTTGGATGTGTGTGGTCTCGCCGTCTTTTCTTTTTAAAGTATCGAACCACCACCACCGCCGGTGGTGGCTGCCGCCTCCACGTCGCCGTCGACCACCACTGCCGGAGGTGGCAGTGGGTGGTGCTTGACTTAGCCCAGCCATTAGTTGCCTAAACTCTAATCCTAATCCTAAACGTGAAACCTAAACAGAGAAACCAAAGTTATCATTTTATGTGAAAACACCTAATCTGTCCCTGTTTTGTAAAATCCATAGAAATATCTAGGAAGATCGGATTGAGGTGAAATAAGTGCCCAAATCTCAAAAATTGTGTCTAGTAGGTTTCTTATGTTTTGCAGAAAATTTAATTCGGCCTTTAGCTAGGGCCAAAATGGCAATTAGTGCAGACTGGTCCGGTTTTCACTGTTCGGGTAGTCTGTTTTGAAAAATTCATATAAAATAGTAGGGACCTCGTACGAACGCGTGCGATATGTCCCTGGAAACCTAAGACATAGAACTTTCTAATTATGGAATTATATTTCTGGTTGGATGGGTTTAAGGGGGGCTAAATAGGTCACGAGCAGACCTGCAAATCTGGACCAAAAGCTGGAAAATACACGTTTAGACTTGTAGTTGTAATTTCGGGTTAGGACTTCACTTTGACACTTGATAACGCTTCTTTAGGTGGAAAGAAGTGAGTTGGAGTTGACGGGTCCTTGTCGCTGTTCGTGGTGTTCTGCTATGCTTTTCGAGGTGAGTTCTCTCACTGCGTAGGATAGGAGTTATATGTGCATTGCGGTAGCTTGTGTGTATTAGCTGAATTGTTGTGTGTAGTACTAGGCTGAATTAATGTCTAGTATAATACCTTGAGTGTTGCATAAGACTCGGGGAGACCGAGGACTCGGGGAGACCGAGGAATACGTACATGGGTGTTGTATGAACTCGGGGAGACCGAGGGATACGTGTACCGGTGCTGTATGAATTCGGGGAGACCGATGGATACATACACGTGTGTTCTTGCTTGAGTTTGCTTGTGTTCTTAGACTGGCATGTGTTAATTGTTATATCTATCTGCTGATAGGGGTGGTGTTCATATGATTGCTATTTTACGTACGTGTTTGAATTCACTAAGCTTCGTGCTTACTCTTTCCCTACAAATTACTGTTTCAGGTACGAGTGGCAGTAAGGCGTGACGGTACACACTGGCGCGTAGTGGAGACTTTCACGACTTTTTACTTTGAGACATTATGTTTAGAATTATTACATTTTTCCGCTGTGTCATTTGGATTTGGTTAATTAACTTAACGAGATTTTGATAAACGTTTAATTGGCTTTGAACACTTATGGTTCATTTAACTGAAAAGGTATTTTAAAAAAAAGTTCAAATTTACTGTAATTTTTGGGACGTTACAACTTGGTATCAGAGCACAGCTTGAGCGAATCAAACACATTTCGGTGTGTTTGAACTCAAGTTTGCGGCTCGGGATTTTCTTTTTCCTTTTTAAAATTTTTGAAGAAATAAAAGAAAGGAAAAGTACGTTTGAGAAACGGTGACCGAAGGCGCAGTGTGTACAGTCAGTTGATGCCAAGGGAAAAGGTAGAGTACTTAGTGTAATTTATTGCTTTCTAGAACATAGGAGTATGTATGCTAGATTTCCTGGTGCTTATTACACTGTTCTGCATGAGTGCATGATTATTAATTGCTAGTAGGAATTTATGCTGGTCTTGATAGGTTGTTAAGTGAATGCCTTATAAGTTGTATGCAGTAGGAACCATAGCCTTAGAATGCTTGATTTAGTTCTGTTGCGCAGCTCTTGTTTGAGTCTAACCGTTGTGGGATAGAATCTTTTATTCGAATGTCTATCTGGTTTCACACTGTATGCGACTGTGCATTCGCGAGGCGACTTGTCACGACTAGTGGAGATTTCGTCAATAGCAAGGGTAGTGGGATGGGGTGAATTCCTAGTGAGCTAGGAAGAGTGTTGACATATGCTGGTACGGGCATATGGGTTAAACTGTCGGCAAGGAACTACTTGGGCACTTCGGGATGGGACTCGAAACGAGTAAGGATAGGTGTCGAAGGTAGTAGTAGAGCTCCTACTATCTGAACCACAGGATCCGTGCTCGAGTCGGGGAAAGTCACGGGGAATCCGAGGAATTGAGCGTGAGCGTAGTTAGCAGGATTTATCGTGTGCTAATAGCTCGTTGTAATAATTACCCAGAATGGCCATCACAAGAAGGAACAACAATGCTGCTCCAGATGCTGGTACTGGGGTTACTGCTGAGCAGATACGTGAGATGATTGCGGCTGAGGTGACGCATGCTATCGGGGAGGCGATCCCCGAGATTATTACCGCCATTCGTGATGTGGTAGTAGTGATGATGGAGGAGAGCATCGCGGCGATTCCACCCCCTGCGGGTGGGCAACCCCGAGCGAGAGAGTTTCAGTATCGGGATCTCTCTGCTTGTTCTCCTCCTGAGTTCAAGGGAGGCTCGAACCCGATCGTCAGTATGCGCTGGATCTCGGATATGGAGTGCGCATTCCTTACTAGTGGTTGTCCTGAGAACCTGAAGGTTCGTTTCGCGGTGAACCTGTTACGAGATGGAGCGAAAGACTGGTGCGCTACTGCTTTGACGCTTAATGAGCGCACTACATTGACCTGGGAGGAGTTCGTCGTACGTTTTCGTGCAGAGTATGTGCCTCCAGTGGAGATGGAGAGGATTGCTAAAGAGTTCTTGGAGCTCACTCAGACTACGGAGACTGTGAAAGAGATGAACCGAAAGTTCACGGAGATGGCACTATTTTGTCCTCAGTATGCTGCCTCGGAGGACATGAAGATGACGCGGTACAAGGATATGTTACGTACCGAGATCAGGGAGTTCGTGAGTACTGCGCAGTATGCTACACTTGCTGCGATGATGGAGGCTACCCGGAGACGGGAACTTGAGTTGGAGACGCAGGCCAAGAAGAGGAAGGCGGTGCAGACCGTGGCACCGATATCGGCTGTTCCAAAGAAGACGAGGTTCTCGGACTCGCGCTCGGGTCAAAGGAGCGGAGGGTTCAAACCCAGGGATGGTAGCGGAAGGAGAGATGATAAATGTTTCAAGTGCGGCCAGGTGGGACACTACGGTCGTGATTGTAGGGTACCACTGATGGTCTGTTTTAACTACAAACAGACGGGCCACGTGAAGGCCAACTGCCCGAATCCGAGGGTTGCTGTTGGGGGTGGGGCACAATGAGCTCCTGCGGCTGCTTCCTTGCGTATTACTGATGGTCGTGTGGGTCAGACTGGACCCGAGGCGGCCCGAGGTAGAGTTCATCAACTGAAAGTGGATGAGGCACAGGCTACGCCTAAAGTGGTGACAGGTACGTTCTTAGTTAACTCGGTGCCTGCTGTAGTGATGTTTGATAGCGGGGCTACTCATTCTTTCGTGTCTCACACTTTTAGTGAGCGTTTGGGCCGTAGTGTAGGACGGTTAGGCTGTCCACTTGTGGTTGAGGTTGCTGATGATAGGACCTTGACGGTTACCGACGTGTATCGTGGGTGTACTTTGGAAATCTCTGGTGTAAGATTTCCTATCGATCTGATTTCGATCGCTATGCGTGAGCTGTGCGTGATCGTGGGCATGGATTGGATGGATGTTTTTGATGCAGAGATTGTTTGTCGTCGCAAACAAGTACGAGTTCAAACCCCAAGCGGGGGAGAACTGTTGATTCAGGGCGACTCTCCCAGGCGGACCTCAGCGATATGTTCGGCTGCGAGGGCTCGGAGGTACTTACAGCACAGTGGCCAGGGATATTTAGCGTATGTGGTAGACACGCACGGCGACGAAGAGAAGAAGACTGCGGAGGATGTGCCAGTTGTACGGGAGTTTGCTGACGTATTTCCCGATGATTTACCGGGGATACCTCCCGAGCGACAGGTAGAGTTCCGCATTGACTTGATTCCGGGTGCTGCTCCGGTGGCCAAGGCACCTTATCGCGTGGCTCCACCGGAAATGAAGGAGTTATACACTTAGTTGCAAGAACTTCTCGAAAAGGAGTTCATCAAGCCGAGTTGTTCACCGTGGGGAGCCCCGATTCTGTTTGTGAAGAAGAAGGACGGGTCCCAACGGATGTGTATAGACTACCGTGAGTTGAATAAGCTTACGGTGAAGAATCGTTATCCTCTGCCAAGGATCGACGACTTATTCAACCAGCTACAGGGAGCCTCGTGGTTCTCTAAGATTGATTTAAGATCGGGGTATCATCAGATGCGGGTGAGGAGTGAGGATACAGAGAAGACTGCATTTCGTACACGTTATGGCCATTACGAGTTTGTAGTGATGCCTTTCGGGCTCACCAATGCACCAGCAGCGTTCATGGACCTCATGAACAGGGTGTGTAGTCCGATGCTGGATCGGTCGGTGATTGTGTTCATCGACGATATTCTCGTGTATTCGAAGTCGAAGGAAGAGCATGAGACGCATTTGCGAGAAGTTTTGGAGGTTTTGAGGCGGGAGAAACTTTATGCTAAGTTCTCCAAGTGTGAGTTCTGGTTACGAGAGGTCCAATTCCTAGGACATGTCGTGAACCAGAAGGGTATTATGGTCGATCCGACCAAGATTTCAGCAGTGATGCGGTGGGAGGTGCCGAAGACTCCCACTGAAGTTCGGAGTTTTCTTGGGTTAGCAGGGTACTACCGGAGATTTATTCAGGATTTCTCCAAGATTGCGTTACCTATGACCCGATTGACGAAGAAATCTGCGGCTTTTAGTTGGGGTGAAGAGCAGCAGAGGGTTTTTGAGGAGCTACGCAGGCGTTTATGCGAGGCTCCGGTGTTGACCTTGCCCGAGGGTATGGAGGATCTGGTAGTGTATTGTGACGCTTCTCACCAGGGATTTGGCGCCGTGCTCATGCAGCGCGGTAAGGCTATAGCTTACGCTTCGAGGCTGTTGAAGCCTCATGAGGCGAACTACCCGACGCATGACCTAGAGTTGGGAGCAGTGGTGTTTGCTCTCAAGATTTGGAGGCATTACTTGTATGGCGTCAAGTGTACGATTTACACTGACCATAAAAGCCTCAAATACTTGATGGACCAGCAAAACCTCAATATGCGACAAAGGAGGTGGCTTGACGTGGTCAAGGATTACGAGTGTGAGATACTTTACCACCCGGGTAAGGCGAATGTTGTTGCAGACGCACTTAGTCGACATCCGGTTGGTGAGCCACTTCGGGGTTTGTGTCAGCGGTTGACAGTGGTTACACCTCTCCTTGAGTCAATAGGTAAAGCTCAAGAAGTGGCGATTTTGGACGAGAATGCCAAACGCGAGAGAGTTTCGGGTGAAATTCCGAATTTTGCCCGTAATAGTCGAGGTTTATTGACTCGGTATGGTCGAGTTTGGGTTCCCTTAACTGGTGGGAACAGGAGGATATTGTTGGACGAGGCGCATAAGTCCAAGTTTTCTATTCATCCTGGAGCTACAAAGATGTACCGCGACCTGCGGGAGGATTATTGGTGTCCCGGCATGAAGCGGGACGTCGCCAAGTGTGTAGAGGAATGCCTGACTTGTCGGAAGGTCAAGGCTGAGCACCAGCGGCCGCATGGGAAGTTGCAGCCTTTAGAGATTCCGGTGTGGAAATGGGAGAAGATCACGATGGATCTCATTACTAAACTCCCAAGGACTCCACGTGGGAATGATGCTATTTGGGTGATCGTCGATCGTCTGACCAAGAGTGCTCACTTTTTGGCCATCAGGGAGAGCTCCTCGGCGGAGAAGCTCGCAGAGATTTTCGTGCGAGAGATTGTAGCCAGGCACGGGGTGCCAGTTTCGATTGTCTCCGACAGGGACACCCGTTTTACCTCCCGGTTTTGAGAGAAATTTCAGGAGGAGATGGGCACGCGGTTACATTTTAGCACGGATTTTCATCCACAGACCGACGGGCAGAGTGAGCGTACTATTCAGACTCTCGAGGATATGCTTCGGGCATGTGCTATTGATTTTGGAGGTAGTTGGGATCAGTACCTTCCTTTGGCGGAGTTTTCCTACAACAACAGCTTTCATTCTAGTATTGGCATGCCGCCGTACGAGATGTTGTATGGTAGGAAGTGCAGGACGCCCATTTGCTGGGGCGAGGTTGGTCAGCGAGTATTGGGAAGAACTGATATTGTGCTGAAGACGACTGAGATGATACAGATGGTGCGGGACCGTTTAGTTACTGCACAGAGTCGACAGAAGAGTTACGCCGATAAGAGACGATCAGACTTGGAGTTTCAGGTGGGGGATTATGTCTTGCTGAAGGTTTCGCCCTGGAAAGGGGTGATTCGGTTTCGTAAACGGGGAAAGTTGGGACCCCGTTACATTGGACCTTACAAGATCATTGCTCGAGTGGGAAAGGTAGCTTATCGCTTAGAGTTACCGGACGAGCTGAGTTTGATCCACAACACTTTCCACGTGTCTCAGTTGCGGAAGTGTGTGGTGGATGAGACTGAGGTGATTCCTCTTGAGGATATTCAGATCGACGAGCGGCTTAATTACGTGGAGAAGCCGATTGCCATTATTGAGAGAAAGACGAAGACCTTGCGTAACAAGGTAATAGGCTTGGTGAAAGTCCAGTGGCAGCACCGAAAGGGGTCTGAGTGGACTTGGGAACCCGAGGTTGAGATGCGGAAGAACTATCCGGAACTATTCGCGGGCATAGGCTTCGAGGACGAAGCCTAATTCAAGCGGGGGAGAGTTGTAAAGCCCGTATCCCGGTATGGATTTATTTTAGTAATTTAATTTTTCTCGTAACGATTTTCTTTTATTAACGGGTTTTGGCGGCAAGGACTAAAAATGATTTAGTTTTGCGATATTGGATTAAATTGGAAAATCCTAATTTAAATTGGGAAAAAATGATGTAACATTAAAAGTCAGGGACTAAAGGTGTAAATTTAAGAAGTTGCATGGGTTTGGCTTTTAAGAACCGACCCCCCTCCCCTTTGTTTCGTTTTTGAGTCTCACGCAAGAAATCAATCGCAAGAAACAAACCACCCAAAACCCTAGCCGTTCCTGCCGTTTTTCTTTTGCTGCCACCGCCGAACCGCCGGGAACCACCAGCACCGCCGCCGCTAGCGGCTGCCGGCGAGAGGGAGAAGCAGCGAGAGAGCGAGAGAGAGGGAAGGAGCCGACGAGTCATCTTGTTGCTGCTGCGTTTCCTTGTTCGAGAGGTAAGGTTTTCTCGTTTCTTCTCGTTTTCCTTTTCGTCGTCGTCAAACCACCACCGCCGCTGCAGCCGTGGCTGCCGTTGGTGTGTCGTCGCCGTGCTCCACCGTTCGATGGCTGTACCGTGCACGAGTGTGGCTGCTAGGTCGGGTGGGGGTGTGTGCGACCGAGTGTATTGGTTGGATGTGTGTGGTCTCGCCGTCTTTTCTTTTTAAAGTATCGAACCACCACCACCGCCGGTGGTGGCTGCCGCCTCCACGTCGCCGTCGACCACCACTGCCGGAGGTGGCAGTGGGTGGTGCTTGACTTAGCCCAGCCATTAGTTGCCTAAACTCTAATCCTAATCCTAAACGTGAAACCTAAACAGAGAAACCAAAGTTATCATTTTATGTGAAAACACCTAATCTGTCCCTGTTTTGTAAAATCCATAGAAATATCTAGGAAGATCGGATTGAGGTGAAATAAGTGCCCAAATCTCAAAAATTGTGTCTAGTAGGTTTCTTATGTTTTGCAGAAAATTTAATTCGGCCTTTAGCTAGGGCCAAAATGGCAATTAGTGCAGACTGGTCCGGTTTTCACTGTTCGGGTAGTCTGTTTTGAAAAATTCATATAAAATAGTAGGGACCTCGTACGAACGCGTGCGATATGTCCCTGGAAACCTAAGACATAGAACTTTCTAATTATGGAATTATATTTCTGGTTGGATGGGTTTAAGGGGGGCTAAATAGGTCACGAGCAGACCTGCAAATCTGGACCAAAAGCTGGAAAATACACGTTTAGACTTGTAGTTGTAATTTCGGGTTAGGACTTCACTTTGACACTTGATAACGCTTCTTTAGGTGGAAAGAAGTGAGTTGGAGTTGACGGGTCCTTGTCGCTGTTCGTGGTGTTCTGCTATGCTTTTCGAGGTGAGTTCTCTCACTGCGTAGGATAGGAGTTATATGTGCATTGCGGTAGCTTGTGTGTATTAGCTGAATTGTTGTGTGTAGTACTAGGCTGAATTAATGTCTAGTATAATACCTTGAGTGTTGCATAAGACTCGGGGAGACCGAGGACTCGGGGAGACCGAGGAATACGTACATGGGTGTTGTATGAACTCGGGGAGACCGAGGGATACGTGTACCGGTGCTGTATGAATTCGGGGAGACCGATGGATACATACACGTGTGTTCTTGCTTGAGTTTGCTTGTGTTCTTAGACTGGCATGTGTTAATTGTTATATCTATCTGCTGATAGGGGTGGTGTTCATATGATTGCTATTTTACGTACGTGTTTGAATTCACTAAGCTTCGTGCTTACTCTTTCCCTACAAATTACTGTTTCAGGTACGAGTGGCAGTAAGGCGTGACGGTACACACTGGCGCGTAGTGGAGACTTTCACGACTTTTTACTTTGAGACATTATGTTTAGAATTATTACATTTTTCCGCTGTGTCATTTGGATTTGGTTAATTAACTTAACGAGATTTTGATAAACGTTTAATTGGCTTTGAACACTTATGGTTCATTTAACTGAAAAGGTATTTTAAAAAAAAGTTCAAATTTACTGTAATTTTTGGGACGTTACAACTTGGTATCAGAGCACAGCTTGAGCGAATCAAACACATTTCGGTGTGTTTGAACTCAAGTTTGCGGCTCGGGATTTTCTTTTTCCTTTTTAAAATTTTTGAAGAAATAAAAGAAAGGAAAAGTACGTTTGAGAAACGGTGACCGAAGGCGCAGTGTGTACAGTCAGTTGATGCCAAGGGAAAAGGTAGAGTACTTAGTGTAATTTATTGCTTTCTAGAACATAGGAGTATGTATGCTAGATTTCCTGGTGCTTATTACACTGTTCTGCATGAGTGCATGATTATTAATTGCTAGTAGGAATTTATGCTGGTCTTGATAGGTTGTTAAGTGAATGCCTTATAAGTTGTATGCAGTAGGAACCATAGCCTTAGAATGCTTGATTTAGTTCTGTTGCGCAGCTCTTGTTTGAGTCTAACCGTTGTGGGATAGAATCTTTTATTCGAATGTCTATCTGGTTTCACACTGTATGCGACTGTGCATTCGCGAGGCGACTTGTCACGACTAGTGGAGATTTCGTCAATAGCAAGGGTAGTGGGATGGGGTGAATTCCTAGTGAGCTAGGAAGAGTGTTGACATATGCTGGTACGGGCATATGGGTTAAACTGTCGGCAAGGAACTACTTGGGCACTTCGGGATGGGACTCGAAACGAGTAAGGATAGGTGTCGAAGGTAGTAGTAGAGCTCCTACTATCTGAACCACAGGATCCGTGCTCGAGTCGGGGAAAGTCACGGGGAATCCGAGGAATTGAGCGTGAGCGTAGTTAGCAGGATTTATCGTGTGCTAATAGCTCGTTGTAATAATTACCCAGAATGGCCATCACAAGAAGGAACAACAATGCTGCTCCAGATGCTGGTACTGGGGTTACTGCTGAGCAGATACGTGAGATGATTGCGGCTGAGGTGACGCATGCTATCGGGGAGGCGATCCCCGAGATTATTACCGCCATTCGTGATGTGGTAGTAGTGATGATGGAGGAGAGCATCGCGGCGATTCCACCCCCTGCGGGTGGGCAACCCCGAGCGAGAGAGTTTCAGTATCGGGATCTCTCTGCTTGTTCTCCTCCTGAGTTCAAGGGAGGCTCGAACCCGATCGTCAGTATGCGCTGGATCTCGGATATGGAGTGCGCATTCCTTACTAGTGGTTGTCCTGAGAACCTGAAGGTTCGTTTCGCGGTGAACCTGTTACGAGATGGAGCGAAAGACTGGTGCGCTACTGCTTTGACGCTTAATGAGCGCACTACATTGACCTGGGAGGAGTTCGTCGTACGTTTTCGTGCAGAGTATGTGCCTCCAGTGGAGATGGAGAGGATTGCTAAAGAGTTCTTGGAGCTCACTCAGACTACGGAGACTGTGAAAGAGATGAACCGAAAGTTCACGGAGATGGCACTATTTTGTCCTCAGTATGCTGCCTCGGAGGACATGAAGATGACGCGGTACAAGGATATGTTACGTACCGAGATCAGGGAGTTCGTGAGTACTGCGCAGTATGCTACACTTGCTGCGATGATGGAGGCTACCCGGAGACGGGAACTTGAGTTGGAGACGCAGGCCAAGAAGAGGAAGGCGGTGCAGACCGTGGCACCGATATCGGCTGTTCCAAAGAAGACGAGGTTCTCGGACTCGCGCTCGGGTCAAAGGAGCGGAGGGTTCAAACCCAGGGATGGTAGCGGAAGGAGAGATGATAAATGTTTCAAGTGCGGCCAGGTGGGACACTACGGTCGTGATTGTAGGGTACCACTGATGGTCTGTTTTAACTACAAACAGACGGGCCACGTGAAGGCCAACTGCCCGAATCCGAGGGTTGCTGTTGGGGGTGGGGCACAATGAGCTCCTGCGGCTGCTTCCTTGCGTATTACTGATGGTCGTGTGGGTCAGACTGGACCCGAGGCGGCCCGAGGTAGAGTTCATCAACTGAAAGTGGATGAGGCACAGGCTACGCCTAAAGTGGTGACAGGTACGTTCTTAGTTAACTCGGTGCCTGCTGTAGTGATGTTTGATAGCGGGGCTACTCATTCTTTCGTGTCTCACACTTTTAGTGAGCGTTTGGGCCGTAGTGTAGGACGGTTAGGCTGTCCACTTGTGGTTGAGGTTGCTGATGATAGGACCTTGACGGTTACCGACGTGTATCGTGGGTGTACTTTGGAAATCTCTGGTGTAAGATTTCCTATCGATCTGATTTCGATCGCTATGCGTGAGCTGTGCGTGATCGTGGGCATGGATTGGATGGATGTTTTTGATGCAGAGATTGTTTGTCGTCGCAAACAAGTACGAGTTCAAACCCCAAGCGGGGGAGAACTGTTGATTCAGGGCGACTCTCCCAGGCGGACCTCAGCGATATGTTCGGCTGCGAGGGCTCGGAGGTACTTACAGCACAGTGGCCAGGGATATTTAGCGTATGTGGTAGACACGCACGGCGACGAAGAGAAGAAGACTGCGGAGGATGTGCCAGTTGTACGGGAGTTTGCTGACGTATTTCCCGATGATTTACCGGGGATACCTCCCGAGCGACAAGTAGAGTTCCGCATTGACTTGATTCCGGGTGCTGCTCCGGTGGCCAAGGCACCTTATCGCGTGGCTCCACCGGAAATGAAGGAGTTATACACTTAGTTGCAAGAACTTCTCGAAAAGGAGTTCATCAAGCCGAGTTGTTCACCGTGGGGAGCCCCGATTCTGTTTGTGAAGAAGAAGGACGGGTCCCAACGGATGTGTATAGACTACCGTGAGTTGAATAAGCTTACGGTGAAGAATCGTTATCCTCTGCCAAGGATCGACGACTTATTCAACCAGCTACAGGGAGCCTCGTGGTTCTCTAAGATTGATTTAAGATCGGGGTATCATCAGATGCGGGTGAGGAGTGAGGATACAGAGAAGACTGCATTTCGTACACGTTATGGCCATTACGAGTTTGTAGTGATGCCTTTCGGGCTCACCAATGCACCAGCAGCGTTCATGGACCTCATGAACAGGGTGTGTAGTCCGATGCTGGATCGGTCGGTGATTGTGTTCATCGACGATATTCTCGTGTATTCGAAGTCGAAGGAAGAGCATGAGACGCATTTGCGAGAAGTTTTGGAGGTTTTGAGGCGGGAGAAACTTTATGCTAAGTTCTCCAAGTGTGAGTTCTGGTTACGAGAGGTCCAATTCCTAGGACATGTCGTGAACCAGAAGGGTATTATGGTCGATCCGACCAAGATTTCAGCAGTGATGCGGTGGGAGGTGCCGAAGACTCCCACTGAAGTTCGGAGTTTTCTTGGGTTAGCAGGGTACTACCGGAGATTTATTCAGGATTTCTCCAAGATTGCGTTACCTATGACCCGATTGACGAAGAAATCTGCGGCTTTTAGTTGGGGTGAAGAGCAGCAGAGGGTTTTTGAGGAGCTACGCAGGCGTTTATGCGAGGCTCCGGTGTTGACCTTGCCCGAGGGTATGGAGGATCTGGTAGTGTATTGTGACGCTTCTCACCAGGGATTTGGCGCCGTGCTCATGCAGCGCGGTAAGGCTATAGCTTACGCTTCGAGGCTGTTGAAGCCTCATGAGGCGAACTACCCGACGCATGACCTAGAGTTGGGAGCAGTGGTGTTTGCTCTCAAGATTTGGAGGCATTACTTGTATGGCGTCAAGTGTACGATTTACACTGACCATAAAAGCCTCAAATACTTGATGGACCAGCAAAACCTCAATATGCGACAAAGGAGGTGGCTTGACGTGGTCAAGGATTACGAGTGTGAGATACTTTACCACCCGGGTAAGGCGAATGTTGTTGCAGACGCACTTAGTCGACATCCGGTTGGTGAGCCACTTCGGGGTTTGTGTCAGCGGTTGACAGTGGTTACACCTCTCCTTGAGTCAATAGGTAAAGCTCAAGAAGTGGCGATTTTGGACGAGAATGCCAAACGCGAGAGAGTTTCGGGTGAAATTCCGAATTTTGCCCGTAATAGTCGAGGTTTATTGACTCGGTATGGTCGAGTTTGGGTTCCCTTAACTGGTGGGAACAGGAGGATATTGTTGGACGAGGCGCATAAGTCCAAGTTTTCTATTCATCCTGGAGCTACAAAGATGTACCGCGACCTGCGGGAGGATTATTGGTGTCCCGGCATGAAGCGGGACGTCGCCAAGTGTGTAGAGGAATGCCTGACTTGTCGGAAGGTCAAGGCTGAGCACCAGCGGCCGCATGGGAAGTTGCAGCCTTTAGAGATTCCGGTGTGGAAATGGGAGAAGATCACGATGGATCTCATTACTAAACTCCCAAGGACTCCACGTGGGAATGATGCTATTTGGGTGATCGTCGATCGTCTGACCAAGAGTGCTCACTTTTTGGCCATCAGGGAGAGCTCCTCGGCGGAGAAGCTCGCAGAGATTTTCGTGCGAGAGATTGTAGCCAGGCACGGGGTGCCAGTTTCGATTGTCTCCGACAGGGACACCCGTTTTACCTCCCGGTTTTGAGAGAAATTTCAGGAGGAGATGGGCACGCGGTTACATTTTAGCACGGATTTTCATCCACAGACCGACGGGCAGAGTGAGCGTACTATTCAGACTCTCGAGGATATGCTTCGGGCATGTGCTATTGATTTTGGAGGTAGTTGGGATCAGTACCTTCCTTTGGCGGAGTTTTCCTACAACAACAGCTTTCATTCTAGTATTGGCATGCCGCCGTACGAGATGTTGTATGGTAGGAAGTGCAGGACGCCCATTTGCTGGGGCGAGGTTGGTCAGCGAGTATTGGGAAGAACTGATATTGTGCTGAAGACGACTGAGATGATACAGATGGTGCGGGACCGTTTAGTTACTGCACAGAGTCGACAGAAGAGTTACGCCGATAAGAGACGATCAGACTTGGAGTTTCAGGTGGGGGATTATGTCTTGCTGAAGGTTTCGCCCTGGAAAGGGGTGATTCGGTTTCGTAAACGGGGAAAGTTGGGACCCCGTTACATTGGACCTTACAAGATCATTGCTCGAGTGGGAAAGGTAGCTTATCGCTTAGAGTTACCGGACGAGCTGAGTTTGATCCACAACACTTTCCACGTGTCTCAGTTGCGGAAGTGTGTGGTGGATGAGACTGAGGTGATTCCTCTTGAGGATATTCAGATCGACGAGCGGCTTAATTACGTGGAGAAGCCGATTGCCATTATTGAGAGAAAGACGAAGACCTTGCGTAACAAGGTAATAGGCTTGGTGAAAGTCCAGTGGCAGCACCGAAAGGGGTCTGAGTGGACTTGGGAACCCGAGGTTGAGATGCGGAAGAACTATCCGGAACTATTCGCGGGCATAGGCTTCGAGGACGAAGCCTAATTCAAGCGGGGGAGAGTTGTAAAGCCCGTATCCCGGTATGGATTTATTTTAGTAATTTAATTTTTCTCGTAACGATTTTCTTTTATTAACGGGTTTTGGCGGCAAGGACTAAAAATGATTTAGTTTTGCGATATTGGATTAAATTGGAAAATCCTAATTTAAATTGGGAAAAAATGATGTAACATTAAAAGTCAGGGACTAAAGGTGTAAATTTAAGAAGTTGCATGGGTTTGGCTTTTAAGAACCGACCCCCCTCCCCTTTGTTTCGTTTTTGAGTCTCACGCAAGAAATCAATCGCAAGAAACAAACCACCCAAAACCCTAGCCGTTCCTGCCGTTTTTCTTTTGTTGCCACCGCCGAACCGCCGCGAACCACCAACACCGCCGCCACTAGCGGCTGCCGGCGAGAGGGAGAAGCAGCGAGAGAGCGAGAGAGAGGGAAGGAGCCGACGAGTCATCTTGTTGCTGCTGCGTTTCCTTGTTCGAGAGGTAAGGTTTTCTCGTTTCTTCTCGTTTTCCTTTTTGTCGTCGTCAAACCACCACCGCCGCTGCAGCCGTGGCTGCCGTTGGTGTGTCGCCGCCGTGCGCCACCGTTCGGTGGCTGTACCGTGCACGAGTGTAGCTGCTAGGTCGGGTGGGGGTGTGTGCGACCGAGTGTATTGGTTGGGTGTGTGTGGTCTCGCCGTCTTTTCTTTTTAAAGTATCGAACCACCACCACCGCCGGTGGTGGCTGCCGCCTCCACGTCGCCGTCGACCACCACTGCCGGAGGTTGCAGTGGGTGGTGCTTGACTTAGCCCAGCCATTAGTTGCCTAAACTCTAATCCTAATCCTAAACGTGAAACCTAAACCGAGAAACCAAAGTTATCATTTTATGTGAAAACACCTAATCTGTCCCTGTTTTGTAAAATCCATAGAAAAATCTAGGAAGCTCGGATTGAGGTGAAATCAGTGCCCAAATCTCACAAATTGTGTCTAGTAGGTTTCTTATGTTTTGCAGAAAATTTAATCCGGCCTCTAGCTAGGGCCAAAATGGCAATTAGTGCAGACTGGTCCGGTTTTCACTGTTCGGGTAGTCTGTTTTGAAGAATGCATATAAAATAGTAGGGACCTCGTACGAACGCGTGCGATATATCCCTGGAAACCTAAGACATAGAACTTTCTAATTATGGAATTATATTTCTGGTTGGATGGGTTTAAGGGGGGCTAAACCGGTCACGAGCAGACCTGCAAATCTGGACCAAAAGCTGGAAAATACACGTTTAGACTTGTAGTTGTAATTTCGGGTTAGGACTTCACTTTGACACTTGATAACGCTTCTTTAGGTGGAAAGAAGTGAGTTGGAGTTGACGGGCCCTTGTCGCTGTTCGTGGTGTTCTGCTTTGCTTTTCGAGGTGAGTTCTCTCACTGCGTAGGATAGGAGTTATATGTGCATTGCGGTAGCTTGTGTGTATTAGTTGAATTGTTGTGTGTAGTACTAGGCTGAATTAATGTCTAGTATAATACCTTGAGTGTTGTATAAGACTCGGGGAGACCGAGGAATACGTACATGGGTGTTGTATGAACTCGGAGAGACCGAGGGATACGTGTACCGGTGCTGTATGAATTCGGGGAGACCGATGGATACATACACATGTGTTCTTGCTTGAGTTTGCTTGTGTTCTTAGACTGGCATGTGTTAATTGTTATATCTATCTGTTGATAGGGATGGTGTTCATATGATTGCTATTTTACGTACGTGTTTGAATTCACTAAGCTTCGTGCTTACTCTTTCCCTATAAATTACTGTTTCAGGTACGAGTGGCAGTAAGGCGTGACGGTACACACTGGCGCGTTGTGGAGACTTTCACGACTTTTTACTTTGAGACATTATGTTTAGAATTATTACATTTTTCCGCTGTGTCATTTGGATTTGGTTAATTAACTTAACGAGATTTTGATAAACGTTTAATTGGCTTTGAACACTTATGGTTCATTTAATTGAAAAGGTATTTTTTTTAAAAAAGTTCAAATTTATTGTAATTTTTGGGACGTTACAACTAAACATTTCAGTACCATGAGCTTTTGATTGCCCGATTTAGATGTGAACTCTTTTTAAAGAGTAAATATCATGTCTTTAAGTTCAACGGGGGCTTAAAATATATTTAATTTTGGAGAGGCAAGCAACTTCTTCAATAGTAACATTATTTCATTAGAGTTTTTGACACCTTTTATAGGTATGGTATGAAGCTCATTTCACTTATTGTTGTTCTATCTACATGGGTTATGTTTTTAGCTATAAAAAATCTCAACAATGCATCATTCTTATTTCATTAGAGATATGTACTTATTGTTTTATAGAAGCAATGCTATAATTTAATAATTACACTTGAATGTTTTATAGTATAGATGAATATTCATGAATATTGTCTGAAACATATTTTTCTTGAAAATTCAAGGCCCGATTTGAGAACAGACATGTTATGTCTAGGGATCGATTTTTCAAAAAACTTAAATTTTTTACAAATTATTGTACAGTTTTCCTGTAACGTTTTCCAGTTCTTTTGTAACGCCCCATAGCCTAATGAGCAGACTCACCCGACAAATCAACTTAAAATGACAGTGAAAGTTGTTCTTAGCCCACAACTTTAAGTTGATAAAAAAAACTTACTAATCTACTTTTCTATATATGTAGGATGAATCATTACATTTTTCTAAGAATATTCTTTTAATGTATATATAATATTTAAAGAGTATTTCAATGTTGATTTCAAAAATCATATTTATGAAAAAAAACATGTATAACATTTTTGTATAGGAAAAAAACAGACCGGGCCTCGGAGTGGATTTGGGACCAAGACCAGACGTCAGCCTATGATCAGTCCTCATTTTCTAGGATCGAGACCGACAACTCCCGGTTTACGAAATAATTTTCCTTATACGGAGACCGATTTTAACAAGACCCAAACCATTTTTTTATCATTAATAAAAATAACATAAGAGTGGTTGCAATTTTATTGTCCATTGAAATAAAGCCCAAAAGGATATGATATGACCCCAAAATTCTTTCCATACACCAGGCCATAAACAAAAGTAGATAAACCAGAAGACAAGAGAGTTAATTTGTTGAACCTTACCTTAGCAACAACTTCATCTATGGCTTCCATCAAACCTTTTTCAACACTTTCTTCTCCATTAAACCAAACAATTCCTTCATTAAAGTTAAACCCATTGTTTTCCTTCAAACCCATCTCATCTTCTTCCTCATGGGTGGTATCCCAAAGAGCTCAAGTTGCAGTCTCTGTGGCATTCAATCCAAGTGGGAACTTTGACCTTTCATTGTATGATGAACAAGAAAGTACGACCTTCATCGTCATCTTCCTATGATTTATTTATTTCTCTTTTCATTCTGAATTTGTACTCAGTTTTTGTTTTATATATATATATATATATATGTTTTCAGTTTGTTCTATTTTATGTATTTTGTTATGGGTAATTACGTTTTTATTCTTCCATGCTTGATTTTTTTACAAACAAAATCATGGTTGTTTCAAGAAAACTGAAAACAATATGTTTTGTAAGAAAAAAATAGGCAATTTTAGATTAAGTGGCACTTATGATAGTGTTTTGATGAACTACAATTTTACCGGTAAAATAAGTTGTATTGAGATAAACGCTTGGTTGATAAGCATTTGGGTAAATGGCTTCTAAATATGACAATTATACATCATTCTTTTTGCAGTTTGGTTAAATAAGGGTGAGTTCAAATGAGAATGAGAAATTATTTTGAGGATCCGGTAACTATTGTTTTATTTATTATTTATGATGAATACTCTGAATAATAAAAATTATACATGATAAATGCCGGGATAGGTATATTTGTGAAAATTATTCATAATTAACAATATGTGATTTTCTTGATAAAAATACATAATACTCATAATAAAAATGCATGATATTCATAATTTATTAAGGGATTATTCATCATGAAGATTTGCTTCTCCGGTTTTTAAAGTATAAATGGTTCTTGTTTGAATTTACCCTTGGAAGTTAATAGTTTAGACTAGGGGTATACAAAAGAGACCAAGCCTGTAACTCGGGCCTAGCAAGCCCGAGCCCGAGCCCGAGCCATTCCTTAGGGCCCGACATGAAAAAATCTGATCGTGCATATTTTCACACCCAAAACCCGAGTATGAGAAAGCTCATACATTTTTTTGCTTGTTGTAATCTGGTTTGTAAGGTCCGAGCATTGTGCATCTCTACTTTAGATAGTCGCTAACTGTATACAACTTTGTGACAAGAATTTATTTTCAATATATTGACAGATGTAGAACCAGCACCTCCACCGATGCCCCCAAAAGACGGTAGATATGAAGTAGTCATCAACAAAGATCTAATTCGTCGTCTAGATATGTCTCCTTTCTCTAGCGCCACTGGAATTACGACAACTTCGACTGGTTAGTAGCATTATATGAAATCTCAGGAACATAAAAACATTTGTGTGATTTATTTCATTTTGCTAATATTCGTTGATCTTCACGCGTTCTTGTAGTTGATCCATGGGAATTTCTCGAACGCACGATCGGATTCACGATTAATTACGACAGAGAAGATGAACACGATCCTCGAGAACTATCTGAATTTCCTGATATAAGATTATGGTTTGTTAGACTTGATGCTACATATCCATGGCTACCAATCCTACTGGATTGGCGAGCCGGAGAACTTGCACGCTACGCAGCCATGTTGGTGCCTCATCAGGTACATTAATTATGCGCTATGTTTGATAAACTAACTGATAAAATAGATGGATGGCTGAAAATCTATGATAGACTAGTAATGTTTGGTAAAAACAGATGATAAACCATATGTCAATGCGAAATGACTTGATACAATTTGATTTTTGCAGATGAGCATGAGAATGGGGGTGGTGTTCAATCCGGAGGCATTAGAATTGTTCATAATGAAGAAAGTGTTTATATCATACGCTTGGTTGAAAGAAAATGACATCCCAAAGCCGAGATTGAAGGTTATAAATATGGCAAGAATGCTTGGGTTTGGAATAGGAGATGAACTGTTCGACATGATTGAGCGATATCCAGATTCGTCTCAATAAGTTTGGTTTATTGACATCCATTTTTCATTTTCATAACTCGACCATGTTTTTGTTTAGGAGAGTGTTTTCATAGATGGAAAGACCATGTTTTTTAATTGAGAGAGACTGGTTTGGACAAAACCTGGTTTTCTGCATAAAGCTCCCTTCTAAAAGCTTAATAAATAAGTCACCTTCTATATCATTAAGCCAATACCAAACAATCATGTATAGCTGACTGAATAAGCTATGAGTCCCATTAAGCTCATTAAGCTGCTAACAAACAGGCCCTTAGTTGTGTATGATGGGATGTAAAAATTGTAAAATTGGAACAAATGTTTTAGCTATGAGTATAGGATACCAGTAGAAATTCAAATATTTTGAACATTGTTAACCATACAATTAGATAATCATTTCATTTCATATGGAATATTAAGTGTGAAAAGCTTTAAAAAACAAATGCACGAAAAAACCATACGTTGGAGAAAATATATAATCCTTTTTTTTCAAAGTAATCATTGACTAAGGGCAGTTTACAAAAGGCTTAACGGGTCAATGATTATCAGATTGTTTACCTTATCGAAAATCTTACCCAGTAAAAAACAATGCCCTGATCAAGATTCGTACTCATTTAATGAGAGTGATGACTTTTATCAAGTATATGTTTACCAACAAACTATGTATATGATTGTAAATACAAACTACAATGAAAAACCAAAACACAATATAAGAGAATATCTTCTATTGATAAAGGATGATTAATTAAGATCCTCCTTTTCAATTTCCTATACAACAACATTGTACTTAGCCCCCCTTTTTTCAAGAAAAGAAAAATGACATTGTACTTGGCTCCATCACTACAACTCTGCATAATGTAGCTGCAAGAAATAATAATTTACATCAAGCTATTATTCACACCCTTTTACCAAAAAAGTTATAAATGTAAATTTAAATTTTTAAGTGACCAACATCAAAGCAAAAAAAATTCAAAGCACTCAACCTAAGTAAACTAAAAGGTAGTTTACCAAACGTTTACCGGTAAGAGTCGATACTCTCACTTACCAGTAGAGGTGGCCAAAAATGGGTTTCGAGTCGGGTCCAAATTTGTCGCAGTTCGTAATAGTGATCCCGTAACCGGTGTATGAGAACCAGTCCCGGGCCGGGCCCAAACTGATTCCACTTATTTTTTTATTTTTAAAAAAAGTTGATTTTTAACAGATTAAAAATGTTTTTTGAGAATTTGGTCAATCAAATACACTAACTAATACTTTATTTTATTATAATTAGGTCAATCAAATGAGTATTTCATTGAAATGCCCCAAGTTTGAGTCCCTACTTGCTAAAATGCCCAAACTCTCCCCAATTTAACCAAAATACCCAAAAATCCGCGAAATACCCCGTGATCACAGACTCCCTTAAATTGTTGTGATTCGCGGACCAATTCATATCAATTTCATCCTCGATCGTGGACAAAATTAGAGAAATCGCGGACATTACATCCTCGATCGCGACTTAACTCCTCACTTACATCCTCGATCGTGGACAAAATTAGAGAGATCGCGGACATTTCAAGGGTACCAATCCAACTTTTTTAAGGAGTCCGCGATCACAGGGTATTTTCGCGGATTTTTTTTGGGTATTTTGGTTAAATTGGGACAGTTTTGGCATTTTAGCTAGTGAGGAGTCAAAGTTGGGGCATTTCAATTAATTTCTTCAATCAAATACACTAAAAAATACGTTTTTGTTATTGGTCAATCGAACATACATTAGAATATTTAATTGGGTTAATCGAATACACTAAAAAAATACATTTTTATTTTAACAACCCAATATTAGTAACAATATGAACAATAATAGAAAGCTTTAGGATGTACATATGCAAATAGCAATAAATAGACAATATATGCAACATCCATACAAATAAATGGACAAACATTACAATTTACAACCTAAAAAGCCGTTGCTCAAAATCAGGTTTTGATCTCGAAGTGGGTCAAATGAAACCAATAAAGTTGATCAAAAGAAACCCGACCGAAGAAAATTAAGTCTATAATAGATTCATTAAACTCTAGAAACAAAAATAAAGGAAATAAGTTATGAAGAACATATATAGTAGAGATGCTTGCAAGTCATTTTAAGTCTATGGCTAATGGGAAATCGAGTATAACATATATCAACAAAAGTTCATGAATCACACTACAACAAATGTAGTCTATTGCGACGACTTTTGCCGTCGCAATAGATTACATTTCTTGTATCAAGTTCAGAGAGAAATGTGTGTGTAGAAATTGGATGCTACGATTAATTGCAAATATCTACCTTAAATATACTTATCAACTATGTAGCTTCTAACCTGCTATATTTCCCCCTTCTCTTAAATGAATGTTTCGTGCATCACCGTCCTCACTTGTGAAACTATGAATACTCTCCAACAAAAACAAGAGACAAACTCATAATGAATGTTTCGTGCATCACCGTCCTCACCTTTGGGTGTGCTGTGAGTGGTCGATTCCAAGATCCATTCACATCCCAGTTTCCAAGTGTATTTAGTGTTCGAATGTCGATCACTTGAGGCAAATGGTTCTGAGCTGTAGAGTAAAGCTTGCCCGAATGGCCGAATCGCTACATTGAAGGAAATAGCTCAATCTGTCTTCAGGTTTTTGTAACATCAAGTGACAAGTCGCGGCAGTAGCAAGGCTATCTGCAACAAAACCAGCGGAGAAATTTGCTCTAAGAACACAGGTAGCATCGGCTTCCCCGCCCACATAAGGAGCGAGTTGTGCCCCAACATGTAACACTAAGGGCCTGTTTGTTTTTGGCTTAATGAGCTTAATGGCCTGTATGGCTTATTCGGTCAGCCATACAGGGGTGTTTGGTAATGGCTTAATGAAAAAAGGAGTGACTTAACGATTAAGTTGTTACAAGGTCCCTTTATGTGGTCAGACATCAGTATTCCAATTTTACCCCCCATTAAACCCAAAAAGATGCTTTCTATCAAAACCCTACCCCACTCTCCTTTCATTTAGCGCCTCCCTCCCTCCCATCCAAGAAAACCCCCTGCACATCGTCTTCTTCCAGTCGTTGGCATCTTCCAGTCGGCGCTTCCGCCGGCGTCTTCCACCGAGTTCTTCTCCAACTGCGGCTATACTTCAGGTATATTTCTGATTATTTTCTTATTTGGTTTTTTGATTTAATTTACTGATTTTGTGTTCTTATTTTGTGTCTGATTTCTATTATGCTTGGGACATGAAATGTGTGTTTTCATTTTCTGATTTCTATTATGCTTTGTTTCTTATTTCGTGTCTAATTTCTGAAATGTGTTATGAAAAGTGTTATGAAATGTGTTATATAATGTGTTTGTGTGTTTTTAAAATGTGTTTTTTTACAGATCTGTTATAAAAAGTGTGATAAATGTGTTATGAAATGTGTTATGAAAAGTGTTATGAAATGTGCTATAAAATGTGTTTGTGTGTTTTTAAAATGGTTTTTTTTACAGATCTGTTATAAAAAGTGTGATAAATGTGTTATGAAAAGTGTTATGAAATGTGTTATAAATGTGTATAAAAGTGTTATAAATGTGTTATAAAATGTGTAGAACTATGTTATAAATGTGTATAAAAAGTGTTATAAATGTGTTATGAAAAGTGTGTATCATATGGGTTTGACATTTGGGTAGTTTATGATAACATTAGGTATGTAACAAACTGTCGATTCACAACCTACAAAAAGAACTAGGGTCAGTTGGAAGAATAACAATATGGTGAAAACGTTCTTAGAAACATGTATATTTGAGATTGCTTTGAATGGGAAAGAAGGTGGAAGCTTGAAATCACTTTCGTGGAAGAAAGTGTCGGAAACTCTAAAAGACGTACACAACTTTATTGTTGATCGTAAACAAATGAGAAATCATTTTGACTACTTGAAAGGAAAATACGGCGCATGGTTGAAATTGAAAAATAAAACCGGCAATGTGTATGATCCTTCAACAAACTCTTTTAACTTGACACATGAGCAATGGGAGTTGGAGATTCAGGTCATTCTCTTGCTTTAATTTTCATTTCACTTAAAATTTGATTTATTTAATTACTTATAGTTATATTTTTTTTAACACATTCTAATAGATATGTGGAGTCGTTAAGGACCACGAGTCTCCCATTTCCTGAGTTGTGTGCTCAATTGTTTGAGGGCGGACTTTCCACGGGTGTTGGAAGTTACGGACCATCATCTAACGATCCCGAGCCAACTACCGAGCCCTTTCATGTTCACAACATTGAGGAAGTGGAGGTTGTGACTTCACAACCGTTATCTTCAAATGTTCCATCTTCATCTCGTACTACCGTAAGAAACAACCGAAGAGCCACACAACCATCCCCCCAAATAGATGATGATATCATGATTGTTTTGAAGAGTTTGGTGGGTAAGCATGAGGGCCCTCAAATCTTAGAGATCCCGTCATACAACACATGTCTCAAAAAGCTAAATGAACTTGGATGGGACAAAGAAGATCCACTATTTCTCATTGCAATGGCCGTTCTTGGAGACAAGGACAATAGGGAAGCGTGGATGGCTATACCAACCGAGTTTGCAAAGGAATGGGTTAGGATAGTTGGGGACAAACAAGGTTACAAGTAGTTTGTTTGATGCTTGGTTGATCTTTTGGTGAATAGATATGTATATGCCCATGTGACATTTTTTTGGCTATCTTTTGGTGTTGGTTATTGAAAACTTGATGTATATGCCCATGGTGACATTTTATTTGATGATATATGGTTGATATTTTGGTACTTGAAATTTTATTAATGGTATTTTGCAAGTTTATTAATAGTGTGTTGCAAGTTTATTAATAGTATTTATAATGTTATTATTTGAATAGATATATTGACTCGTCGGGAAGAACTTGTGTTCATAATTCTATTGTATTGGTATATAAGACGGCGAAGGAATGCGTCAACTCAACAAAGACGCTTGAGAGAAATATTTTCGGTAAATATTGTTATTTTTATTTTATAATTTGTTTTACATATTTTTTTTAAAAATCTAGACTTTATTTTTCAATGAATTGTGCAATAGGTGCGCTAGACGGGACTCTTGTACATGCAATCGTACCTGCTAGTCATCAAACTGCTTACCGAGGAAGAGGAGGTGGACGATGTTATCAGAATGTTTTAGGAATATGCGACTTCAATATGATGTTCACATTTGTTTGGGCCGGATGGGAAGGCATAGCACATGATTCTAGGGTCCTAAACGAAGTCGCATTTAACCCAACATCTGGTTTCCCTTTTCCACCCGAAGGTATGCACCATTTTTAATAATTTTAGAAAGTTTTTTTTATTAAATAATGTTTTTATGTTTGCAGGAAAATATTATCTTTGTGATGCTGCATATTCCAATGCTCGTGGATTTTTGGCTCCATACCGTAACACAAGGCACTGGTTAGCAGATTTTCGACGCCGACGTGCTCTATCTAAGGAGGAACGGTTCAATCATGCACACGCGCAACTAAGGAACGTTATTGAACGTACTTACGGTGTATTGAAAGCAAGATTTCCAAACTTAAAGCAAATGGCCCCTTTTTCGTTTACAAAACAAAGGAATGTGGTAATTGCTTGTTTTGCGATACATAATTTCATAAGAAAATGCAGTATTAATGATCAACTATTTATGGAGGCCAACGAAGACACAATGTTTAACAATGAAGAAGAAGGTGTTGGAAGTGGAGAAGCGGCATTAGATGGGACACAATGGGGCGCTAATAGCACGCAATATATGGCTACTTTGCGTGACGAAATTGAAAATCAATTAGTATCTAATGCTTAAAATTATGGAATTAGTATTGAATTCATATCATTTTGTTTGATAGGTACTTATTATTTTTTGTTGCAAATGGACTTGTATCCAAACTATGGTTTCTTGTATTTTAATTATAAGTACTTATTAAATTTTGTTGTGACTATCTTATTGAATTCATATAATTATGTTTGATGAAGTTTTTTTATTTTAAAAATTGTTTAATTGATAATATTTATTGTTAATAATAAACCATTCAACACATTTACCAAACAGTTATGTTAATCAATGCTTAATACACAATGAGGGTAAAATAGTTATTTCTGACGTTCAGCTCGTTTGTTTAGCACGCCAAACAAACAACAAGATATCAGAATCCAGACAGACAGACAAATCCAGACAGACATCTATATCCACACATGACTTAATGAAAAACCAACCTAACAGCCCCTAACACCCTCAAATTTGGAAAGAACAACTAATTAAAAGTTTTCAATAATATACCAAATAAAGAACAAATTCCTTTCTACAAAACTTGAATTACCTCAAATAGAATTCTAGATTTAATCTCAACAATTAATAACCCAAGTCTTAATACAAATACAAAATGTAGGTCGGGTGTTACTAAACCCATAAATAATTGCAATCTCCAAATGTGCATAAGGCTTCACCCAAAAGTTACTCTCTTCTCGTGCATCTAACTAGCACTCATCTGTTCACATTGTAGTATCATTCCCCAACAAGGACCTGATGCACATGCCGACAAATTAAAAGATTAAGCTAACGCCTAGTGAGGGGTGACGGAGGGATCATACCATTGGAGCCTTTTTCATGCTTTACCCTGTAGGATGAGGAGCAAAAGGGCTTCTCAAACGTTTTCATCATAACTATATAAGTCGTTAAATCAAAAGAATGTCATTTAAATCACGATTTCTAAAACGATATTCATTAAATATGAAAACAACCCATTTTCCAAACCACTTAATTTTTGTGAGGAAAAACCCAATATAAAACATCCCCTCAAGATGTAAACTCAAACCCAAAACTTACCCAAAACGTTAATAATGCTTTAATTCCCAAATAATGAAAACATGGATAAAACTTTAATATCCAAAATATGTGAAAACATAGATAAGATATAATACTCAAAATCGTAATCACGGCCGCCGAAAACATGGATAATACTTGATACCTCAAAACAACCAATATAATAAATACCGAACATCGGAAACGTCAAATCTTGTAACACCCTAAAAACAAGGGTAAACAAAAACTTTCATAAAACGGAAGAGTGGTATATAATGCCATAGCATAAGCCTCCCAAAAAGGGGAATATATAAATGGCTATATAATTACAATTGTATTTTACGGAATGTACATGACAACCAACTAATCTATTTTCTAAAGTAGAAATAAGATTACAAAAGGGTGTCATCGCTAGTCCGATTAAGTCTTCTATCATTGGCATCCGAAAAGTGATTCCCAAGGCTCACACGCTCCAACCTAAGCTTTCTTATTGACGGCTCCGCTAGAACCTGAGATACATGTCATCACCAAACAAGTGTAAGGCCAAAAAACCTAGTGAGTTTGAACAAATCATAACATATAAGAAAAATACATTTATAGAAGAAAAGTTGTCCAATCTCCACAAGTTCATTTGAAGTTAATGGGGGAGACCCATAACACCAAGAAGTTCCACCCAAAGAGTCGAGATACCTTAGTGTCCAACGCATAATAACGACACCAAAGGCCCGACACATTCGGGGTGCAACTAAGGCATTGCCCCAAATGACGGGGGTCTAGGCACATACCCGTACGGTGGCGCCCAAGACTATGTCCTCCTAGTGAACACTTAACTTGATTCATTCAAAAGCTCACCTTGGCCATAAGGCACATAAGTAGGTAGAATCAAAGCCCATTACCATCTTAAGCAACACATGGTTATAAATAAGCACATACATAGAGATTTCCTCATGACCTTCCATGGACTCATAACCATTGACACATATTCTTAACATTTTTAAATGCATATAGTTTCCCATAGAATCATAATACTCATTAAGCCAAGTAGGTTAAGTAATACATAACCAATAAGACATTTCATCATTTGAGCAAGTATATAATCATTAGGTTCAAACCCTAACTTGCCACTTTATGAAACTTAACCAAAATCTAATATCACATGTGTAGTATCTCATAATAACAACCATAGATATATTAGGAAGGCGTTTTCCATCACCAACACCATAAACACTTCAAATAGTCAAGTGGCTTTTCCATAAGAAAATTAGGGTTTTCATGAAAGTAAAGGAAATAGTAAGGTAACAAGTAAATAACATGTATTTTAGTTTGAGAAGGGTTAGAACATTCACAATCTAGGTTTTTATAACCAAAAACCTAGAAAGTAGGAGAAACCGTAGAAAATGTTGAAAGGAGACAAGTCTTGATATGAGAAGTTGAGAAATGCACTTGGATCTTCACAATAAATGTTCCCAACAAACCCTTTTATGACCAGTAGTTGATTTTGAGAAGATTAAGGTTGCATTTATGAAGTATGGGGCACTAATAGAGAAAAATCGCTTTTAGAAGGAAGAAAATCGGGTAGGAGAGGAGGAGTAAAGGAGCTGAGTTCAAGAAGGGGCATTTATACCCGAACTGTGCGCATGAGAGATTGTGCCCAATGATTGTGCCATAGGGCACTCTCGCCGAACTCCCCCGGCTCTCGGTACAGATACCGCGATCGTGACACGCGATTGTGCCTTGTGGCACTTTCGCGGGTCACTCTCGCACCAGCCCGAAGGCCTGCGGTACAAACCCATCGATTGTGCCCTGCGATTGTGCCCATGGCACTCTCGCCGGGCACTTTCGCACGAAGTGTACTGAAAGTGCATTTCATCCCACTTTGGCCCGGGTTTCCTGCATACATGCTACTTCAATTAAGCAAGGATAATTTAGTAGATAAACGCACATAAATACCAAGGGATTTAACCTATGATCACAAACCAAACTATAATATTTTACGGGTGTTACAATCGGCCCCACCTTAAGAGGATTTCGCCCACGAAATCGCGTCATAACCGAACAAGTTGGGGTACCGCTTCTTCATATCCTCCTCGGCTTCCCAAGTTACATTGGCACCACGATGGTGTTTCCATTGAACCTTAACCATCGTCATGTCCTTGTGTCAGAGTTTCTTGGTTTTCGATTCTTGTATAGCTTCCGGCTCCTCCACACAACGATTCCCATTATCAACCCGAATTTCCTTCAATGAAATCACACTTTCCTCCTCGGCCTACCACCTCTGTAGATAACATACGTGGAAGGTAGGATGAATTCCATCCATTTCCGGTGGTAGATCTAACTTGTAAGCTTGGAGCCCAATCTTCTCCAAGATGGTGAACGGTCTAAGGAAACAAGGGCTAAGCTTCCTGCATATTCCAAACCGTATAATTTCGTTCCAAGGGGACACCTTCAACATAACTCGGTATCCCGCTTGAAATTAAACTGGCCGACTTTTCTTGTCCGCGTAGCTCTTTTTCCGGTCTTGGGCCGCTTTCAAGCGTTCTCGGATTTCTCTCACCTTATCCATGGTCTCTTGCACAATCTATGGCCCCACGAATTGTTTGTCTCCTGCTTCAAGCCAACAAACCGGGGTCCTACACCTTCGACCATACAAGACTTCGAACGGAGAGGCCTTAAGGCTAGAATGATAATTGTTGTTATACGCGAATTCAACCAACGATAGGTGTGTGTGTCCCAACCTCCTCCAAAGTCGATGACATACGAACTTAGCATGTCTTCAAGGGTTTGTATCGTCATCTCGCTTTGACCATCCGTTTGAGGATGGTAAGCCGTACTTAGTTTAACCTTCGTCCCCCACTCTTTTTGGAAACTAGCCCAAAAGATGGATGTGAATCGGCTATCCCTATCGGACATGATGGATAGCTGCTCGACGTGTGTTGACACAACCTCGTTGATGCAGATTCTAGCTAGCTTGTCCAAGGGCAAGGTTTCCTGCATTGCCAAAAAGTGTGTGCTCTTGGTCAGTATCGTAGCCCTACAACGTCTTTGGTAGCTTTGTCACGAAATCCATCGTGACGTTTTCCCATTTTCACTCTGGAATATTCAAGGATTGTAGAATCCCATACGGCTTTTGATGTTGTGCCTTGACTTGAAGACACGTCACACAAGTTCCCACATACTTAGCCACATCAAGCTTCATTACCGACCACTAGTAGTTTAACTTCAAATCCCTATACATTTTCGTGCTATCGGGATGTATGAGTATCGGGACTTGTGAGCTTTCTTGAGGAGTAGTTCACGATTCCTACTAATCTTCGGCACCTAAATCCATCCTTGGAAGAGTTTAAGACCCCGACTATCTTCCGTTAGCAACTCTCGTTGCTTCACCATGACCTCGACTTTGAGGTTTTCTTCCCAAAGCACTTCCAATTGGCTTGTTTTGATGCTCGCCATCAAGCTTGATACCACGTCGATTCTGTTAAGGTTTAGCCTGATTCTACCTCCATGACTCTTTCGGCTCAAGGCGTCCGCCACCACGTTAGCCTTTCCGAGGTGGTAAAGTAGGTCACAATCATAATCCTTCAAAAGTTCAAGCCACCTCCGTTGTCGCATATTTAACTACTTTTGATCAAAGATGTGCTTGAGACTTTTGTGATCGGTAAAGAGAGTGCATTTCGTCCCATACAAGTAGTGTTGCCACAACTTTAAGGAAAAAACTACCGCCGACAACTTCAAGTCGTGAGTTGGGTAGTTCTTCTCATGGTCCTTTAGTTGCCACGACGCATAAGCTATCATCTTTCCTCTTTGCATCAACACGCATCCGAGTCCCATTTTAGAGGCGTCACTATAGACCACAAAATCATCTGATCCTTCGGGAAAGGATAAGATTGCTTCACACAGTTTCTTCTTGAGAAACTTGAAGGCTTGCTCTTGAGCGTTTGTCCATACGAATTTGACGTTCTTTCTTGTTAATGAGGTAAGCGGTGAAGCGATCTTTGAGAAGTCTTGAATGAACCGCCTGTAGTACCCGACTATACCCAAGAAGCTTTTAATTTCAGTCGGACTCGTAGGTGGTTCCCAATTCATCATCGCCTCGACCTTCATTGGGCCACCTTCACTCCATCTCGAGACACCACGTATCCTAAAAATTGAACTACTTGCAACCAAAACTCGCATTTAGAGAATTTAGCAAACAATCTTTCTTTTCGAAGGATCTCTAATACTTCTCTCAAGTGATGACCGTGCTCGGCCTCGCCTTTAGATAGATAAAAATATCGTCGATAAAGACTATCACCAACTTGTCCAAGAAGGGACGACATACACGATTCATCAAGTCAATAAAAACGGCTGGTGCATTCGTCAAACCGAACGGCATCACCAAAAATTCATAGTGTCGATACCTTGTTCGGAAAGCCGTCTTTGGTATATCATCCTCTTTCACCCTCACTTGGTGGTATCCGGATCTCAAGTCGATTTTGTAGAAGCAACCCGCTCCTTAAAGTTGATCGAAGTGGTCATCTATTCGAGGTAGTGGATACTTGTTCTTTACTGTCATTTTATTCAACTATCGGTAATCTATGCACATCCGCATAGATCCATCCTTCCTTTTTACCAACAACACCGAAGCTCCCCAAGGCGACGAGCTCGGACGTATGAATCCATTTTTCAACGATTCTTGTAGTTGCGACATCATTTCTTGCATTTCCGTTGGAGCTAAGTAGTACAGAGCGCGTGAAATCGGGGTCGCTCCCGGGGCGAGGTCTATATGGAATACCATTCTGGTGGTAAACCGGGTAGATCCTATGAAAAAACGTCTGGGTAGTCACGTACCACTTCCACATCTTCCAACTTCTTCTTTTCCATCTTAGCGTCCACTATATAGGCCAAATATGACGAATATCCTTTGGCTAGTAATTTATGTGCTTTCAATGAAGAGATTATCGAAGTGGTCCTTTCCCTTTATCTCCATAAACGGTCACCACGTTCCCATTCGACGTCGGAATTCGGATTATCTTCTTTGAACAAAGGATGTCGGCTTTATTCTCGAACAACCAATCCATACCGATCACTACGTCAAAACCTCCTATTGCCATAGGCAACCGTTTTGCTTCAAAGGAATTCCCATCAATGTCCAAATTACACTTACCAAAGTACTCCCAGATTAACACTTGCTCCCCATGAGCTATCTCTACTATTAGGGCGTCCGAAAGGGTACTTGCGGGGATGGTAAATTGATAGCAAAAAGAATTCGACACAAAAGAACGATTCTCTCCCGAATCAAACAATATACGAGCAGACAAGAAGTTTACAAGAAACGTACCCGTCAATACATCAGCGGTCTCTCTCGCCTCCATGACGGTCATTTGGAAAGCTCGGCTCGGTGCCCTCGGCGGGTTCTCGTTCTTAACATGCACTCCGCTTGATGTGTTCCAGTTGCCCCCAAACAGCTTCAGGCAATCTCTCTTTATGCCCCGGTTCCTAGCACTCGAACAAACCGGCCCTCGGATAGGGCAATCTCGAACCGCATGGTCTCTCTTCCTACACTTTGCAAATTCGATCGAGCTAGGGTGTGGCCTAGAGTTGCATGGGCCACTATGCATGCTCTTGCACTTATGGCACCACCTCACTTCACGTCAAGGATCGCCATTTCTTCCCCCAGCAAACGGCCTGAACTGACGAGTGGGTCTGGCCGACCCTTCCCATTTCCTCTTCTCACCAACAACTGCCCTCTCTTCCTTTCCCTTCGCATAAACGGTCTCCATCATCTTGGCCTCCTCTATCGTCTTTCGCAATGAAATTGCTTTAAAGTTGCGGACCATAGCCATCATGTGTGCTGGTAACCTGTTGATCCAAACCCTCAGTGATTTGATAATGACCCTCTCTTATATACTTAGTGAAAATTGTAAGTAAACAATATGCATCAGAGTTTCACTATCGCTGATAAGTACTAAGATCTTACAGTACCGCTGATAGGAACTCTCGCTCTTTAAATTAAACATTCAGCGAAACTGTTCGTCATAAATGCTCTGAGTCTGTTCAGTCATTATGATGATCGCTGATAAGTTAGTTGTTTACTTATGATCCCTGAAGACAAGTTTCACGTCAACAAAGGTTCTACGCTGAAGTCGAAGATCAAGCTCAAGAACCATCGACAAGTCTCCTAATGAACTGATGCAGATCAACGAAGACTCAGATTTGTCCACTCAACGTGAAGTATCAAGTACAAGACTTCATCTATCGCTGAACTCTATCATTCGCTGATATGAAATGATAGATCGCTGAATCAACGAAAGCTGACCATGAAGTCCTCCGTACAAAGTACTTTTGTCTTAACCTCCCTTGCACGACTCCGTACGAAATGTCAGAAAAGAACCTCCGACTGTCTGAAATCGTACAACCACTCTGATACTACACTGTTCATCCATGCGGCTACTAAGGTTGTCAACCAAGGTCAATGACATGCAACCAACCAGCTGATGACACGTGTAAAGTGTATACTGACTTGCATTAAATGCATGCAGTATATAAAGAGATGAACCCACTTCATTTGAAGTAACTTGCTAACTCTGGACAAGTTCAATCTCTTATCTCAAGATAGGTTATTATTAGTAATTTCCTTATCTCTCTTAGTGCAAGAAACCTTAGTGTTCCAACTTGTTTAGATTTAGGTTTATCCTTAATCTTGTTTCCGCAACAAGCTGTAAATTGTTAATGATTTATCAATAAACAATTTAGAAAAGTAAAATCTGTGTGTTTGTATTCAACCCCCCCTTCTACAAACTTGTATAGGCCTTCGGGACCAACAAGTGGTATCAGAGCGGATTTGTTTAATCTCATAAACAAGATCTAATCTAAGATATTTCTCTTCCTTGCTATTATCTGAAAATGGCCACCAACACAAACACAAATTATATAGACAATGGTTCTCTTGCTAAACCTCCCAGATTTTCCAAAGATAACTTCAACTTATGGAAAAATTGGATGACACTCTTCTTAGAAGGTGTAGACCCTACTATGCCTTACTATCTCGAGAATGGTCCATTCATCCCTGTAAGAATTGATACTGCAGTTCCAGGCGCTGAGAATAGACCTGCTATTCCAGAAAGGCTGGTACCTAAGGAAATCCTTCAATGGACTGACGAAGATAAGAAGAAAGTGGCTATAGATACAAAAGCCAGATCCATACTATCCATGGCTCTTCCTGACGAAGTCTACCATTCCGTCATGAATCTGAAAACATCAAAAGCCATGTGGGACACAATATGTGTTCAGTATGAAGGAACGTCTGAAGTCCAGGACTCAAGAAAGATCAACCTGGTAAGACAATACGAAAGCTTCATTTCTGGTAAGAATGAAACTCTCTCTGAAGTTCACCAACATTTTAATTGTTTAATTATAGATCTGAAAACTGTTGGTAAGGAATATTCTAACTTTGAAGTGCTGACAAAGTTTATAGAATGTTTACCTGAAAGCTGGGACAATTATTCTATGTGTCTCAAGCTGTCAAAGGATCTAAAATCAATGACCCTTGCTACCTTATATGGCACGTTGCTGAATCATGAGCAATCAAGCCATCTTAAGAAGAATCTTGTAAAAGATTCCAAAAGCACCCCTGTTGCTTTAATCTCAGAAGAACTCTCTACTCAGCGACCCTCGGTCACTATCACTGAGTTAGAGAGTAACTCTGAAAGGTCATCAAATTCTGATTATTCAGATAATGATGAATCTTTGGCTCTCCTAACTAAGAAGTTCAGGAGATTTGCCAAAAAGAAAATGTTTAGAAAGAGCAAACCTCTTTCCATAACTGACAAGCCTAGATCATCAGCTTTTGTTGATAAGGCTACTGCTACTTGTTTTAACTGCGAAAAGACAGGACATTTCGCTAACGAGTGCAGGTCTAAGAAAGTTTCTAGACCCTCAGCTTTTATAAAGAAACCCTTTGCTCCAAGAAATAAAGATGACAAATATTCAAAGCTGAAAGACAAATATGCAAAGCTGAAAAGCTTTAAGAAGAATAAAGGCCTGATGGCTGACTATGATTGGGCTGCTTCTGATGAAGAAGCATCATCATCTGACTCTGAAGATGATGAAGCAAATCTATGTCTTATGGCCAAGATTGAAGAAGAGGAAGAAAGTTCAGACATTCCCTCCACTTCAACATCTGCTATTCAGGTATCACCTTCTTTCTTTACCAATATTGCAAATATTGATGAAGCTGATAGTCTCCGTAAGATCGATCTCTTGACTAGAAGTTTATACGAAGCCATGAACGGCAAAACTGTGGTTGAAAACCAAAATCTTGATCTCGCTGAAAAGCTTAAAAACTGCCACCTTCAAATAGAAAAGCTTTCTAAAATTGAAGATGATTTTAAAGATCAAGTATATTTAAATCAGCTAGTCAAAATCAAACGAGTAGAAGCTATCGCTGCATTAAAGGCTGAAAAAGCTACTGTTGAAGGATGGTGTAATTCTTCAACAAAGATCACTGAGATAATAAAGTCTCAGATTCCCTTGAGTGATAAACGTGGTTTGGGTTACAAATATGAAACTCCAAAACCAACCACTGAGCGTTCAATGCTTAAATTTGGATCGTTCGTATCCTCAGTCGCTGATACTTCATCTTCTCAGTGCTCCTCGTCCGTTACACCAATCCCTGAGGAAACTCCTACCTCAAAAGGCAAGGAGAAAATGGTTTATTCAAAACCTACCTCTGTCTTTAAAGACAAAGGTAAATGAATTGTTATTTACCAGAATCCTCAGAAGGGTACCTTAGTACCAAAACCGAATGCTTCTAAAGCTTCAGTGGCTCATCCCTCTGGATCAAGGAAGCAGATATCTGGATTTATTCAGCGATCTACTCCTAGGCTCAGATTGGATGTCCTTGGTAAGAAATCTGAAGAACTGAATGTTCGTCCCATTTCTAAAGCCAATAGTTTACTTGGTGCTGGCACTTCTAATTTGGAATTAAAAGCTCAGCATTCAAATGGTCCTAGAACTACTTTTAGTTATAGGAAATGTTATCACTGTGGACTTACCGATCATATTGCTAGTAAGTGCCCCACAGCCACCAAAGCTGAAAAGATAGCTAAGGTGAAGATTTCCCCCAAGGCAAAGAAGACCAACCCTGGTGCAAATCAGGTCAAGGTGAATTCTACCACTGAGGTTAAGAAATTAACCAAAGTGAAGAAAGACAAAGCTGAATCTTCAAATGCTGCGAAGACTGCTGAACCTTCCATTCCAATTACTTCCACTGACAAACGTGTATACATGGTTAAGTGGGTACCCAAGAAAAACTAATCTTCCTTTGTATTGCAGGTTAAGAAGGGTATCTGGTATCTTGATAGCGGATGCTCTAGACACATGACTGGAAAGAAAAGCCTGCTCGCTGAATACAAAGAAGAGAAGGGTCCCTCTGTGACTTTCGGTGGAAATGGAAAAGGACATACCCGAGGGTATGGTGTACTTTCAAATGGTACAACCTCCTTCAGAAGAGTCGCATATGTTGAAGGGCTGAAGCATAATCTTCTAAGCATCAGTCAGCTTTGCGACATGGATAACAAAGTAATCTTTACTAAGGAATCCTGCTTTGTCTCTGACAAAAAGGAGAAGATAGCTCTCAGCGGTTATCGTTTGGAAAATGTTTATGTAATAAACATGGACTCAACAACCACTGAGAACTACTGTTTCTTCTCAAAGGCCTCATCTGATGTCAACTGGCTATGGCATAAGAGGCTATCTCATCTAAATTTCAAGACACTGAACACTCTTTCTTCAAAAGAGTTAGTCACTGGTCTACCTCAGCATTCATACGCCAAAGAGTCGTTATGTTCAGCGTGTGAAAAAGGGAAGCAGACCAAAGCAAGCTTTAAATCAAAGCAAGTTTCTTCAGTGTCATCTCCTCTACAACTACTCCATATGGATTTGTTTGGCCCTATTAACAAACAATCCATCGCTGGAAAGAAATATACGCTGGTCATAGTTGATGAATTCTCTCGCTTCACTTGGGTAATGTTTCTCCGTTCTAAGAGTGACACCCCTGAAGAACTCATCAATTTTGTTCGGAAGATGGAAACCCTGAACAATCTGACCGTTCGCTCAATAAGGAGTGATCATGGGACTGAATTCAAAAACAGTTCTCTTGATTCCTTCCTTGAGAGTAAGGGTATTTCTCACAACTTGTCTTCAGTAAGAACACCGCAACAAAATGGAGTCGCTGAAAGAAGAAATAGAACAATTATTGAAGCTGCACGTTCAATGCTCAGCGATTCTCACCCGCCTACTCAGTTTTGGGCAGAAGCTGTCAACACTGCTTGTTTTACGCAAAACAGGTCGCTGATAGTTAAAAGATTCAAAAAGACAGCCTATGAACTCTTTCATGGGAGAAAGCCTTCAATCAGCTTTCTTCATATCTTTGGATGTCAGTTTTTATACTGAACAACAGAGATGCTCTTGGAAAGTTTGATCCTAAGGCTGATGATGGAATCTTTCTTGGATACTCCTCAGTTTCCAAAGCCTTCAGAGTCTTCAATCGTAGAAGACAAACTGTTGAAGAAACTATTCACGTCACGTTTGACGAATCCAGTTCAGTGAACTCTAGACCGTCCGCTGATACTGAAGAGCTGAATCAATGGATGTTTTCTCATCTTGGTGATTCAGAAGATATTCCCACTAATGCTCATCCAGTAGAAGATGATAGTCCTATCATTCCAAATATGCAAGACAGTGAAGCTGAAACTTCTTGGGTCTCAGCTGTTCCTATAAACACTATACCTAACGCTGAACCAAATGTCTCAGACATTCCATCTACTTCTCAGCAATCAATGAATATAATGACAACTGCATCCATTCCTCTCTTGGCTGATACTCCTGACGTCGCTGAAGCTTCATCTTCAGCTCCTCCAGTTCAAGTTGAGTCAGCGTCTCACGCTCCGGCTCAACGATGGACTATAAATCATCCAATTGATCAAATTCTTGGTGATCCAAACGCTGGGATTCAGACTCGACGAAGTGCAGGTAATATTTGTTTATTTGTAAATTTTATTTCACTAACTGAACCAAAGAAAGTAGATGATGCCCTCAAAGATCCAAACTGGGTCAGCGCCATGCAAGAAGAGCTGACTGAATTCGAAAGAAACAAAGTTTGGAAACTTGTTCAGAGACCAACTGATAAAACAGTAATAGGCACTAAATGGGTCTATCGAAATAAGTTGGACGAACATGGTACTGTAACCCGCAACAAAGCTCGACTTGTTGCTCAGGGATACAGACAAGAGGAAGGTATAGATTATGACGAAACATTTGCTCCTGTAGCAAGACTTGAATCTATTCGTCTATTCTTAGCATATGCTGTACACAAAAACTTCAAAGTATATCAGATGGATGTTAATTCAGCATTTCTGAATGGAAAGCTGAATGAAGAAGTGTATGTGGAACAACCTCCAGGATTCTCAGATTCTAAGCGTCCAGGTTATGTTTATAAACTGGATAATGCACTTTATGGCTTGAAGCAAGCTCCTCGTGCATGGTATGACACTCTTTCTACTTATCTCCATATTGAAAAATTTGAGCGAGGTAAGATTGACAAAACTCTATTTTTTAGAAAAGTGAAAGGTCATATCATTTTAGTTCAAATATATGTTGATGACATTATATTTGGTTCTACTAACCCTGAGCTTTGTACTCGTTTCGCTGATAGATTGAAAGATGAGTATAAAATGAGCATGATGGGTGAACAAACATATTTCCTTGGTCTTCAGATTAAGCAAACTAAGAAAGGAACTTTCATAAATCAGGGAAAATATGTTAAAGATATGCTGAAGAAATTCGACTTAACTGAAAGTTCAGCTATGAAAACCCCTATGGCACCACCGCTGACACTTGATAAGGACACTAAGGGTGTTCCTGTCAATGTCACGCTGTACCGTGGGATGATCGGCTCACTATTGTATCTTACAGCTAGCCGACCCGATATTATGTTTGCAACATGCTTGTGTGCACGATATCAAGCTGAACCTAAGATATCTCATATGAAAGCTGTAAAGCGAATCTTTCGATATCTTAAGGGTACAGCGAATCTAGGTCTTTGGTATCCCAAAGATTCAGGATTTGATCTAACCGCCTATTCAGATAGTGATTTTGCAGGTTGCAAAATGGATAGGAAAAGCACCACAGGAGGATGTCAGCTCCTGGGTGGAAAGCTGGTAAGTTGGACAAGTAAAAAGCAAAATTCAGTGTCTACTTCCACAGCTGAAGCTGAATATGTAGCTGCTGGAAGCTGTTGTTCTCAAGTCTTGTGGATGAGAAATCAGCTACTAGACTATGATCTTCAGCTCTCCAAAATTCCAATCTATTGCGACAGCACAAGTGCCATCGCTATAGCAAACAATCCAGTACTACATTCAAAGACCAAACATATAGAAATCAGATATCATTTTATCAGAGATCATGTGATGAATGGTGATATAGAACTTCATTTTATCCCAACTGATTATCAGTTAGCTGACTTATTTACCAAACCTCTTGATGAGACAAGGTTCAACTTTCTCATCAGCGAGCTTGGAATGCTGAACTTTGAAGGATAAAATCTTCAGCGGTTCACATTAATCGGCGAAAGGATAAAATCAACTTGTATAACCCATTCTATCATCTTCTCTCTGAATAAACTTGATTCACTGATATCAAGGTATGTTCTCTCTCTGACAATCGCATGAAAATGCAAGATTTCAAAACAAAATGCATCGCTGAATATCTCTTCCTTAACAGCGATATTTTGAAATTTCTTAAAACCTTCACTGAATATTTTCATTCAGTGCTTCATGTTTTCAAAAGCATCTCTGAGTTTTTCAAAACCTCAGAGACAACCAAGAATATGAAAGGACAGTTGTGACGTCATTACAACGGATAAAACCCCGGCACGTTTTCTCTTCCTGACACACGTTTGCACGTCTCGTTCATACTTCCAATCAAATGCAAACACGTGTCCGTGTCATGATGAAAATCTTTTCCCGCTCAAGATTTTCTCTTTCTAAAATCTCTATATAAACAATTTCTTTGTTTATATTTTTCTTTTACGCGATCAATCTTCCTCCGCAAGAAAGAATTCACTGTTGCATTTGTGATTTCAAAAACTTCAAGAACTGTTCATCATCTTCTTCATCAAACATCAAGGTTAATATGTTCTTATTTATTACCGAATGCGTATAACTTGTTTCCGATCTTCTCATTGTTTTAACAAGATCAAACAAAAGAACTTCGTAAAATGAAATCATTTTCTTTCGTGGTTTTATGAACACAACCATTTCATGGTTGTTCTTCAAGTTTAAATGCAAAATCTTAAACTTGTTCTTCATTCGTTTCCAGAATCTATTTATTCATAGAAAACTGGAAAACAAGAAAATGGGTTTTACATTTCGTTTCAAAAATCATGAAAAACCCTAATCTTCATTAAGACATTTGTGTCTGAATGAAATGGATAAAATTCGAACCATCTTATTGGAAATTCTTTCCACATTAAGATAATTCTTATTTGTTAACATCTTTGGTTGAACTGTTAATACAGAGAAATGGCCTCGTCTGACATTCCTGCTACCGCTGAGAACATCTCCGCTGACTTTGAGGAAGTGGAAATCCTCAAGGCACCACAAGTCATGTTCAAACTTGATCAACTAGACTGGACTAAGATAAACAACCTTTATGCGCTTTTCGAGTTTCCTCCTCGAAAGCAAGTCACACATCTGACAGATGCTGTGAATTTCCTGAAGAATTGCTGCATTTCAACAGCCCTGACCATCTCACCCCCTGCAAGTCAGCTGCTACTATCTCAGTTCTGGTACTCTGCCAGACACTCTCAGCTACCATCCGCCAAAGATCCCTCCAAAACAGTTGATTGTATCCTCTGCGATACTGAATATGGCACGATAAAGATCACACCCGCCATCATTCGCAAAGCTCTGAACTTTCCCATCGCTACAAAGGAAAAACCTTTTGTTCCTTTCCCTGACCATAAGAAGATCGCTGACAAAGAAGCTCTTATTGCATTTTTTGATGCAATGGGCTATGTATGGGAAATGGGCAGAGACAAGAAGCCTGAGAAGAAGCTAACACTGCTGAAGAAATCGAAAATGCCCAGCGAGATGAACTTCATCTTCGCTCACCTTATCAGCTGCTTGACTGCCAAGACCGGCTCTTCTGATCAAGCCGCTCAACCTCACCAAGCTATGGGATACGCTCTGCTGAAAGGTCTACACATTGACTGGGAATCTCTCATCTATGATGACTTGCTGCAAAGAGTAGACTCTGCCGCTGACAGGCCTGCTTGGGTTCCCTACCCCCGATTTATCAGCGCTATCTTTCAATATGGCCTGAAGGACAGCTACCCGCAAGAGGGCGATCTGAAACTCTCTCAGATTGGCCCTAAGGTACTCGACTTCAAACCTGTTGAAAATGAGGTACGTCTTTCTACCCTCTTAACTCTTCTCAACCCTTCTTCTTCTACTTCTGTGGCTCCTTCAGCGACAATACCCATCGCTGATACCCTGGCCACAAAATCCTCTCCTTCTAAGAAAAGGAAACATTCATCTACCCCACTTGATTCTAAAAGGATCAAGAAAACAAAGGAGCAACCCCAGCAATCTCATGCTGAAGACTCCTCAGCTCTTTCTGCAGAGCTGAAGGAACGTTCAGTGGTACGCTCTGCCACACCTGAACAAGCCATCCCTTTTATCCAAACTTCAACGTCTCTAAACGCTGAGGTTACAAACTTGGAACCGACCCAACCTCCTTCAGTTTCTCAAACGACTGATGAAGTGATTGTCAGCGAATCCAACGCTGAACTCATAACTCAACCCCCATTCTTATCCTTCGCTCCTCCCTCCACTCATTTGGTCTCTACTCCAGATCTAGCTGGAGCTGCCATCATTTCCTCGGAACATAAAGCTGATTCTCCAGGAATGATGAAGACAGGACCTGCAGAAAAATCCATGGGCACTTTTGAAGATGACATGGAACTTTACTCAGGAACCCGTGATTTCGATGAATTCACCAATCCTCCTGCAGGTAAACAACAACCCATAAACACTGTGACTAAACCCCAAACTTCTGAGCTTTCCTCTGTTCACAAGTTTTTATATGTTACAGGTCCTAATTTGGGAGATATCAACGCCTCTCTGAAGTCCGTGGAGACAAAGCTGACAGGTCTCACCACTACTCTCTCCAATAACTCTACAGCTGTAACAAACGCTGGAGAGAATCTGAACAAACTGACAACGGTGGTGGAGAAGAAGGCTTCCACAGATGACATGAAGCAACTTGATAAGACTCTCAGCGACTTCGCCAAGGTGCTCGCTGATATCTACACAGACTACACCTATCTCAAAAATTCAGTTTCATCCATGTCCAGCGAGGTAACAACGCTGAAGACATCGGTTGGAACACTAGAGGGAGATATGTCTGCTGTGAAGACAAATGTCAACACTCTGACGACTGACTTAAGCTCTGTAAAGACTGACGTTGGTTCGATGAAGACTATGATCGAACAGCTGCTGCACAAGGCGAATACTCCTGCTCCTGCCCCTGTCCCTGAATCTGAACATTTTACAGCGGCAGATCGCATTGAGCTCGGGAAGATCAATCATGCTATTTCTGGCCTTGAAGACAGATTAGCAAAGATTGAAGTTTGTGTAGGTCTCTCTGGCCAAGAAGACAGAGAACCTACCAACGCTGCTGAATCAAGCCATTCCTCCCCCAGTCATCATGAAAAAGAGGGGGAGAAGAGAGTTGAAGATCTCGCCAAGAGCGCTGACCTTTCCCATGATGAATCTATCAGGGGAGAGAAGACGAATGCTGAAGAAACCATCGCTGGACCTCAGGGAGATGAAAACCCTGAGGAAACCGAGAAGCTCGCCTCTGTATCTGAGGGGGAGCAACTCGAAGAAGAAGCTGAGAAAACTGAATCCGAAGCAGAAGATGATGAAGCCGTCGACATCCCTGATGATGAACCATCTTCTTCTCCAAATAATGATGATGATGATGACGAAGATGACGATGACTTCTTTATCGTCAAACCTGCTCAAAAGATCAAAGCTCTTAAGGGAATCTCGATAAATGAACCTTCAGGGGAGCGGACAAAGACAAAGCCCTCAGCCTCTGGAGCTGAGAAAGGCAAAGGCAAAAGGGTCGCTGAAGATGACAATCTGATGATCTTGCTTGAAAATCCGGTTTGTCAGGTATGCTAAACATCTCACTCCATCCCTCCTCTATCATACCTATCAGTTCTACTACCTAAGCCTATACACTTGAACCAATTCTCTCTATCTGACTCTACCCAAGTTCTTACTCGTAAGATCGCTGTGTTTCAGCTAGTCCTCTCCCCTGTTTGAGGATATCGCTGAAGGCTCCACAACTGTGACTTCAATAATACCAGCTGCTGCTGAAGAAATAATCCCAGTCTTAGATTTAATCTCTGAGACTGATGAACCAGAAGAACAACTACTCTCGCACAGAGGCAGACCTTCCTTAGCTCCTCAAAAGCTAAGTGAAGAGGATCAGAAAAGAAGAGAGAAGATAATAAAGCGCCTCGAAGATCAGCGAATCATTCTGAGGCGTGATCAACTTCCTTCAGTTCCTCCAAAGTTCAGAATTTCCAAAGCTGAATACCAGGAACACCTCAGAGCTGAATGCCTACTCGCTGAAAGAAAGGAAGCTGAAGAAAAAGACAGAGAATACGCCATCAAACTTACTCAACGATCAATAAAAGACCCCAAGCTGAAAAGAGTTCCCATTGATGTTCAACGTCAGCTATGGGATGATGCTCAAGAGATCGTTAGAGAAAAGACCAAGGTCTCTGATACGACTTTGGAATGGGCTAAACAAATGCTAACCTATCGATCTAGACCATCCAAAATCGTCAAGGCAAACATCAGAGGAAGACTGTACGCTGAAGTTCCTGTTGTTGAAGTGGACGTCTACAGAGATGATGAAACCAAGCAAACTTTCTATGCTACTACCTTAGAAAAGTTTGGTCTCTCTGAATGGTTAGAAACAAAATTAGCCATTCAGGGATCGCGCTCAAATTAGCCATTCAGGGATCGGCCGCTTGATGTGTTCCAGTTGCCCCCAAACAGCTTCAGGCAATCTCTCTTTATGCCCCGGTTCCTAGCACTCGAACAAACCGGCCCTCGGATAGGGCAATCTCAAACCGCATGGTCTCTCTTCCCACACTTTGCAAATTCGATCGAGCTAGGGTGTGGCCTAGAGTTGCATGGGCCACTATGCATGCTCTTGCACTTATGGCACCACCTCACTTCACGTCAAGGATCGCCATTTCTTCCCCCAGCAAACGGCCTGAACTGACGAGTGGGTCTGGCCGACCCTTCCCATTTCCTCTTCTCACCAACAACTGCCCTCTCTTCCCTTCCCTTCGCATAAACGGTCTCCATCATCTTGGCCTCCTCTATCGTCTTTCGCAATGAAATTGCTTTAAAGTTGCGGACCATAGCCATCATGTGTGCTGGTAACCTGTTGATCCAAACCCTCTGTGATTTGATAATGACCCTCTCTTATATACTTAGTGAAAATTGTAAGTAAACAATATGTATCAGAGTTTCACTATCGTTGATAAGTACTAAGATCTTACAGTACCGCTGATAGGAACTCTCGCTCTTTAAATTAAACATTCAGCGAAACTGTTCGTCATAAATGCTCTGAGTCTGTTCAGTCATTATGATGATCGCTGATAAGTTAGTTGTTTACTTATGATCCCTGAAGACAAGTTTCACGTCAACAAAGGTTCTACGCTGAAGTCGAAGATCAAGCTCAAGAACCAGCGACAAGTCTCCTAATGAACTGATGCGGATCAGCGAAGACTCAGATTTGTCCACTCAACGTGAAGTATCAAGTACAAGACTTCAGCTATCGCTGAACTCTATCATTCGCTGATATGAAATGATAGATCGCTGAATCAACGAAAGCTGATCATGAAGTCCTCCGTACAAAGTACTTTTGTCTTAACCTCCCTTGCACGACTCCGTACAAAATGTCAGAAAAGAACCTCCGACTGTCTGAAATCGTACAACCACTCTGATACTACACTGTTCATCCATGCGGCTACTAAGGTTGTCAACCAAGGTCAATGACATGCAACCAACCAGCTGATGACACGTGTAAAGTGTATACTGACTTGCATTAAATGCATGCAGTATATAAAGATATGAACCCACTTCATTTGAAGTAACTTGCTAACTCTGGACAAGTTCAATCTCTTATCTCAAGATAGGTTATTATTAGTAATTTCCTTATCTCTCTTAGTGCAAGAAACCTTAGTGTTCCAACTTGTTTAGATTTAGGTTTATCCTTAATCTTGTTTCCGCAACAAGCTGTAAATTGTTAATGATTTATCAATAAACAATTTAGAAAAGTAAAATCTGTGTGTTTGTATTCAACCCCCCCCCCCCCCCTTCTACAAACTTGTATAGGCCTTCGGGGCCAACATAACCCCTTAAGGTAAGCTTTGACTTTCTCTTTTTCCGTTGGGGCCACATGCCCCACCAAATTTAACTTTTCCATGAACAGGTGGGTGTACCATCTTATAGTTGAGTTCCCCTTCTTCAGCGACCGAAATTCTTCTTCGATCCGATCCATCTGTTCGTTTAGTATTCCTCCAGCACTTTCTTCTTGAATACCTCCCACTTTATCTTGGCCAAGATCGAGGCCTCCAAAGTAGAAGTGAAGATATTCCACTACGTGAGGGTCGCACCCCTCAACATCTGAGAACCAAACTTTACCTTTTGACTCTCCTCACAGTCACGAGCCCGGAAGGCATGCTCAATTTCTCTGATCCAGTTTATACAAGCCACCGGATCATCAGAGCAAGAAAACTCAGACGGCTTACAACAAAGGAAAGTCTTGTAAGATCAACCCTTCTCTCCTCTTTCTTCTTCCGTAACTGCACGCTCATCCGTACCAACAACGTGAACCACTCCGCTAGAACTATTTAGAGTGTTTTCTGCGACCGTTTCATTTCTTCAGTGGCTAGCATCTCGGTCCTCTAGAAGCTTTAAGAACCTTTCATCTCATTTGTCATTTCATAGTTCATCATCTGCACGAAGCTAGCTATCATGACAGATTGAGGGTCCACTTCTTCCATTACCGGATCCTCCATCTCGATATTGACTTGGGGTATGAGGTCAACAACGTCCCTTAGTATCTGAGGGATCGGAAGAGTAGGTAGATTGCCTCCTTGGTTCGGTTGTCTCGGATTTGCTCGTGCCGTCACACTGTTTTCTTGACCTTCCTATTGATTCGCCACTCGGCTCCTCGTGTTTACCATGGCGAACTGGCACACATGATAAATACCATATCGATTAATTCTTTCAAAGATTAACGGTGTGTAACGTACTACTACAATCATCAATCCTCATAATAACAATTTCAAGTATGCTCACGTATTAATATATTCACCATAACACAAACCCTATGAAATTTTGAATATATCATACACAAGAATCCTTTTCATCATCACTACAATTTTCAACAAATGTAATTTTGTTGGTCCTATACCCTCCCGCCTATGGATTCTACCCGTGTTAGAGAACTTCATAAAGAAAATCCAGTTTAAGTCCAGGTATACTAAAGTCAACACCTAGTTCACTTAAACTAAAGCTCTGATACCAACTTGTAACACCCTAAAAGCAGGGGTAAACAAAAACTTCCGTTAAATGGAAAAGTGGTATATAATGTCATAGCACGAGCCTCCCAAAAAGGGGAATATATAAATGCCTGCATAATTACAATTATATTTTATGGAAAGTACATGACAACCAACTAATCTATTTTCTAAAGTAGAAATAAGATTACAAAAGGGGTGTCATCACTAGTCCGATTAAGTATTCTATCATTGACTTCCCAAAAGTAATTCCCATGGCTCACAAGCTCCCGCCTAAGCTTTCTTATTGACGGCTCCACTAGGACCTGAGATACATGTCATCACCAAATAAGTGTTAGGCCAAAAAGCCTAGTGAGTTTCAACAAATTATAGCATATAAGAAAAGTACATTTATAGAAGCAAAGTTGTCCAATATCCACAAGTTCATTTGAAGTCAATGGAGGAGACCCATAACACCAAGAAGTTCCACCCAAAGAGTCGAGATACCTTAGTGTCCAACGCATAAAAGCGGCACTAGAGGCCCGACACATTCGAGGGTGCAACTAAGGCATTTCCCCAAATGACGGGGGTCTAGGCACAAACCCGTACGGTGACGCCTAAGACTATGTCCTCTTAGTGAACACTTAACTTGATTCATTCAAAAGTTCACATTGGCCATAAAGCACATAAGTAGGTATAATCAAAGCCCATTACCATCTTAAGCAACACATGGTTATAAATAAGCACATACATAGAGATTTCCTCATGACCTTCCATGAACTCATAACCATTGACACATATGCTTAACATTTGTAAATGCATATAGTTTCACATAGAATCATCATACTCATTAAGCCAAGTAGGTTAAACATACATAACCAATAAGATATTTCATCATTTGAGCAAGTAAATAATCATTGGGTTCAAACCCTAACTTGCCACATTATGTAACTTAACCAAAATCTAATATCACATGTAGTATCTCATAATAACAACCATAGATATATTAGGAAGGCATTTTCCATCACCAACACCATAAACACTTCAAATAGTTAAGTGACTTTTCCTTAAGAAAATTAGGGTTTTCATGAAACTAAAGGAAATAGTAAGGTAACAAGTAAATAACATGTATTTTAGTTTGAGAAAGTTAGAACACCCACAATCTAGGTTTTTATAACCAAAAACCTAGAAAATAGAAGAAACCCTAGAAAATGTTGAAGGAGACAAGTCTTAAGATGAGAAGTTGAGAAATGCACTTGGATCTTCACAATAAATGTTCCCAACAAACCCTTTTATGATCAGTAGTTGATTTTGGCAAAATTTAAGGTTGCATTTTGGAAATATGGGGCATTAATGGAGAAAAATCGCTTTTAGAAGAAAGAAAACCGAGTAGGAGAGGAGAAGTAAATGAGCTGAGTTCAAGAAGGGGTATTCTTGTCAGGATCGATTCTTAACAAGAATTAAACTTCTTAGAAACAGAATTTAGAGAATCTTGCGGAATAGAACTCTAAATCAATTAAAGAACAATCAATAGAATTCAACACACTGTATATATCAAACTGTATTACTCACAAGTTTTACACCAAACCTCAATCTTGTTGAACAGGCTCAACAAGACGACTTCTACTTCTCTAGAAATAGGGTTCTTACACCTTGAGGTTAATTCACTCTTGAATGAATATCAAATTCTATTTCACTCGTATATCTTCTTTGTTCTATTAGCTATCTATCAATACTATATATACAAAAGTAATTACAAGATAACTATCAAAAGTAAATTGATCTTCTGAATCTTCGTTAAACATATCTTGATCAATTCCTTCTTTGTCTCCAAAAGTATCGCATCCCAAACTTATCAAGTCAGCAGTATTAACAATGATTTGGCTCAGCAGCATTAACGACCTTCAGCAGTATTAACCTTCACAGTCTTCAAGCAGTAGTAACTCAGCTCAGCAGCACTAACTATGTCTAGCAGTAGTAATTTGGTCTAGCAGTACTAACCGTGTCTAGCAGTAGTAACTTCGTCTAGCAGTAGTAACCTTGCCTAGCAGTAGTAACGAAGAACTGGCAGTAGTAACATTGTCTTGGCAGTACTAACCATACTTAGCATATCTTCAGTTCCCAACAATCTCCCCCTAACTTGACTTTTAGGAAAAGAAGTCAAGTTCTTCAGATGATGCTTCCAAAACTTAGTCATCATATACGCACATATTAGGACTTAAACCTAGACTCTGATTGAGAATTCTTTTTACCAAGAATCTACCCATTGCTGAATCCTTGTTGCAGGTCAACTTAGCATTTAGCATTCCTTTCAGTCTCTTCATGCTGTGATTGTATATTTCATCCACCAGATAGTATTCTTGCGTTGCAGAGTCAAGGGAGATGACATATACTCCACAGTTTTCATAGAGCATCCAGTTGGTAATGGCTTGAAACTGTGTGTTTATCCTATGCTGAACTGCTTCAGGTTTGAACATTTGGCACAAGAATTCAAGTACCATTTTAGAGATTGACATCCCTTGCTCAGTCAGCATGTTTTCATATATCCTCATCCCAACTTTGAACATCTCTTCTAAGTCTGATCTTGAGCAAGTTCTGACAATTTTTCCCCAAGTTGAAAAGACTTCAAATTTTCCATCTGCTCTTTTTATCCTAATGAACTCCTTTCTACCATCTTTCAAAGTGTCCCAAAAGATGATTTCAGGAGCCTTAGATGATATTGGTTCAGCCTGAAGTGGAATTGGGTTAGAGTCAACACTAGTAATGTACAAATCACATTGGGCATCAGTTTGTGATTGTACATTGCTTGATTGCCCTGATGGAGTTGCCACTTCTTCTTCAGCAACTTCTGAGGTTAATTTTTCTTTCACTGTTTCCTCCTGGGCCTCTTCTGCAGTTGGCTCTACCCTTGGCTTCTTTTCATTTTTCTTCTGTGAAGTTATGGGCTTGGTGCTTGGTCTTTTCTTTGACATCATCTTGGTTCTTTTAAGAGTTTTAACAGCTGCAGGAGTTGGTTCAGCTGTTTTAAGTTTCTCAGCAGCAATAACCATTTCTGCTGCTATGGCTGTTACTGCTTCTCTTAGAACATGTAATGATGCTGCTTCAACACTGTTCTTCACAATCCAGTATATTTCTTCATCAATTTCAGCTTGAGTTGTAGTTACTGCTTCCTGCTCAGTTTCTGCTGCTTTTTTTGTTTGGCCTTCAGCAGCATTAACTGTTTCTGCTGCTTGTTCAAACTCAGCAGTATTAACAGTTTCTGCTGCTCTTGAAGTTTTTGCTTCTTTAATCATCTCCTCCACCTTTTCTGTCTCCCCCTTATTCTGTGCACTGGACTCCCCCTTAAACTGTGCATTATCCATTTCCATCTCATTCTCCATGTGAACTGTCTCCCCCTCAATTTGTGGACCCTTCATTTTCAGTTCTGCTTCTGACTCTGACTCCCCCTTTTTGGGAGCATCATCAGTTGAAGTTCTTCTTCTCAGCACAAATCTTGCCTTTTTCTTTCTGTGCAACAACTTGGTGACCATCTTTCTGAGCTTCTCAATTTGAGACTGTTGGTAGGTGACCACAGTCTTCAGTTGCTCAATCTCCTTCTTCTGTGCCATAACATCCAAGTTGACATTCCCTATGGTTTCCATCAATTCCTCATAGTTATATCTATCCTCACCCTTTTTAGAAGTTTTTACTTTCTTTAAGGGATCCTTGGAAGGTTTAGCAGAAGCCTTCTGCCTAGCAGAAGCACTACCTGCCCCCTTGGTTTCTTGGCACATGGGTCCTCCTAATGATTTCTCATTTAGAGTTGCCATGGGGAAGGTCTTATTTATGTTACCACTGTCCTTCTCTGTGCTAGCAGAAGTAGTGGCAGCCTTAGCACCCATATGCTCATCCTTCTCCTTAGAGAGCACCTTCTTGGGGTTGGGAGACACCCCTGTGGTTTCCCTGTTGATTTTCTCAATTGGAGAATGCTCCAACTGAGGGCTTAAAGGCTTAGGGCTCTGAGTAGGTACATCAAGGGAAGGAACCTTGTGCACCTTTCTTCTTTGAAACCTTTTGGTGATTGTGGGAGTGGGTTGTTCAAGAATGGACTGAGGGATGTCTTTTGAGATGGAAGGTTGGGATTGGTCATCAGTGGGTGTGTCTAATGAGGGCCTTGACCCTGATGCCATACCTTCAATTGTGTGGGACACAACCATCATTGTGGAGAACAATGGTGTGTCAACTCCTTCCGAGTCCCTAGGAAGTCTTTTCATATTTGAAAAAACCTTCCCTTTAGGGGATTTTGGTACATATACCTCATCAAACTGAGGTAAGTCCATCAATTCCTTGTTAATAACTTCTTGCACAAACCTTGGATACATGTAAAAGCTCTTTTTGGATTCCAAGTTTGATACAAGATCATTAAAGATCATAGCTGAAAAATTGTACTTTCTGGCAGTGGATAAGCAGACCAAGGCATATGCAATGGGACTGCTGAACTCACTCCATCCAGTAGTTTTCTTGGAAATACAGTGCATCAGGGTATGAACAAGAAATCTCCATTGGTTGAAAAATTTTGACTTGTAGAATTTAAAAACACCAATGGGACCTTCATACCCCATTCTTTGTAAAGTCGAATATAAGTCATCAGAAGATAGAGAGGTTATACCTGAGGCATCATTCAAGTGAAGAGAGATGCGAATAACCTCCTCTGTGACTTTCAAGGGTTTATCACAAACCCTTGTTCGAATGGTTTTCTGCCCTTCTTCGAAACTAACAGTGGCATTCTCCCAAAATTGCGTCTGATGTTCGATATAGATGGTTGGGCTCACCGTTAGGGCATATGAGATGTGCGAGGATTTAAGAAAATCGACGATATCGTGGAATCCCGCTGCTTGTTTCGGCTTTTGAAGCATGGCTATTTCATTGTGCTCATCCACAAACTCCATGATTCCTGAGGATTCTTGAAAGAAAAAACACACAGATTCTGGGGAGACTAGGTTAGAACGAGAGAGAAGAAGTAAATGCAAAGAGTCGTTATGAACTTTGGCGGGCAAACAGGGGTATTTATATGCCCTAGATTATCACAAGCAGTATTAACGACATAGGCAGTACTAACTACCGAGCAGTATTGACTGCAAGGCAGTATTAACTACACAGCAGCATTAACTACCAAGCAGTATTAACTACCTAGCAGTATTAACTACCGAGCAGTATTAACTGCAAGCAGTATTAACTGCACAAGCAGTATTAACTGCTGAGCAGTATTAACTACATAAGCAGTATTAACTACTGAGCAGTATTAACTGCAAGCAGTATTAACTGCACAAGCAGTATTAACTGCACAAGCAGTATTAACTGCTTAGCAGTATTAACTGCACAAGCAGTATTAACTGCTTAGCAGTATTAACTGCCAGGGCAGTATTAACTCTGCACTTTGCATTACTAGTCAAATCCTCAAATGTCATCTTACCTTCTGACATATCACCTTTACCACTTCTCTTACCTTCTGCAGGATTGTTTCCAAAAGTAACATGTCCTCCATCAATTCATTTGAAATTCTTGAGGCAGGCCATGTTACCTGTCATGTGCCTGGAGCAACCACTATCAACATGCCAAATGCTCTTCCCCTTGAGCTGTTGGTTGCCCTGCACATCTGGATAAATCAGTTAGTTTTATTTGGAACCCAAGCCGAAGTGGTCTTGGGTCTCCCTTGCTCATCAAAGTACTTACACTTGGTTTTGATGAGATTTTCAAATTTAGGTACTGCAGTGCTGGAGTACTTTGTTTTTATGATAGGTCTAGAAGCAGTACTAACTGATGCAGAAGTACTAACTTTGTTAGCAGCCCTAACACTGCTTCCAGAAGTACTAGCCTTCTCAGCAGTATTAACTAACTTAGCAGTACTAACACTAGAAGCAGTATTAATTGTTGAAGAGGTATTAACTGTGTTAGCAGTACTAACACTGCTAGCAACATTATTGCTTCCTGCAGTACTGACATTGTTAGCAGTACTAACTGAGTTGGCAGTATTATCATTAGTACCTTTAGGCATCCATACTCTAACACTTTTTGTTTCTGCCTTTTTCATGTGGCTTTTGGTTTTAACTTGTTTCTTTGCCACAAGTTTCCTCACAGGCTTTTTATAGCCACCATTCTTTCTGTAACCACCAGGTTTTTGAAAAGATCTTTGAGCATTAAACCTTTGGTTGACAGGATTGAAATAACAGTGTTTGGCTAAATGATTTAGCTTACCACAGATGAAACAAGGTTTTGGCCTGTTAATTCTGTTCAGATCAACTCCTTGTCTCATAGCCCACTGGTTATTCCAATTTCTTTGATTACCCCTTTTGTTATCATGTTTTTGGGGCTTAATCTCTTGAGATTTATTACAAGAACAATGTTTACAGGTATTGGGAGCCACAACTGTGGTCTGTGTGTAATGGACTCCCTTTTCTGTTTCTTTCCTTTTTATCCCATTGTTCTTAACTCCTTCTTCTGTTTCAGTCCTTTTTATCTCATTGTTCTTAACATATGGACTTTCACATTCCTCATCAGATCCTGCTTTGTCAGTCTCATCCTCAACAACTACTTCTTTTTCACAGGGATCTATATTAATCTTTAATTCAGGTTCCTTCCTATCCTTGGTCTCTAACAAATCAGACTTAGGAGGTATGTAGTTGTTGTTGTAGGGTGGAGGTGTGGCATTGTACCCTATCCCTACTTTCATCTTGTCATGGATTTGAGCCTTGATGATGGTATCCATGGTTTTAGAAGCACAGGTAAACTTTTCAACATCAAGTTTAACCTTCTTAAGCTCTTCTTTTAATTTCTCATTCTCCTCCCCAGACACTTTCAGCTTAATCTCATACTCATTCTTCTCCCACTTCCAATAGTTAGTATCATAGTGGTGTTGAAGTTCATTAGCTTGAAAAGCTCTAATCTGTTCCTCAAACCTTTCTACAATTCTAACATAATCTTTCACATCTTTCTCTAGCCTCTTAAGGTTATCACACATACCCTGATTGTGATCCCTATATCTTTTAACAGCATCAATGCAAGATTGAGAACAGAGTTTAGATTGTACCTCAGTGGGAATATCGGATACTTCTGCCATGAGTGCATGATTCTGTATTGCCTCTTCTGTTTGATCACTCCAATCAAAAGTACTGTTTGATTCAATAGAATTTTTCATAATGATTGTAGATTTCTAAGAAACACAGGCTCTGATACCACTTGTCAGGATCGATTCTTAACAAGAATTAAACTTCTTAGAAACAGAATTTAGAGAATCTTGCGGAATAGAACTCTAAATCAATTAAAGAACAATCAATAGAATTCAACACACTGTATATATCAAACTGTATTACTCACAAGTTTTACACCAAACCTCAATCTTGTTGAACAGGCTCAACAAGACGACTTCTACTTCTCTAGAAATAGGGTTCTTACACCTTGAGGTTAATTCACTCTTGAATGAATATCAAATTCTATTTCACTCGTATATCTTCTTTGTTCTATTAGCTATCTATCAATACTATATATACAAAAGTAATTACAAGATAACTATCAAAAGTAAATTGATCTTCTGAATCTTCGTTAAACATATCTTGATCAATTCCTTCTTTGTCTCCAAAAGTATCGCATCCCAAACTTATCAAGTCAGCAGTATTAACAATGATTTGGCTCAGCAACATTAACGACCTTCAGCAGTATTAACCTTCACAGTCTTCAAGCAGTAGTAACTCAGCTCAGCAGCACTAACTATGTCTAGCAGTAGTAATTTGGTCTAGCAGTACTAACCGTGTCTAGCAGTAGTAACTTCGTCTAGCAGTAGTAACCTTGCCTAGCAGTAGTAACGAAGAACTGGCAGTAGTAACATTGTCTTGGCAGTACTAACCATACTTAGCATATCTTCAGTTCCCAACAGTATTTATACCTGAACTGTGCGCACGGGCGATTGTGCCGTAGGGCACTCTCGCCGAACTCCCCCTGACTCTCGGTACGGATACCGCGATTGTGACATGCGATTGTGCCTTGTGGCACTTTCGCGAGTCACTCTCGTACCAGCCCGAAGGCCTGCAGTACAAACCTGTAACAATCCAACATTTCTAAACAATTCATTTCATATAAATTAAATATCCCAAAATCGCATCTCTAAAATTTCTTACATAAAAGCCAAAAATGGTTGGCGGAAACAACCTACACAACTGAGGAGTAAACTAAGATAAGCTATAGTGTCACTACACTATCCATCTTTCTCTTGCTAACGCCCTGCTTACTTGCTAGAGCCTTTCTGTACCTGCTTACCTGAAAAAGGTTTTATTTGAAAATGCGAGGGTTGGACCATGAGGTCTAGTGAGTCCCTCCTAACAGTTATCAAAGCATATAAAACAGTTTATCTTTTCAGCATAAATCTTTCATAAAACTGATCTCATAAAATCATTCACGGAATAAAGTCCGCTACTCGTAAATCGGCACCCTGAAGTCACCCGTAGATGACAACGAGTCAGCCTCATGCTGCCGTATAGGGTAGTACTCCCCTGGCATAAACGGGACACACCCCCCGACATGATCTGGCGGGCCACACTTCCCGACTTAGCCAATTTATACCACAATCTATGTATGCATACATCCCACATATAATTTTTAAACAACATTCTTGCATTTGAAAGCATATATATAAACATAGCATTTCTCATCATACAATCGCTTCAGAAAACTTATTAAAAGCCACACGTTTTAGTTTAGAAAACTCACCTGATGCTCTTACTTCTCGTTTCTAATCGGTTCCAAACTTCCAATCGACTTTCCTGAATAAAAGGACATAATACAAACTACTCAACAAAAGTATCCGGATAATAACAACTCTCCGGACAACCCTGATTTTCTGGACGCCCAAAGAATCCGGACACTCGCACTAATCCGGACGACAACTAATCCGGACAACACCCCATTTTTCCGGGTAACTTCTACTCTCTGGACGATACCCCTTTCCGGGTACCGAACTTACCGGATGCAAGACTTTACCGGACTCAACACCCACCCGGACAACTTCCTATCCGGACAAACCACTCGTCCGGAGACCTCCTAGCCATGAATGAATCCGGACGCCCGAGAAGGTGTCCGGACGTCGACCTGGTCCGTTTTTGGGCTGAAATCCAAAGGCTAAACTCGATTCTTTAGAACTAAAGATTAACAATAGCAACAACAACTATAAACTTAGCAATTAACGGGTTCTTAGCAACAATAACACAATAAGAGGCTCGATTTCTCCCTCCCACCTTCAAACTCTACTTTTTAACCAAAACTCAAAAAGGATAAACATTCTATAATCCAACCACAAACTCGAGATTAAAGGAGGTTTACCTGGTTGATTGAATGATGAAGGACCTCTTCTTCCCTCTCCAAATCCAAAATCCTTTTCTCCTTTCTTGCTTTGTCTCCTTTTCTTCCTTCCTCCTTTGTTTTCTATTCTTTCCTTCTCTTTCTTTCTTTTGATCTTCTAGCCGTCAACAACAACCAAAATCAGTAATAGCATGACTCACCTAGGGTTTTGTGCCCCTTTAAATGCCTCCTCTCTTCTTTACCAAATAGCCCTTCAACTTTCTTTAATATTAACATTTAACCCAAAACGTAACTTCCTTCCATTTTGGTCCGGGTCGTTACAAAACCCAGCGATTGTGCCCATGGCACTCTCGTCGGGCACTTTCGCACGAAGTGTACCGAAAGTGCATTTCATCTCACTTTGGCCCGGTTTTCCTGCATGCATGCTACTTCAATTAAGCAAGTATAATTTAGTAGATAAACGCACATAAATACCAAGGGATTTAACCTACGAGCACAAAGCAAACTATAATATTTTACGGGTGTTATAGTCAAATCATGGATAATCTTCGTTTCCAAAAAATATACCCAAAATCAATCATTCGGTGATGGGGGAGACCCGATTCCATTGATCGTGACAGAACAAAAAAGTAGGTCACATATATATGTTATATGTGCGTCACTTAAGGATTACACACTCGTTAACTCTAACCCCTCTGGGTCCATATTTAACGAATAAACAAACTCAACACCTTTATGTCTATTGCTTGGATAGTCATCAAGTTCAACCCTTCTAGGTCTGTACCTTGGAATTTTCAAAACATCCTAGTTAAGCTCCTTCACAAGAAATTACAATTATTGGTCAATGGTGTAACGTCCCAAAAATTACAATCAAATTTAAAATTTTAAAATAAACATTTCATTTATAACAACTCATTAAATGATCCCAACGCTTCGTTTGCAAACACATAATTAATATCTTTATAAAATAAAACCAGCGGAATAAACGTTTAATTATTAAAATCATAAAGCAACCAGCTCTCCTTGCGCGCCAGTGTGTACTCGTCACGCCTTGGAGCCGCCCGGACCTGAAACCACAGTTTATTGGGAAAGGGTAAGCACGAAGCTTAGTGAATTCAAACACCATAAATAATACAGTTATTCCACACTACCCCTACAACAGATAGTGACACATAAACGATCATACAGGTCTACGAACAAATCATAAACATGTACATCCACAACCACCCACCTAAAAGGCACAAGTCGGTCCCACCGACCACATGATAACATCTTCGGCCCCGCCGAATCCCCGGTCCCACCGAGTCTTTATGCCACCCGCGTATTAAATCTCCGGCCCCGCCGGATCCTCGGTCCCACCGAGTCTCTACGCCACCCGCGTATAAAATCTCCGGCCCCGCCGGATCCTCGGTCCCACCGAGTTAACATGACGACAAAGTATCAACTAGACACCCCACTATCTAGTTCCACAACACAATCACATAAAGCTACCACACACGTACTGCAGCAATGATAAAACAACCGTTATTAGATATAGTGAGAGAACTCACCTCGAATGCGCGCCTAGCTTAACAACACAATTCAAGCTTCACAAATGCGGTCACTTCCCAGCACCTAAACGCATGTTAAAACGTGTCAATACGAGACCCGGACCCTGTGACACGACACACGCTTAAACCGTCACTAAAACTATTTTCTGCTCTCGCCAAACAGGTCTGTTCGGGACCTGTTTCGACCTCTTTAAACCCAGAAAAACCTTAATTAAATTACATGACCAGAAAGTACTCTGAGTTAGGGTTCCAAGGACATATTATACACCTACTAACGATTTTTCTACATTTAATTACGGATTTTATAAGATCAGCCCGCAGAACAGCGAAAAACAGCACTTATCAGTATAAAACGACGATTTGGCCTAAGTTACGCTCCGAACTGGATTTTGCACAAAACACAGAAAAGTTTATAGACTCAAAAAGGGAACTTTTGGCACCGAAATCACCCCAATCCGAGTTACGAGGAAAAAGTTACAGCTTACGCAAAACAGTGACCGAACTGCAGTTTCTTTTACATAAAATGACGATTCACTGAACTTACGACCACTTTTCCACCTAGCTAGAGGCCGAACCAGTTTTTCGCTAAAACACGGAAAACGTGCTCGACCCTGAACTTGAACCGTGGGCGCCAGTTTCGGCTCAAACGGAGTTACGACAGAAAAGTTATGATCACGCGAAAACTGGACAGCACACTTAGAATTTTCATAAAAATCACGATTTATACAAACGGTTCAAGGCTTAACGATTCGGGTTTTACGCTACGAGTGTCGCCCACTGCCACCACCCTCCACCCACAGCCACCGCAGCGGCGGCGTGCGGCGGTGGTGGTCTCGCCGGAAAACGAAAAGGGAAAAGGAAAAGAAACGAGACGAACGAGAGAGTTACTTACCTCACGACGACGTCTCAACACCGCAACCAGTCTTCTCTCTCTCGATCTCCGGCGACTCAGGTGTGGCGACCTCCGGCGACAGCAGCAGCGGCGGCGAGGGGGGGGGGCTGCCGCTGGTTCTTTCTTCTCCTCTCTCTCTTTCTCGCGATCACTCTCTCTCTCGATACTCTCTCTTCTCGTTGCCGCACCACACAAGGGAAAGATGGGAATGAATGTAGGGTTTAGGGAGAGTTTGGTTTGCTTGGGTTACAAGAGAAAGAGAGAACGAGGCTGGAAATCGGCCATGGGCCGAGACCCATGCAAAGGGTTTCCAAGAAATGCACAATTAGCCCCTCAACTATACCCCATCTCACAATCTATAACAAAAGACACGTAAGCTAACATTTTTGGTCCTTCTTGACACCAAACCACTAACCAAAAACAAATACAGGTAAACACTTTAAATAAATAAAATTAAACAATAAACGCACCGGGACACGAGCTTTACAACTCTCCCCCGCTTGAATTAGACTTCGTCCTCGAAGTCTATGCCCGTGAATAGCTCTGGATAGCTCTCCCTCAACTCAGCCCCAGGTTCCCAAGTCCACTCAGAACCCTCTCTGAGTTGCCACTGGGCTTTCACTAACTGGAACCCAATTTCTCACACCGTCTAAAAATCTCCCGAATACTTCCTTACTAACAACACTCCTTCAAGAACACTGAAAACGCGATTGGGAGAACACTCCAACAATCGGAATCATTCTTAGTTAAACGACTTCGGTTGTCTCCCAACCTTAGATGATTCATACCTCCCGAGTCAAATCTCAAGCTCTAACCACTCTAAAGCTGCTCACCAGTATACTCCACAGGATACCCGATTATGATCCCTCCTATCATTAATTGACGATTAACTTCTACGAATTCTAATAGACTCCAAAGATTTTCAATAACTTATATTAACAAAACATCGACCCCCTGCCGAACATCGGTCCAACCGATTACAATAACAAACATCGGCCACCCGCCGAACATCGGTCCAACCGATTACAATAACAAACATCGGCCACCCGCCGAACATCGGTCCAACCGATTACAATAACAAACATCGGCCACCCGCCGAACATCGGTCCAACCGATTACAATAACTCACATAAGCGTGGTATTATCCTAGACACTAACACAAATAGATATCCCCCACTACCAAATCAACTAACACACACGTAGATCATTCCACCACAACCATTCATCACAAGTGATCATTTCAGGGTTACTACTACCATCACCATGATTATCTTAACATCGGCTACAACTCTCCGATTATACTAAAGGTGTTTGGCCTCAAGCCCAAAAGTCGACACCTAACTATACCACCTACCTCGAAATGGTTGATGCGCATTTATTCTCTTAATAACCAAAGGGCATCAATCCCTTAACCGATACTATTCGGCCTACAGTACTAACGCGCGTGGAATACCTACCTTCCACCGTCGACGTATCATCCACACTTGCTCTACGAAGCCAAGTCACACCGTATCGAGGATACACCTTGACGTCTACCTCCCAGGTAACGCCTCAAGACCCAGCACACCGGAACTACCTCCCAGGTAAGTGCCCACAACTATATCCTCCTAGTACTTACTGGAAAGTCTAGGTTAAAACACATGAATACCGGGGTCCCACCCCGAGATACCCAACCGACCATTACCAACGACTGACTAATGTGTCTAAGGATCCAAAGCAAACAGCCTACCAGCAACATGCCTATTCCGGATTGACTCACTCACCCAAACATGTAAACACTCAACGTGCAAAGAATGCCAACGGTGCGACAAAAACAACTCATCAACTAGACTCCACATCGAGCCATTAAAACCGGGCAATTGGCCCATGACTAACTCCAGGTCAAAACCGAGCAAAATGCTCCACGCTTGCTAGACCTATAAGTAGGTCAAAAACGCGTTTAAATAAAGTCTAAGCAAGCAATACTCTAAAATCAACATTAGCCACAAAACTCAACACGGTTTACACAAAAGAGTTTTCCAAAAGGACTCACACCCTTAAAATTCTCAAAATGACACATAACACTTAAAAGCACATTTCCCCAAATGGTTTACAAAATCATTTACAAAATATTTTCAACATCAGGATTTTCATCTCAAAAAGATCGTATGTAATAAAACTACTATTACCTGATCGATAGTTACGCAAAACTGGACACGCTCGTCCCACATAGGAAAATCATGTTGAAAATCGTTCCATTGCAGTTCAGTTTACTCACACAAAAGCAAGCGTAATAAATAATTTCTTTAAAATGAACCGCCTCGATTCCAGTATGGATTGACTCATGACGTGCACTTAAAGTAACCGCTTGACCTTAAACAGGGTGCGACAAAGGTGTGCACATAATTCAAAATAAGTTTCATGACATTTGATTCAAAAATTCTTCTTTTTAATCATAGAAATGACGTGGCACAGGGTTCGCCACAAATTTTTCGCGCGTCAGCTAATCACACAAAACGATGACACGGTTTACAAATATATTTTTGTTAAAACACAACTGTCTTGTGTAAGTTTCAAACTTGAAGACAGAAACCAGTCCGCTTCTATTAATTGGAAATATCGACTAAAACCTCATAAAATCTCAAACTGGGGGCAGGCATGCAAGCTTGTAACACTTCCTCAAGTTTCGTACTTGGGACATATAACGTCAAAACATTATAGTTTAAAAATGTATTTATCGAAAATGCTCAAAATACTCGTTTCCTCCAAAGCAAAAGTTTTTAATTTTCCAAAAAAAATGATCGGTAATTCTAAATTAACCGAATGTCAAAAATCTACGTATTTATATTTCCAAAATATAACACATTGTAATCGTATGCATGATGTTCATAACATTAAAACACTCCTTGGATCAAATGGTCTTTCATTTCGACAAAAAGGAACTAAAACATTTTCATGCACGACTCGTTCATCAAAATGTCGAGAACAAAGGTTACCCCAGTATGCATACCCCTAAGTCGATAAATCGCATTTTCATGGAAATGTCAATAAAACCTTTAGCTGACTAAAAAGCGCACTAAACAACTCCTTATGAAATGTTACCAAAATTCCTCCATGCATCACTTATGTCACGCATGAATCAATCCACATACTGAACTATTTGCCATAAAACACTTAGTAATACAAACTCTCGAACGAAAAGTTAAGCGACACTGGAATTCCAAACTCATTTTAAACAAATCACCAAAATAGCCTTTATACAGACATCGTGGAATGTAACTTTTCGTCTCAACTCTAACACATGTGGAGGAGTTCCAATGTTAGAGTCTCAATCCGTAGTCACTTACCCAACATCTTAACCACCCCCAAAACACGGATAACATCGTACCCGAAAGAACCGTTGGAAAAATAACGCAAATGAGACATATTCTAACAAAGTTTGCACTCCCGTGATAAAACGATTTCATACACTTTCAAAACCATATTTCAAAATCTTGTGCGTGTGCTGAGCAGTTCCCAAAATTCCAAAACACCGTCCATACAAAGATTTGAAACACAAGAATTTGTTAATGCAATCTTATTTTCAAAATAACTTCGTGCATGAATCATTCGGCATTCAACGTCTCGACCCCTACTACTCCGAAACTATCCGGTCTACTATTGTCATCCAGACATTTAAACATCTTAAGGCAAGTTGGGAAATCACATCAAATCATCTTACGGGTTTTCCTCAAATCAAAGTCGGCTCTATGAGCCTATGACCCTAGCACAATCTTCCATATTGGCCCGAAATGATCTGCTTACAACAATTATCATCCTTATCGTCACTCCAAGTGACTAATATTAGAATCATCTTTCTATTCCAACGACTACTAGTTTAGGACCTTCATCACTACCCCCAACGATCATCACCTCAAAACACTTCGAGTACACACCTGTACTAGTAGGTTTACTATAGTTGTTCCTCCTTGTGATGGCTATTCTGGGTAGACAATACAACGCGTTATTAGCACATAATAACTCATACTAACAACACTCACGCTCAACTCCTTGGATTCCTCGTGACTTCCCCGACTCGAGCATTGATCCTGTGCCTCCGGTAGTAGGAGCTCTACTACTACCATCCACACCTATCATCGCCCGTTCCGAGTTCCATCCCAAGGGGTCCAAGTAGTTTCTCGCCGAAACTATACACATATGCCCGCACCGGCATATGTACACACTCTTCCTAGCTCCCTAGGAATTCCATCCAAACCATTACCCTTGCCACTGCCAAATCCCTAATAGCAAGCAGCAGACATGCAATACAGTGTAACAAGCACCAAGCAAATTAGCATACATACTCCTATGTTCTAGAAAGCAATCTAGCACACGTACTCATACATAAACACCCTTCCCAGCTCTCTAGGAACTTCCTCTTATCCCACTACCCTTTGCTACTACCGAATCCCTACTAATTATAACGGGTGACCTCGCGAATACCCGATTATATGCAGTGCGAAACAAATAGACAGTTGAATACAAAACTCTATCCTAGAACGGTTGGACTCAAACAAGAGCTGCGCAATAGAACTAAATCGAATATTCTAAGGCTATAAATCTCTTACTGCATACAACCTAGAGGGCATCCACTTAGTAACCTATCATAATTAGCATAAATTCCTAATAGCAAGCATTACAACATACAGCATAGTGTCCACAACAGGCAATCTAGCATGCATACTCTATGATCTAGAAAGCAATAAAACACTAAGCATTGTACCTTTCCCTTCGGCTCCGGCTGACTGTACACACTGCGCCCTCGATCACCGTTTCTCAAACGGGTTTTCCTTTCTTTTATTTTCCAAAAATTTTAAAGAAAATTTTATAGCCGCAAACTTGAGATCAAACACACCGAAATGCGTTTGATTCACTCAAGCCGTGCTCTGATACCAAGTTGTAACGTCCCAAAAATTACAAGCAAATTTAAAATTTTAAAATAAACATTTCATTTATAACAACTCATTAAATGATCCCAACGCTTCGTTTGCAAACACATAATTAATATCTTTATAAAATAAAACCAGCGGAATAAACGTTTAATTATTAAAATCATAAAGCAACCAGCTCTCCTTGCGCGCTAGTGTGTACTCGTCACGCCTTGGAGCCGCCCGGACCTGAAACCACAGTTTATTGGGAAAGGGTAAGCATGAAGCTTAGTGAATTCAAACACCATAAATAATACAGTTATTCCACACTACCCCTACAACAGATAGTGACACATAAACGATCATACAGGTCTACGAACAAATCATAAACATGTACATCCACAACCACCCACCTAAAAGGCACAAGTCGGTCCCACCGACCACATGATAACATCTTCGGCCCCACTGAATCCCCGGTCCCGCCGAGTCTTTATGCCACCCGCGTATAAAATCTCCGGCCCCGCCGGATCCTCGGTCCCACCGAGTCTCTACGCCACCCGCGTATAAAATCTCCGGCCCCGCCGGATCCTCGGTCCCACCGAGTTAACATGACGACAAAGTATCAACCAGACACCCCACTATCTAGTTCCACAACACAATCACATAAAGCTACCACACACGTACTGCAGCAATGATAAAACAACCGTTATTAGATATAGTGAGAGAACTCACCTCGAATGCGCGCCTAGCTTAACAACACAATTCAAGCTTCACAAATGCGGTCACTTCCCAGCACCTAAACGCATGTTAAAACGTGTTAATACGAGACCCGGACCCTATGACACGACACACGCTTAAACCGTCACTAAAACTATTTTCTGCTCTCGCCAAACAGGTCTGTTCGGGACCTGTTTCGACCTCTTTAAACCTAGAAAAACCTTAATTAAATTACATGACCAGAAAGTACTCTGAGTTAGGGTTCCAAGGACATATTATACACCTACTAACGATTTTTCTACATTTAATTACGGATTTTATAAGATCAGCCCGCAGAACAGCGAAAAACAGCACTTATCAGTATAAAACGACGATTTGGCCTAAGTTACGCTCCGAACTGGATTTTGCACAAAACACAGAAAAGTTTATAGACTCAAAAAGGGAACTTTTGGCAACGAAATCACCCCAATCCGAGTTACGAGGAAAAAGTTACAGCTTACGCAAAACAGTGACCGAACTGCAGTTTCTTTTACATAAAATGACGATTCACTGAACTTACGACCACTTTTCCACCTAGCTAGAGGCCGAACCAGTTTTTCGCTAAAACACGGAAAACGTGCTCGACCCTGAACTTGAACCGTGGGCGCCAGTTTCGGCTCAAACGGAGTTACGACAGAAAAGTTATGATCACGCGAAAACTGGACAGCACACTTAGAATTTTCATAAAAATCACGATTTATACAAACGGTTCAAGGCTTAACGATTCGGGTTTTACGCTACGAGTGTCGCCCACTGCCACCACCCTCCACCCACAGCCACCGCAGCGGCGGCGTGCGGCGGTGGTGGTCTCGCCGGAAAACGAAAAGGGAAAAGGAAAAGAAACGAGACGAACGAGAGAGTTACTTACCTCACGACGACGTCTCAACACCGCAACCAGTCTTCTCTCTCTCGATCTCCGGCGACTCAGGTGTGGCGACCTCCGGCGACAGCAGCAGCGGCGGCGAGGGGGGGGGGGGCTGCCGCTGGTTCTTTCTTCTCCTCTCTCTCTTTCTCGCGATCACTCTCTCTCTCGATACTCTCTCTTCTCGTTGCCGCACCACACAAGGGAAAGATGGGAATGAATGTAGGGTTTAGGGAGAGTTTGGTTTGCTTGGGTTACAAGAGAAAGAGAGAACGAGGCTGGAAATCGGCCATGGGCCGAGACCCATGCAAAGGGTTTCCAAGAAATGCACAATTAGCCCCTCAACTATACCCCATCTCACAATCTATAACAAAAGACACGTAAGCTAACATTTTTGGTCCTTCTTGACACCAAACCACTAACCAAAAACAAATACAGGTAAACACTTTAAATAAATAAAATTAAACAATAAACGCACCGGGACACGGGCTTTACAAATGGGCAATGCCCGACTCAAAGAGCCCACACCTTACTCCCATAAGATCCCATGCCTATTTCAAGGTACATTACATGGATATTTTTCTCACTCAAACTAACTCATATGCCTATGGATCCATTGCATTACATTCTAAAACATTACATGACTCCTAATGAATGAACTAGTGCATTCTAAACATGTAATTCTCAAATAAGATGCAGTAAATGCAAATCATAACCAAAGCTCTACATTGAGCTATAAAAATCGAACAAATGTCCTCAAAATCCAACAGAGTAAAAACCGAGCCATAAGATCAACCAATTAATGGATCATTTGCTAAAAGTCATAAAATACAATACAACATAAAACCCACATTTATGCAAATACATGTCTCTAAATACATGAATAACCCAAAACACAATTGTTGATCCAAACTCTCTCAGTGATTTGACGACGACCCTTAGGATACTTAGTGAAAATTGCATTTAACATTTGTATGTATTAGTGTTTCGTCATCAGCGCTAACGTACTGAGTCTGTTCAGTATCGCTGATGACTTCTAATGTAATAGTGTTAGATGTATTCCTTGAAGACAAGCCTCGCGACCAAAGAGTTCATAGTTGACATCGAAGACAAAGCTGATGAACAAAATAAGTCTACTAATGATCTGAAGTGGATATCAGTGAAACTAAGACAAGTCTACACATGCGCGACAATTCTAGAACAACGCTTCAGCGTTAGCTGACTTACATCAGGCCTCACTGATGGAAGATCTCATCAGCGATCGCTGATCATGAAGCTTGTGCTTCAAGAATTGTTTGTATTATCTTCTTGCACAAAAGTACGAAGGTACATAAGGAAGTTTGCTTTTGTTTTTAAATCGTACAACTACTCTGCCACCTACACTGTTCACTATGCGGCCCAAAGCATGTCGTTGATAAAAGTCAAAAGCATGCGTCCAATGAAGAGCTGACACTTGTAAAGTGCTCCTGCCATGCATTTAATGCATAGGGTATAAATAAGAGCAATACTCCTTCATTTCGAAGGATCCCTGAACTACTTAGTGCAAGTAGAAAATCTTTATTTTCTACGTATCCTTTTCTCTCTATTTCTAGTGCAAGAACCTTTGTGTTTCTTAAGTTTGTTTAGATTAGGTTTGACTTAATCTTATTCCGCAACAAACTGTATTTTATTTTGATTTATCAATAAACAATTTAGAAAAGTAAAAATTTGTGTTTGTATTCAATACCGCCTTCTACAAACTTTCACCCTTGTAGAACCCCTTCGAGACCAACAACAATTTTTATTGGGACAAACCATTTTCCAAAGGGACTTACACCATTTACACTTTCAAAACGCTTAATAACACAATGTATGCATTTCTCCAAAACACACGCTAAAAGTGCATTTTCACCAAACGACGTCCAATTATAAGATAAATCGTCCAAATACATATATTTTTGATTCATCTATCAAAATACCCAAAAATCCCAAATATGAGTGTTTCATAAGATTTATAAAATCTAAGATCCCAAATAAGTAAAACTCTTCAAATATTCCAAGATTTGATAATTATCAAATATCAAGTAAGACACATAAATATTTTAAAATTGACATTTTTGACATGTACAAAGTTTTCACAAAACAACTTGAACTCGCCTTGCTAGATTTGCTTTATAAAGTAGTATAGATGATGTTTAAATCGAATACGTTTATAATAGGAGGTTCAATTAAATAATAATGTTAGATATCTTGAAAAGTTGAAAAGAAAGGTTAAGAGAAGGTTTACCTATGATTTATTAAAGAAATCCATCTAAAAGTGTACATTTGAACCCATATAAATAATCTGTAACGTAATTCATATATGCATATTTAAATAGATCATTTTGTATTCTTTCAATGAATCCTATATGAACCTTCTCTAGTTTTCTTTTTTACCTTCTCATGACATTTCGTCTTCTTAATAACTTAATTTTGAAATAATTATAATTAATAGTGATAGTTTATTGAAACTATCAATAGTTTAGTAAAGTTATAATGGATATAATAGTAGAGCAAATTTGCTCTTCAAAAAAAAGTAGAGCAAATTAACTTGTGACGTAAATCAAGGGCAAATAAGTAATTTCCTTTATAATTGTTCAAATTTTGATATAGAAAATCGTTAGTTCGTTACTAAAGACACACATTAGTTGTGTGTTTTTAAGCATTAGGAACTTACATTCAAATAATATACCTATGAAGAAGAGCATAAAATGAATTTTTTTGTTAGTCTTATCCTTAAAAAGCATCAACAAGTGATGATATATTAATAATGGCATTAAATTATATCCCACAACAAATAGATAAAAACATTATAGGGATATAAAGAGATAATAGGCGGCATAAGGTATATAGAAAAGAAACAGGAGCCTCGCTGGAGAGAGCAACTGTAATCTAAATAGGACGGGGATGTTGATTTCTAAGATTAAAATGATGCTTCGAGGATGATGAATCTGTGTTGCATCGTATTTTTCAATCTTGTACTTTTGGTTGACCTCGGTACTACATTCGTGTTGGCAGGATGTTCACGCACAAATTCAATGGTTCGAAGCCATTTCGGCCCAAGTCTTACAAACTAATTTATTTAATTTCACTTGTTAAAGCATATATAAACTCAGAAGTTTAATTTCTCACTTATATGGGACAATTAGCACACAAGTTTAGTGGTCTCAAACCAATTTCTTTGAGAATCAATTTCTTATTAACCCGGACTCTATTGTAATATGTCAAAACGACGCTATCACTTAAGGCTTCACAATACGCACAAACATCTTTTCTATTATAGTTTCACATCGGCTAGAATTGAACTATTTCTTGTCAATATATGATGAAATCTCCACGATACTCTCTTCAAGGGCTCTTTTAAAAAGTAATTTTGGATTCACATATTCTCGCATTTATAAAAACATCTATTGAACTTGACTTTTTTTTCCGGACCCAACATTATATGACCCTATCGAAGGAGAAATTATATAGCCAATAATCGCTTACAAGGACAATAATAAAGTAACATAAATTAATCATTAATATTTTTTCATTCATTTAAATAAAAAAACAAAACAATCATAATCACGCATTCATACTCTATCAATCATATTAATACATAATTTTCATCTTTTCGTACCAAATGAAAACTATTGATGTTACATAACAACGCGTCGGCTACATGTTGTATTTGCATACTTTTGTATGATGTTATGTTTATAAAAATGAATATAAATGATAAGTTAAAACATAAAAAACATCAATCATGGATGACTTGATCTTTTGATGCCATATGAACAATTTAAATTAAATGAAAATATAAATTTAATTTAAACTATTTCAATACCTTTTGCTTTGACAAAGAAACCATCAATCTCAAAAATATGGACAAATAATATAGAAAAAGATGTAAAAAAAACATCATCCATGCAATTGTAGTGTAGTTATAGGGATCATGTGACCCATGAGCCATGAGTCCCCATGTACTATGGTCCCTTTATTGAAGGGCAAACTCTTGGCACCCTTGGACTATAAGAAAGAAAATGAGAGACCATGATGTTAAATGGCAAAAAGGGCACCAACCCATGTGAACAAGGACACAAAATGAATGAAGTGGTGTGAAAAGGGTATGGGTTGATTAATGTCAAGGTCAATATTTGTTGAGGCTTCAAAATAGATGGTTTTATTTCTTGTTTTTTTGTTTGATTTGATTAATAAAGTAGAAATTGATGATTGGGCAACTACCATTACTTGTTGAGAAGAAAGGAATTTACTCGTTTATTGAACTTTTGAAAGAAATAAAGAGTATTATATATATGAGAAATAGAGAAGTGATCTTAGTCATTCAATCGGTCAAGATCGGCAGCTTTGACCGAGAAGCAGTGGATAATTCCTCGCGTAGTCTGCAAGTGGTCTGTACAAGATAGAGGGGTAGTTTCGTAAAAATACATGGGACGAGTTCATATATGAATCTATGTGATTCACATATGAACTATACGCTCATATATGAACCTTTGTAATTCACATATGAACTCTTTTTAACTAACTTTCTACCTTAATGTCTCCCAAGTAATTTCTCGCCCGGGACCAAATCCACCAAAACATGTGTCTTGAAATCAACCAAAAAACCAAAATTAACTCTTGAAATCGACTAAAACACCAAAAAATCCTTCAAAATCGACAAAAAAAACCTTAAAAATCTCTTAAAATCAACCAAAAAAAACTTTAAAAAACGCTCGAAATATTGGATTTAGGCTAAAAATACATCGGGCAACTTTACGGGAATTTAAGCTACGTTAAAGGTGTCACCACCAGGAAAAAATTATGGATCCGCCACTGCATAAAAAAGTCTATCCCTTCACACATATACAAAATAATCACCAAAAGATATGTTCATTCCATTCATAGGAATATACCAAAGTTATGTCCTTTGGGTATACCTGTAACAACCCACTCCAAACAAGCAAGCCAAAAACTACTCCTTTAATTCAAAACGCCAAATTGGCCCGACATAGTCACGTTATAAAAAATTACAAAACTGGCTTCGCGGAAATAACCCTAACTACAGCTGAGAACATAACTACAAAATAAAAGGGGAAAGTCTTCTAATCCTTCTATACGCAAGCTCTGACTCACGTCTTGCCAATCCTCTAAACGAGCTCTCGGCTACCTGCTTACCTGAAAATGTTTTAGTTTTTAAAGCGAGGGTTAGACCATGAGGTCTAGTGAGATTCCCTCTTGCTACCAATACCACGCCACAATTGTCAACTAAGAAGATTTATAAGCATTTATAAACTGTTACACCTCGTCAGTTTAAGTGCACACACAACACATATTAACGGCTCACACTTAATCACATACACACCTGTAACAACCTGTTAACCTGTTAGGGCACACACCCGCCCTTAGTGATCATATGAAACAAATTCATATATCCTGCATGGGACACACTCCCCATATACCCATATTAAATTCTCCAATGTCTCGCACATATTCATAAAATAATTTGCACACTTTGATCATGCATAATTAAAACAACGTAAATCATACAATCCAATATATCGGTACAAGTAATAAATTTGGGTATCGATAAGGCTTCGGTTTAGAAAGACTCACCTGATGTCCACGCTAAGCGTTCTTACTTGAAACTGCTAGTCCTATCCGCACCTACATTTCACCCAATCACACGAGACTAGATAAGTCCCACAACACTCCACATTCTACTGACAACTGAAAGTCCCAGACATGGGGAAATTGGGTTCCGAACTCACATTCCGGACTAAATCCCGGATTCGGCCTCAATCCCGGTTCCGGTACGTATTTCAGACTCAATACCGGATTCCGAAATAAATTCCGGATCCGATTTCCGGATTCCGCACTCTCTCAGATCCATCCGGATTCCGGTGCTCATCCGGTTCCACCCGGATTCCGGTACGTTTCCGGATCCCTTCCGGATTCCGGTATGGAAACTAGTCCGGACTCCCTTCCGGTTCCGGATACCTTCCGGATTCCCACACCTTTCCGGAATTAGCGAGTCCCGGACTCTGGGGTTTTCCTTATCGAACAATTTAATACCTAAAACTCACGATTAATTCATAATAAGATTCCACACTCAATAATAAGCCGTTATAAACAAGGAGATGCCATTACTAACCAAAATAGCCAGTTATTCCATCGATTCTGCACTTTATCAATTGAAGAAACACACACATACTCCATTTATTTTCTTTCCAAAGATAAACAAAGCTTCAAGCTCTACCACACCAAACTCCTGATTAGATTACTAAATAGTAAGAGGTGAAGATTACCTTGCAAATGATGAAGAATCCACACACAGCTTGGTGAAATCCCCAATTGCTTTTACTCTTTGAAGAACCTTGCACCCACTAATCGCCCCTTCTAGCCGCATACTGATTTTGGTAAAATTTAGGGTTATTAGGGTTTTTACTCTTATTTATACCCTTTGCCAAAGAACACCAAACTCTTCCTCTTTCACACTTCACACCCCAAACTATTATTTATTCACAAAAGACCCGGTTATTACATCATCCTCCCCTCAAAAGAATTCCGTTCCCGGAATTCCATCTTCAAACAAACGAGGGAAACGGGTCCTCATCTCCGATTCCACTTCCCAAGTTGCTTCTTGCCCCTTATGGAAGCGCCACTGAACTTTCACTAACGAGATTTCTTTACTCCTCAACTTCCTGACTTTGCGATCTACGACCGCCAACGGTTCCTCAACATAATTTAACTTCTCATCCACACGAGTATCTTCCAACGGCACTGCCATGCTTTCCTCGGCCATACACTTCCTTAAACTCGACACATGAAAGGTCGAATGAACTCCTCGTAGCCCCTCAGGCAACTCCAACTTATACGCCACTTCACCCACGCGCTCGGTGATGGAAAACGGCCCGACATACCTAGGCCTTAGCTTCCCTGTCTTCCCAAATCGAACGACGCCTTTCTACGGTGACACTTTGAGCATCACTTTATCCCCTACCATGAACTCAACCGGTTTCCTTCTTTTGCTCGCATATGTCCTGTGGCGGTCTTAAGCCACTATTAACTTCTCACAAATCTGGTCGACTTAACAGCGGTCAACCGCGCGACCTCCGGTTTCACCCAATGCCTCTTTCCCACGATACCTTGTTATACTTGGCAGGTTCACATATAACTGCACATGACAACCTCTTTGCTTCTATAAGGACTCTATCACTCCCACTATGCATAACCCTTCAACAATAGGGCGTATACCAACGAATCATCACACTTTCGGTTACTACAACTCTTCCCCAGAAAATTCGCGTAACATAAAAATGCCTCAAGCAAACTGTACCAACTGTACAGTCGTACACAATATCATCCACACCCAGACTCACGATTTTAAAATGCGTCAAAATAAGGTCTTCACACACAATTCTACAATCGTTTTCCCCAATACGATATACGTCTAAAGCAGATAACACTTCCTTGCCTGAATTGCATTGACTACCATCCATCAATAATAATTCACACGTTCTCACCACATCATCACCCCACACTATACTTAGCTAAAAGTAGGAAACTTCTACACTCCAACATTTGAAGCAGCCACCAACCAAACCGAACCAATCCAGAAGACACACATTCAACTTCCCACTGCACCCAACAATCGTCCATCCACATACAGATTCAAGTTTCACCCGCTCAACAGGAAGGAACAACCATTGCTCACACAAAACGATTCCCATTAGCTTAATGGTGATGACAAGGTTCACTTGGAATATTTCCCACACTACTACCAAGTCTAATCCAAAGGTCCTTCATCCCGAGCACCACATTCGACTACTTTTTTCCACTTCCTTCTCAAACATAAAACATGTTTCCAAAGAACAACTCACTAGAAGGTGCACACTCTCGACCAACCACACAAGCTAGCTTTCCCCTACTCTTAAACCCTCATATACACACAAATCCTCTCTCTCGTACTCACACTAGGAGTTCGTGTACCCAATAACGACACCCTGAAAACGTTGCTTCTCGATTTCTGCGTTATTTGCCCAAACCTTCCACCTCCAGTTTACCACTCTTATTTCACATACCATCTCTACCTCCTCAGGTTAGCATAGGACAGTGCTCATTCCATTCAATCTAAATGTGTGGAAAACACTTTTGCTTTACCATGTCCAACCGAACGGTTTAACCATAAGATTCACTCATGGATCAAATCAAGTCATCTTGAAATAACACCCGATACTCGAATCCACCACACATATCTTGTCCCACAAACGGGGTTATCCCACTCATGAGAAATCCCTTACACGAAAGGAATAATTCAACATCCCAAAGATTTCGTATCTACTGTGAAGCACCAAAAACCAAACAATCCAACATCTTCGCAGACATAATAATGGCACCAGACAACTCACTCATCGACTTATCGTAACCTATGAGCACACGGTTTCTCCCTCTTAGGTAGTCACCAACTACCACTCTATTCTTTTATCCTCGAATCCGCAATACCACAACACCCACCAAACATCCATTCATCTCACACACGTATCTTTGTCACCATTGATTAACTTATCAGCAATCTCCGAGCAGGGATTTCCATTTACGCTCATCTCATAATACAACACTAGTCCATCACTTATCCTCTCAACAACTTGTTATCACACCAAAGACTTGCTCGTCCACCTCGCATAAGTTACTACTAACTTATCCACACAACCACCTCACCACAACATCACACTAAAGGCAAAATCCTCACAATCATTATTACACACAATAAGCCTTGCTTCTCCGTGCCAATCACAACAAATATTGGAAATGAAGCTATCCCACGACCTGGTCTTTTCTCCAACCCAGATGAACCACAACTTATGACCATCTACTTCACTCGATCAAGTCTTCATCACCATCCGACTCTTCGGAATCCACACAAAATACGCTCAAATAACCCAAACGATAAAACGCTCCCTCGCAGACCAACATCATCCACGAGTCCCACCTGAGTTGTGCTAACTACTTCATTCATGAACGACACATTAATCACATAAGAAAATCATCTATCTAACTATCAATTCCCCACTTTCAGAACACTCACAAAAGGCGGTCCAGCCTCCTGACAAATACACACCTTTCCCCAATCGACCTCTTATCTCCGCGCATACACTCGACAAAATAATCACACCAGGGTTACCTTTTCCAATTCCAATCTCCCGACAACGATCTCAACAACCGTCGTTGACTTCAACATCAACGCCCGACATGAAGATGATGCTTCAACGATGCCTCCGACAACGAGAATTTCTACCGAAATCTAATTCTTCCCACACATCGTAACTAACTTTGTGCCCCACTGTCCTCATATGTTTGAGTCACAAGACTTACCCGACAAATAGCCTAAATACAAGGCCACCTCAACTCCGGCCCCACGCCGATACCATTTCATCAACATACTACAACGCTGTCTTTCGAAGTATCTTGCCTACTTCGAAACCGCCAGGGACACACCCCCTGTCGTCAGCCACACATCAAATTACCAAACAAGAGAAAAGACCACCATAATACAAGCATCTCTAAAGTCAAAGACTGAGACAACATTTATTCGCCGCCCTCCCTAAAAGGAACACCAAGGTCACGAATCGACCATCGACGACTCAGCCACATATTTCCACTCTCGAAACTTTCCACATCCTTAAGCGCGATATCTCTCACTACCTTGCAAGTTCATAGCCTTCAAGCACGACGACACAATGATTTAAATCGTTTTACACACTTGAAATACATCGCGAAACAAGGTTTGACATGCATGACACGACACCTCCATAAAGAATAGCCGCACACACATCGATCTCGAGGATCGCTCACACGCAACCCATGATATCTCGCAACCTTGTCCAACAAATCAAAAGTGCATTCACTGAAACTCTTTTCGTGCAAATTTTGTAAAAATACGGCAAAATCACCCACACTGGGAGAGTCGGTCGACTCTCACTCTCGCGGATATGACAACAACGTGTCCTTACTGACTCCGCTTATAAAACCATGTGATCAAATATTTTTATTATTTCCACAACAAGGTTAACTCACTCGTAAAAGAAGAGAAATAACTTGCTATTTCCCCAAGTTCGAAATTTATCACACAATATAAATAAAAGTGTATTTTCCTTCAAACACACGCTTGCACGCGCTAACTCATTTTCAAATCCAGAAACGTACAGGGCACACACACACACGCACACACATGTATTTGACATGAAGGACTCATGTAACTTGCTTGAAAATACAATGCATGACTCACTTTACATTGAAGGCTATTCGCTCAAGCAGGATCAACCGTTGACATTCACAACAATTCAGCACCAGTGCTCTATTTCCGACCAAACCACAGGTTTCCCACTTTTGCAACGACCTTTGGTACCGGTGCCTCCCCCACATATTCGTATGCCCCAACTTCACCGTTACCACTTGACTACTGATTTGCAAAAATATACGACTTCACTTCGACCCCGCATAGGTTAACCAACGATAACCCCTTTTATCCTATCCTCGCCTCATATTACCAACCAACACACCTACCATTTCTCAACCACCCTTGCCAGTCTTCCACTGACTAGAGAGTAAGAAAACACATCTCTACTACCCGATTCTTGAGTTGAAACTCTCAAGATCCCAATTCATCGACATCTAAAACTCCCAGAATGAAGAATCATCAGAAATTAGGAACTCATCTCACACGGCCACCCACAATTCAAACAACACTCCTTCTAGATGGTGTCATCAATCATACCATGAACGATCTCACATAAAACACTAACCCATCATAGCAAGGTTAGAACTCTCTACACACTACCACCACTCTCTGCACACTACCACCACTCTATACACACTACCACCACTCTATACACACTACCACCTCCATCGATCATCTGAACAACAATAATCAAGCACACCCATGCACCTGTAAATTCACAATGACATTGGCCAGATGTGATTTGAATTTACCTTACATGAGAGTCCTCACTACCATCGTCCTGAATTCTCGATGATCAAAGTCTTCCCTAAAGGCTTCCTATATCTCAATTGTGTCCTCCTATTCCACAGTTTAAGTTTAGGCCCATCCGGTCACCTAAATCCCTTAAACTAGCGCTCTGATACCAACTGTAACAACCCACTCCAAACAAGTAAGCCAAAAACTACTCCTTTAATTCAAAACGCCAAATTGGCCCGACATAGTCATGCTATAAAAATTACAAAACTAGCTTCGTGGAAATAACCCTAACTACAGCTGAGAACATAACTACAAAATAAAAGGGGAAAGTCTTCTAATCCTTCTATACACAAGCTCCGACTCACGTCTTGCCAATCCTCTAAACGAGCTCTCGGCTACCTGCTTACCTGAAAAAGTTTTAGTTTTTAAAGCGAGGGTTAGACCATGAGGTCTAGTGAGATTCCCTCTTGCTACCAACACCACGCCACAATTGTCAACTAAGAAGATTTATAAGCATTTATAAACAGTTACACCTCGTCAGTTTAAGTACACACACAACACATATTAATGGCTCGCACTTAATCACATACACACCTGTAACAACCTGTTAGGGCACACACCCGCCCTTAGTGATCATATGAAACAAATTCATATATCCTGCATGGGACACACTCCCCATATACCCATATTAAATTCTCGCATGTCTCGCACATATTCATAAAATACTTTACACACTTTGATCATGCATAATTAAAACAACGTAAATCATGCAATCCAATATATCGGTACAAGTAATAAATTCGAGTATCGATAAGGCTTTGGTTTAGAAAGACTCGCCTGATGTTCACGCTAAGCGTTCTTACTTGAAACTGCTACTCCTATCCGCACCTACATTTCACCCAATCACACGAGACTAGATAAGTCCCACAACACTCCACATTCTACTAACAACTGAAAGTCCCGGACATGGGGAAACTGGGTTCCAGACTCACTTTCCTGACTAAATCCTGGATTCGGCCTCAATCCCGGTTCCGGTACGTATTCCGGACTCAATACCGGATTCCGATATAAATTTCGGATTCGATTTCCGGATTCCGCACTCTCTCAGATACATCCGGATTTTGGTGCTCATCCGGTTCCACCCGGATTCCGGTACGTTTCCGGATCCCTTCCGGATTCCGGTACGGAAACTAGTCCGGACTCCCTTCCGGTTCCGGATACCTTCCGGATTCCCACACCTTTTCGGAATTAGCGAGTCCCAGACTCTGGGGTTTTCCTTATCGAACAATTTAATACCCAAAACTCACGATTAATTCATAATAAGATTCCACACTCGATAATAAGCCGTTATAAACAAGGAGGTGCCATTACTAACCAAAATAGCCAGTTATTCCATCGATTCTACACTTTATCAATTGAAGAAACACACACAGACTCCATTTCTTTTCTTTCCAAAGATAAACAAAGCTTCAAGCTCTACCACACCAAACTCCTGATTAGATTACTAAATAGTAAGAGGTGAAGATTACCTTGCAAATGATGAAGAATCCACACACAGCTTGGAGAAATCCCCAATTGCTTTTACTCTTTGAAGAACCTTGCACCCACTAATCGCCCCTTCTAGCCGCACTGATTTTGGTAAAATTTAGGGTTATTAGGGTTTTTACTCTTATTTATACCCTTTGCCAAAGAACACCAAACTCTTCCTCTTTCACACTGCACGCCCCAAACTATTAATTATTCACAATAGGACCCGGTTATTACAATACCGATATACATGTTTCATTCATTTGATTGATGGTATACATGAGAGTCATACGGTTGATGAGACTCTTACTTTAGATTAGCATCACCTTGTTATTGCAAACGACATAACTTGTACTATATTTATGTTAGTGAGATGAACCTTTTGACATTTTTTTGGTATATTTGTAAAGAGATTAATTGATCTTTTTTTAGTATATTTTGCGAAAGGATAGACGTTTTTTGGTATATTTTGTGAAAAGAAAAGTATAGTTTTTATGTATCTATCTATTGTTTTTGATATTCTGGTTTGTATCTATTATGCGAGGATAGTTTGTAGCTTGATTGGAGTCATGGTGTGGTTTCGATGGATGGTGCCTCCGGATTTAATGCATGTAGTTTGCGGTTCTTTTGGTTTTTGTTCCTTTTTATTTCTCTCGTAAGTGTTGTTTGTTTTTGTTTTAGGGTGGTTGTTTTGTGCTTTAAGTGTATGAGTTATTTACTTAAATAACCGGTTCAAATAAAGAAATTTAAGTTTTAACCATCAATTTTTTTTATCAAAATGTTCGGAATCTCGTGAGTCTAGTACCGCAAAGCACCTTTTATTTGTGATGTGAGAATTTTTCTAACAAAAAAAAAGAAAAAAGTATATTTCCTTACAAAAATGATTAAACCACAAGCCACCGCAAGTCACCCTAAGCGAAAAGTCTGACACTGCAAATAAAATATGTCTTGCGGTGTCAGACCTGCAGGATTCCAAACATTTTGGTAAAATGAATTGATGGATAAAACTTAAATGTATTTATTTGAGATGGTTATTCATGTAAATAACTCTTGAGTTGTTGGGGATGGTGTTAGGGTTTTTTGTGGTAGGTCTGTGGTGTGTCCTCTGCTTGCTTCTGCAGTTGGTTTTGTCCTTTGTATATTTTTTGTTGCTAATTTTTCTGTTGCTTTAAAAAAATTAGTTATCGAACTTGAGTAAAACTCGAACTCTTATTTTTTAATCGAGTCGAGCTCGAATAACCTACTACTTGACTCGGTCTCACTCGTTACACCTTTTTGAAAACCCACATTTCATCATTTCTCATTTTTACATCATAAGTTGAATTTAGTTAACCTTATACGTTTTATTTGAAGATTTAGAAATGTTCATCGGCTTTTCAACCAGTTTAGTAACCTCAACATTTCATCATTTCTCATATAGAACATTATAAGCACAAAGATGTACTAGATTGAGAAGTAGTTGTAGATTGAAAGATTGAAGATCATTCGATATCAACAATCGAGATCAAATAGACGAATTGAAAGAGAGATGTCTTGAAATAACTATTTAACCAACTGATAGTGAGTTGTACCAGAATTCTGTCACCTTACAGATCGAGGGCTAGAGTAATGCAGAGCAAATTCAAGGATTAACCGACTTTTTCATGGATCGGTCGAGAAGAAAATGAGCTCGAAAGAAGTCAGAATGTCATCAAATGATTAAAAACGTAGAGACATGCCTAGACGTGTGACCCTATTCGTATAGAAAGTCGTGTGTGTTGCCTGACAAACCCTTAAAAGAATAAGCTAGAAAATTTGTTCAAAGTAACGAATCAAAACTCAAAACGATATATATCCAACTCTAACATATCTTCTATTTTTAAGATAACAACATCAATTATTCTTTTTTGTATTTTATAATTTTAATCAAATATTTTCTGTTTTTCATAAAAATATAACATGAAGGTTTTCATGCTTTCTCTATTTTGAGGAAGTTTTAAAAATCCATTAGAACAATAATTCGTCCAAAAGTTATTCAAACAATAATTTGTCTAATTTTATATTTTCATCGTTTTTAATGAATTTGTTGAAGATACTTTCATAAATTTTAATAAAATTATTTGTTAACACGTTATTGATATTTGAGACCAAATAGAAATTAGGGCATCTTCAACACATGTTTTTATAACACCCCCCCCCCCCTTCCCCCCCTTTAGCACTTTTTCATGTTACCTTATTTCTAACTCATAAAACTAAAATTTCGTGTAAGAGTAAACTACAATTTTGGTCCTTGTGGTTTACACGAATCTCCGAAAGTGGTCTCTATGCTTCAATAACTACAATTATCAATTGTATTGTTTATATTTTAATTTGAAAATCGTCCTTGATCACTAACTCTATAAAAATTGTCCGTTAGAGTCAGTGGTATTTTCATCCAACTATGTTTTTTTCTAAATCTAACGGATAATTTTAACAAAGTTAGTGATCCGGGACGATTTTCAAAGCAAAATGTAAACAATATGGACGATAATTGTAGTTATTGAAGCCTAGGGACAACTTTCAAAGATTCGTGTAAACCAGAGGGACCAAAACTATAATTTACTCTTCCTATAATAGTTTTTATAAGAATCTCATTTGTGTGAGTCTCGTGTATTTGTCAATATCAATAATTATATACATATATATATATATATATATATATATATATATATATATAGGGTTGGGTTCCGATGAGACCAAGGGTTTTTCGTGAGACCCGTGAGACTAGCTCCTAACCATTGATCACTTTTATTCTTGAATGATCTGATGATTATAATTCTTCCAACAATTTGCCTAGAGAGGGTATTTTTGACCAACCCTTTTTTTTCCTTTCTTCGCCCAACATAAAAGAATCCAACACCTGCCTGCTCCAATTTTTGGATTATCTCCCATCCACTACTTCACTCTCTGACTACATACTCTGATTCATTGCAACTTCATTGGATTCAATTAATCTCTATAGGTAAATCATAATCGATTTTTATGGATTTGTTTGTTTACTCTCTTTTCTAATTGATTAATCATTGATTGTTTAAATCATCCATAGAGACAGACTTCATCAACTAATCTCTTATGGATCTTTTTCATATAGAAACAATATAATGAAGATTCACATTATTTTTTGTTATCAATATTTATTAATTAAATTTGAAGGTAAAGAACAAGTTTAAGCAATTAAGTTGGTGGCCAACGTCAAACCAATCTGCTAAACCTTCACATAAATAAGCTCAAAGCAATATTTTAAGACTTCACACAATACTTTGTTTGAAGGTTTTTATTCAGTTGTGAGTCAAAATGAAGTTTAAGTACATATTTATGCATTCAAAATGTACAACGAAATCAAAATATGATATGAAGTTATTATACATATATCAAAAGGTTTATATGATAATTTGACAATATTAAACACAAAATTAATGTTAAATGTCTTCGTTAACAAAATATTGCATTCAATTCCAAACCGCTCTTGTTCAAATCCAATTTCTTTTCTTCGTCTTAAGTTCTCCCATTCTTCGACTTCTTCCACTAATCTTGGTATCCTTCTCTTTTATGTTGTCTACACTCTCAAATGACGGGTTTTAGAGACCGAATATCACCAAGCTAGTTGTAATGGTCCCCTCTTAAGATTAAGAAAAGAACCTGTTTTATTACATGCCAATACAAAAAACGTTCAAAGAAACTTAAGAGCAAACTACAATGAGAGTTCATGTTACTTGATAAAACTGAACCTTTCACAACAAGGTTGTTGTGCAGGTTCATTTGTTTTAAGTGAAATCAGAATCAATTTATTTGTGAAATTACCGTAAAATAACAGTTAAGTTGGTCCCAAGTGAAATCAAGTCAGCCTTCACAATAAGTTTACCGTGAAGGTTTGTTCATTTGATAAGATGGTAAAACTATTTGACACGAATTTTGGGAAAGCTCAATGGCTTAATACCTTTTGATCCCTCCGCATCTTTGCATGATTCTGACTCCTCTTGGATCTCTTGATCATTATCTTCTTCTCCTAGGTCTTGTTTATCATCTCCTTCTAGCAGTGTGTGTTCAATATATATTGATTCTTGATCAACAATCAAATCGAGTATTATCTATTATTTATTATGCTTAAACTGAAATGAGAACAAAGTCAATTAACAAAACACTATACTAAATGAATGCATTAAACAACCTATTACAAGTTACAATAAAGGCAAAAACAAATTATAATTAACATCAATTACGATATAGTGCTGCAAAGATTGTAATCTTTTTATGGTATGTAATGTTGGTACTACAATACCATTAACTCATATAATAAATGGTGTACAAAAGGTAACTTAATCCAAGTGAAATCAATTGAAACTTCACATTAAGTTTTCTGTGAAGGTTTGTAAAAATGGAATGAGAAGTTGTAGCATTTATTGCTGACAGTTGAAGCTATTATGAAAGACTATCTATATGAAGATTGACTGCATTTGACTTCCATAATGCATGCCAATCACACACACACACACACATATATATGTATATATATATATATATATATATATATGTACATACACAAATTCATTATGGATCATCCATTTTATGATTAAAAATATTCATGGTCGCAATGTTGGTGTTAAAATACCATTAACTGAAACAACAATGTGTAAACAGTAAGTCGGTCTCAAGTAAAACTAGGTGAACCTTCACAATAAGTTTGAGGTGAAGGTTTTTAAATTAATCCAATAAGATTTAAATTACATAGGAGATATTACCATCGTTATTAGAATGCAATTAAATCGGTAAATAAACACTATATAAAAAGAAAGTTGGTCCTAAGTGAAATGAAGTGAATCTTCATGGTAAACATGAATCTCAATGCTTGCTAGTAGTTCCTAGTATAAGATGACCCTTAACAGTAAGTTTAACGTGAAGGTTTCTTTAGTGGGTTAATACCTATTCCAACCGTATATTTGCAACTAATCTCTCTTAACTCAAAATACAACCCATCAAGGAAGGGATGTTCTCGTGTAATGTTTTATTGGCTATTAATGATTATCTAAAGTGGTAGAGTGGGCTGACATTTTACCATGCCGTCTTCATAGAAACATCAAAATGGTGCTGGTGTATCTCTTTTTTAGTTATGTTCTTTCCTATGATTGATAGAATTTGATTCAATGTTTTAAATTATTACATTGTTTCCAACGTACTCTAACATCAATTGAATGAACCTTCACAACAAACACACTGTGAAGGTAACCTTCACAGCAAATTCACTGTGAAGGTTCACTTGGTTTGTTTTAAGGTCAAAGGTCATCAAAATCCTCCCAACCAGATAATGCCAGAATTATAACTCAATTAACAGAGAATCCCACCTATATAACACATTGAGCATGTAATAAGTTAGCAAGACAAACCAAGAGCTAAAAATCAAAAAGTAAGAATGCAAAATCCCAAGCTACCACAGGATATTCCACATTCTCCATACACACCATTAATTCACAACAGGTTCCCATGTTTATGCAGTAACACATTCTCCATACACACCATTAATTCACTACAGGTTCCATGTTTATGCAGTAACTAGAAGACCCTAGACCACCTTAAGAGAATGACTCTCATTACTTATGTTTTTAAAAGGTACCCTGTGTTGCAAACTCGTTGGAACAAAATTTTGGGTACAGGTAGAAATATCTAGTAATATTTGTGTTTTTTTTTCTAGTCGACTACCATAAAGGTTATTGAAGTCCATAAAATATACCTTTCATTATAAGGCACTGAAGACAGAAGAGGGTTGTGCCAGAAAGCCTAAAAACTAGTTATCCCTACAAACTAAAGAAAAGATAAAAGAAATCTAGTCTGAATTCCTAATAAAACTACCATTACTAATGAATAAGAGAGTCCAAGTACTTGAAAAACTAGTAAGTTACTAGCATAAAGCACTATGAAGTTGTGATTTAACTTTTTGGAATAAAACATGTTTTCATCATTACTTAACAAAATTCCATGGAAAGACCACATAGGAAGACTTCCATCCCCACCTCAGGTAAAACCAGAGATGCTCAACCTTTCTATGACATAAACACTGACACATTTAATCTTTTAACCTCCTGCTTATTTTTGCCAATGTTAGAACTAAACACACCATAAAGAACAAAATGTAGTGTACGATTTCGTTGATTTAAACCTGTAAACCCTAGTTTTGCTTTTAAAAAAAACCTAGTTTTGAGAATCAGGAATTCACTTACAAAAATTGAGAAATTGAGCTGTTGATGCACGATTCCTACGATTGATGAGTAGATTCGAATTGCAGTCTTTCACCTTCAAGCAAGAATGGAGGTTCGTCGAAGTCTGTCATACCATTAAGAGGTTTCTGGTGCGTACAAAAGTGAATGTCTAACCATCTGCACTGTCTCCCTTTTGACTATTATCAATGCCACCAAACTTCGAAATTATTACAATAATGCCACCATGAAAATGGTGACCTGTGATCACTTTGATGATATAATCTGATGGTCAAGAATTGGTCTTATGGGTCTCACGAAATTTCTTTGGTCTCACATGAACCCAAGTCTCTCTCTCTCTCTATATATATATATATAGAGACTTGAGATCATGTGAGACCAACCTATTTCCGTAAGACTGTGAGACCAAAAAATTAACACTAAACCTTCACAACAAAAGATCGTGAAGGTGCTGTGATGGTAAACCTTCACAGTGTTTTTGCTGTGAAGGTTTGTTGTTTTTCTTACCTTCACAATGAATCACTGTGAAGGTTTAGTGATAATTTATTGGTCTTACGGTCTCACGAAAACAGGTTGGTCTCACGTGAACCCAACCCTATATATATATATAGGGAAAGGTTCAATAAAGAAGTGCAAATATTTAGAGAAATAGAGAAGTAAAAAAACACGGGATCGTTCATATATGAACGTTCATATATGACTGTTATATGAACGTTCATATATAAACAGTCATATATGAACGTTCATATATGAACGTTCATATAACAGTCATATATGAACGTTCATATATGAACGTTCATATATAAACAGTCATATATGAACGTTCATAAATGAACGTTCATATAACAGTCATATCTGAACGTTCATATAACAGTCATATCTGAACGTTCATATGAACGTTCATATATGACTGTTTATATATGAACGGTCCCGTGTTTTTTTACTTCTCTATTTCTCTAAATATTTGCACTTCTCTATTGAACCTAAGGCTATATATATATATATATATATAGATAGATAGATAGATAGATAGATAGATATCAAATATTTAATTTAAATATCAAAAAAATTAAGAAAATTGTTAATTCACACCAACTCTAATAAAAACCAAGATTTCATAAATAAAAACTTAAAAGGAGCGGGATTTAAAAACAAAAATAATGATAGTTTTTTGTAAGTCATTCTATTTATCATGAGATTCTCTTAGATTCGATGGATTAAAATTACTTCAGTTTACCGTAGAGCTACAAACTCCTCGCCGGTAAATGTGAGGGAAATTTCTCGGTCACGGTCGATTTTCAGTTGTCACTTGGTTAACAAAATTGCCAACACAAGACCGTGACATGTCAGGTGCCACGCCATCTATTCCTCTGCCACGTGGGTCATTCTACCCTCCATGACATGGAGTTCCATGTGTACCGGTTGTGACTTTAAGTAACTAAGGCCCTGCGTACCGCTCTCGGGTACCAGGGCGGGTTCGGTCATCGGGTAGCAGCAAGTAAGCGGGTAGGGCGGTACGCGGGAATCGGGTAGGGGGCGGGTAGAGGGGATCAGGTAGGGTAGGGTTCGTGAACCCGGTTGTATTCATATTAAATTAAATATAACGGGTTCAGCGGGTAGGGTGGGTTGGCGGTACTCCACTTTAGGGTAACAAGAGTAGGAAAGAGAAAAGCTAATATGACACTAAGGTGGCATTCGAGTTTAGTGGGTTTGTGGGTAGACGGTACTCATGGTGTAAGCGACAAGAAACTTCCACGTCAGCTATGATGATTGCCTACACAATCTGTTGCCGTCGCATTAAAATCTCTCACTTCCAACCACGTGCACGTAGGTCCCAAACTTTAGTAAAGTTAGCTTGGAAGTTCTACTTGCCCACCTTATAGTTTCAGCTATGTATATTCCAGTCCTTCGTAATTGAATTGAATTTAACTTTAGTTCTTTTTTTTAGAGTAAACTACAAATTTTGTCCGTGTGGTATACCACTTTCTTTGAAAGTCGTCTCTATGTTTCAATAATTGCAATTTTCGTCCTTTGAGTTTGCAAAATGCTTTGAAAGTGGTCGCTTATCGTTAACTCCGTTAAAAAACTCAGTTAAGCTTGAGAGTAAAATGGTCTTTTTACCCTTTTTTATTTATTTTACCATTTTTTAATTAATTATACCATTTTTCTTTTACTTTTTATTTTCTTTTCTTGAATCTTCATCTTTTTCAACATTACATGAACACCAAGAACACATTGTGGTGGAATATCCCATCCACCCTGGGTTCGAGTCCAGGCGTCAGCATTCTGTGGCCAGGCTTAGTCTCAGACGGCCGCTTTGTTTGTTTCTAAATTGCCAAGGATGTAGTCTAGGCAAAGCCTAGATGAACCTTATCCAAAAAAAAAGAACACATTGTTAACCCAAATATCTAAGACCTAAATAAGTGAAACCCATAAACAAATCCTAAACAATAATCAGACCCTAAAGTTGTACAAACCAGACCTGGAGTTGTTCAAAACATAAGATCTTCAATAATCATAAACCAGACCTGGAGTTGTTCTTCATGTTCTTCATAATCTTCTTGAAGAAGATGAAGATCAAGAAAAGAAAATAAAAAAATAAAGGAAAAATGGTATAATTAATTAAAAATGGTAAAATAAATAAAAAAGGGTAAAAAGACCATTTTACACTCGAGCTTAACTGAGTTTTTTAACGGAGTTAACGATAAGAGACCACTTTCAAAGCGATTTGCAAACTCAAGGGACGATAGTTGCAGTTATTGAAGCATAGGGACGAGTTTCAAAGGAAGTGGTATACCTTAGGAACGAAATTTGTAGTTTACTCTTTTTTATCTATATCTATACTATGATGTGAAAACTCTATAATTATTCTTAAAAATCTTGAAAACCTATTTGTTAGGTTTGAGGTACAACTTATTAAGTTAGGTACAATCCTTCCACACCCACTCCCAGCAACGTCTTCTTAACCGACGTCGTAATTTTTTTTAATAAGTTACAATTAATATCCTTATAATCAGTTATTGAGTTTACTTTTAATTATTTACCTTTTCTTGCTTTATTAGACCCATTTATATTAACATAAATAATCATACATAAACTAAAATTTATTAACAAATACAATTCTTACTTTTACCAATTATATCATTGTAATCGTCTCGTCAATACTTTAAAATAGAACTCAATATTGAATATTTTTTTATTTAACCATATTATTAAATATCATGACTATATACAAATTAATTATATATATATACATTCTATTTTAGTTTTTTATTTTACACATTTATCATATTAAAAATAAATAATCATAGATTAACTAAAATAAGTTATAAAAAGCAACTTTCCACAGATTATACCGTTATAATCTTTTGGTCAATAATTTCAAAATAAGTTTATTATTGAATATTTTTTAATCTAACAATATTGTAAAATATCATAAATACGTATCGATATTTTTGAAAAATGATGTATCGAGATTTTATTAACCTTGTACATTTTATACCTTTATTTATATTTATCTATATATACTTCCCTTAAAAAAATTCTATCATGGTTTTTTTAAAATTTTTAAGAGGTACAAATCTCGATACATAATTTACAAGTTTAAGAGCATCTCCAACAGCTTCTCTATAATTTCTCTAAAATAGAGAATGAAAACTAAAAATCTCTAGACATAATTTAATTCAACTCCAACAGCTTCTCTATTTTAGATAACCAATTATGACTTATATTATTAAAATATTCAATATATTTCTTTTTCATCATTAAAATAATATTTCTCTCCTTTTTTTGGTAGAAAATCATTAAAATACTATTTCTCACTCTTTTTTGGTGGAAAATCAATAAAATAATATTTCTCTATCATCCTTTTAGAGATATAGAGAATTCTCTATATTGGGAGTTTTTCCCATTGTTCTCTATTTTAGAGAATGAGAAGGAGAAGCTATTGGAACACTTTAGAGAAAAAAAGTGGTTTTTCTCTATTTTAGAGAAGCTGTTGGAGATGCTCTAAAAACTTCAAGACCTCCCAAGTTCAACATGATAATTAAAAATAAAATTATTTTTGTTTTTTAATTACACGTTATATTATTATAATTAGTTATTTAATTTCCTTTTATATCCCTTTTTTATTTGTTTTATAATACACTATTATCATATTAACTAAAATACATTAAGAAATAGTGTAAATTACAAATTTTGTCCATGTGGTTTGCTAAAATTATTTATTGTGTCCCTCAAATAAAATAATTATAGGGATGGTCATTATGATTTCATTTTTGTTAATAAAGTCACTATGTTAACACCTGTTTCAAATTTCAGTTAACTTAAAAGCATTTTCATATATTCACTATATTATTAAAAAAAATCAACGTTTAAAGGACCGGTTTTGTCAATTACTAAAACTCAAGAATAAACTATAATGACCTGGGTGAGTTAGTTGTTTATTTGTCTAATTATTTATTTTATATTTGTTAGTTTAGGGTAAGGTTGTGTCAGTTTGTAAGTTCAAGGGTGTATTCGTCGTTTTAGTATAGTTCGAACCCTTAATCGCAATTTGGTGTTCATATAAATAGAACCGCCTCTTCTTTATTTCATTCAAGTCGGTTCCCTAGCTTTATCTGTGTGTGTGTGTGTATTTGAGTCGAGAGAAATAGTGAGGTGGTAGATCGAATAGGGCCAAGGAGGGATTTAAATTGATGTGATTTGAGGTATTATTCCTTTTCATTTTGTGTTTGTATTATGTAGTATTAGATTTCTATCGGTTTAGAATTGTTAATTTAGATTCTTATTTGGGTTCGATTGATTCTGGGTTGCGATAGAGTTACCCGGATTCTTCAAATTCCCCGGATTTACTTTCCCGGATTTGGATTACCTGGGATACAGGGAATTGGATTTCCTGAGATACGGGGAATTGGATTTCCTGGGTACCGGGGAATTGGGTTTTCTGGGTGCACGGAAATTGGGTTTCCTGGGGTGCAGGTGTAGGGAATTTGGGTTTTCTAGGGTGCAGGTGCAAGGAAATTGGGTTTCCTAGGGTGCTGGGAAATTGGGTTGCCGGGAATTGGGTTTCTGGGGTACATGGATTTAAGTTTCATGTGGTAAATGGTTATTTGTATTTTGTGTTATTCAGGTTCTGTGAAGTTTGTTGGAAAGTAAGATTCGTACGAGTTTCAAAAGAAAGTGTTGGAGCATTATTTCCTTTAGGTGAGTTTTACTTTAACCATTTTTAAACTGGAATACCTATATACATTGGATAAGTATGTGGTTTGTAGTGTGATGATATGCTTATGATTGGAATGTGATATATTGAGATGTACTGTATATATACAAGCATTGCACTACACGATTGCATGTTGGCCAGACTTAGAGCCAATAGAGTTTGGTTGTACTAAGGGACAGTGGAGTTGACTGTATTTTAGTGCAACGGAGTAAATTGATTAGTTGGTTTAGCGCAACCAACTAATATAGCCATGTGAAAGAATTGAACACAGTGCATACGAGTCATGATTGGTATTTTGACACTTGTTGTATATCAATGTTTTTACAAAAACGTTTACTAAACTAACATGGGATTTCTCACTTAGAGCAATTGGTCTAACCCTCATTTGTTTTAGAAAACTCTGTATTACAGGTCAAGGAGCAAGTAGGAATAAAGGAAAAGATTAGATGTAAAGCTTGTATGAAGTTAATGTATTTATGGAAGCAATGTTGGGCCACTGTATTTACTTTGTAATATAGTAGTTTAGTAATAAGTTTGTACTGCATTCTATTCTGTGTATTTGGACCATGAAAATCGTATGTGATATAATATGGATCTTTTGTTGTGTATTTTTGACACGTATCTTGTGTTATATGGTGCATGCTTGGGGTGGGTCGTTACAGATGATATCAGAGCCCTAGTTTAAGGGATTTAGGTATTCAGATCTATACCTAGACTTAAACCGCGTGTGAAGTAGGATGTCCATGTTATGTGTAGAACCTTGGGATATTAAATATAATTGGGTTGAAAGAACGACATGTAAGATAAATTAAAATTACATCTGGCAAATGTAATTCTGAGCTTACAGGTGCATGTTTGAACTAGAATACCTTATTATATTGGGTATGTGTTAAATGAATATCTATATATGAATTCTGAATTGACCATCTGGCTAGCAGTTCTCGCTGGGTTGAGAGGGATGAACCAGATAATCAAGATGATAAAAATGTTTGAACTGGTAATTGTAATGAATTCAGTCAGAAGCACATTGGGAACATGAACGTACAGTTCAAGAAGGATTAATTAGTGGCAGAACTAGAGGCAAAGGTTAAGTCAGACATCGGGGTCGAGCATCGGATTCTGAATACATTACATGGGCAGATCTAGCCATAGAACTTAGTAAATTTCATGAAAATCTGCAGTCCTTGTTTGGAAGGCAACCAACAAACGAAACTGAAAGACCGAATGAACCTGAATCTACTAATGAAGCTGAGGTAATTACTCCAACTATCCTTGCTCCAAAAATGTGTGATTATAAGATGTTTTTAGCATGTAAACCTCCAACATTTTCCAGGGAGCGTGATCCGATTAAGGCAATGCGGTGGTTAAAGGAAGTTGAATCAATTTTCAAAACCAGTAAATGTGCAAATGAAGATAGAGTATTATTTAGTTCAGCTGTTTTAAAATCATATGTTTTATACCGGTGGGAAGTTTTGGCATTTTCCCAAGGGCCAATTGTTTATGAAATCATGACTTGGAAGGTTTTTCAAAAGCATTCAAAGATCAGTTTTGCCCATCTACTGCAGTAAAAGAATCAGAGGAAGAGTTTTTGAACATAGAAGAGGGTAATATGACAATTCGGGATTATACTGCAAAGCTCCAAGAGAAATCCCGATTTGTTGATTACTATGTAGCTTCGGAGGATCGTAAAGTAGAGAGATACATTTTTGGATTAGAATCATCCATTAGAAAATTTGTAATGGCTATGGATCCAAAGACCTTTACACTTGCAGTAGACGCAAAGGATGAAGGACGAGAACTCAATGAAGAAAGAGGAGAGAAATGAATGTGAGAAGAATCATCTTCGGAACCGAAAGAATCGAAGTATAATCAGCTAATTGATCGTCAGACTTGGGAAGACAATGAAGAATTATGCCAAAAGGTGTAATCGGGTACACTGGGGTGAATGTAATACAGAAGCTCGCTGTTGTTATAGATACGGAAAACCGGGACATATTGCTAGAAATTGTTGGACTATCAGGTTTTGATATTATTTCCATCTTCCAAATTATCTTCAAAAAGGAATGCCCTTAAAGAAATGCTCAGGGAACAAGAAGTTCTTAATAATCAGTAATTTCCATCAAGTTAAAAGGAATATAGTCAACAAATACAATTGGAGAAAGAATATCTAAACCAAGAAAGTTCACGCGTCGTTGTCGAAGTAGAAGTCAGTATAAATTTGGAGCTAGAGTCGAGTATAAACAAATGATGGGGTCACAGGGACTGATTTAATTACATAATCAGAAGTAGAAATGGAGATAGAGTATCGTTCAGAATCCTTGTTCCAAAAGAATAGAATATTAGTGCAGCTTGTATTGCCGATGGAAGGTGGCATACTTTCATCGTGACCATTGATGCTGATTTAGGGGAGGCAACTTGCTATTTAGATGTCGGTTTTTATGGGTATCAAACGTGATTACCATTGCGGTAAGGAAACGACATTTGGGAGCATGGAACGAAAGTGTGGGTTGGTGTTAGACCACCAGCGGATGGGGATTTGGATGGTAAGTACTCTAGCGGCAGGAAAATAAGATCGAAATGCAAAGGAGTGGTTGTGAATATGGATTTTTTTTGCAAGAAGGTTAAGAAGACCGGGAATGGAAACCCATGAAGAAATCGTTCAACGAATGCTATCGGTTGAGTTGGCTGTGAAGAAAAACCTCTTGGCTAAGGGAGAAGCACACTTTACTAATCAAGGTAATAAGGAAGATATATAAAAGACTGATCAGTGTAACGCAAAAGGGTGTACCTTACAGATGCAACAATTGAAATGGAAGAAACCTTTGATGTGACGACAGGTACGTTTCTATAAACTCTTTATGTGCTAAGATGTTATTTGATTAGCATGTTAAAAGGGTTAGTATTTAGACTAACCGAATTCCGAGACGAAATTCTTTTAAGGGAGAGATAATGTAATGACCTGGGTGAGTTAGTTGTTTATTTGTTTAATTATTTATTTTATATTTGTTAGTTTAGGGTAAGGTTGTGTCGGTTTGTAAGTTCAAGGGTGTATTCGTCGTTTTAGTATAGTTCGAACCCTCAATCGCAATTTGGTGTTCACATAAATAAAACAGCCTCTTCTTCATTTCATTTAAGTCGGTTCCCTAGCTTTGTCTGTGTGTGTGTGGGTATTTGAGTAGAGAGAACCAGTGAGGTGGTCGATCGATTAGGGCCAAGGAGGGATTTCAATTGATGCGATTTGAGGTATTATTCCTTTTCATTTTGTGTTTGTAGTCGATAGTATTAGATTTCTATCGATTTATAATTGTTAATTTTGATTCTTATTTGGGTACGATCGATTCTGGGTTGCGATAGAGTTTCCCGGATTCTTCAAATTCCCCGGATTTACTTTCCCAGATTTGGATTTCCTGGGTACTGGGGAATTGGGTTTCCTGGGGTGCAGGGAAATTGAGTTTCCTAGGGTGCCGAGAAATTGGGTTTTTGGGGTACAGGGATTTAAGTTTCATGTGGTAAATGGTTATCTGTATTTTGTGTTATTCAGATTCTGTGAAGCTTGTTGGAAAGTAAGATTCGTACGAGTTTCAAAAGAAAGTGTTGGAGCATTATTTCCTTCAGGTGAGTTTTACGTTAACCATTTTCAAACTGGAATACGTATATATATATATATATATATATTGGATAAGTATGTGGTGTGTAGTGTGATGATATGCTTATTATTGGAATGTGATATATTGAGATGTACTGTATATATAAGCATTGCACTACACGATTGCATGTTGGTGAGACTTGGGGCCGGTGGAGTTTGGCTGTACTTAGGGACAACGGAGTTGGCTGTATTTTAGTGCAGCGGAGTAAATTGATCAGCCAACTAATATGGCCATGTGAAAGAATTGAAGACATTGCGTATGAGTCATGATTGGTATTTTGACACTTTTTGTATATAAATGTTTTTACAAAAACGTTTACTAAACTGACATGAATTTTCTCACTTAGACCAATTGGTCTAACGCTCAATTGTTTTCAAAAATCTATATTCCAGGTCAAGGAGCAAGTAGGAATAAAGGAAAAGATAAGATGTAAAGCTTGTATGAAGTCAATGTGTTTATGGAAGCCATGCTGGGCCATTGTATTTAGTTTGAAATATAGTAGTTTAGTAATAAGTTTGTACTGCATTTTATTCTTTGTATTTGGACCATGAAGACCGTATCTGATATAATATGTATCTTTTTTCTTGTATATTTTCGACATGTATCTTGTGTTATATGGTGCATGCTTGTGGTGGGTCATTACATAAATCCAGATTCACACTTTGAAACCCAAAACTGTTTTGCCAATCTATCCCATCTCTTCTCCATATTCCTATGAACAAAAATCAAATAAAAAACCATGCATATCCAACATTAAACATCAACAAATATTCAAATGCAGAAAATAAAAAAAATCGAAGAACAAAATCGATAGCCCAAACATATTTTTAAAGAACAAAATCAACAACACAAACCCATTTCATAATAACAAAATCAAAATAAAGCCCATCATTTAAGAACAAATCAACAACAAAACTTATTTTTGAAACCATTAGTGTAGATTTGGAATTTTTATCATTGGTTTTGGACATGTATCTATTTTTATCAAATAAAATCAAGAACACAAAAAAAAATCAAATTCATCAACAACCTCAAATTTGTTTATAACTCATTTAGAGCATAATAACATCTAGAATCCTAAATGTAAACAAAACCCCCTAAAATCCATACCATATGAAAATTTTTTTTATCAAAACCATAAAATCCAAAACCCTAATCAAAACCCAAAAATTACAGAGAAGATGATGGTGAAGAAGTAGAACATCCAGTTTTCGTCGATTTCCGAAAGCCTCCTTCGATTTTCGAAAGCTTTCTTCGATTTCTTCAACCCAAGGATTCACTAGAAGAAACGACATGTTCGATTTCTCATCAAATCTGGATTGACTTAATACATACTTTCGTTTTATGAAGCTCTTGTGTTCTTTTTTGTTAATGAGTCAAAGCTTGTACCAGAAATTTAAGATGGAGAGGGTTGGAGTTGAGGGACATGGGAGAGCTAGAAGTGTTGGGAAGAATCCGTACATGGTTCTATTGGTTTTTGTTTTTGTTTTTTCTCTTTATTATTACCGAGTTTGTAAATAGGCAAAACAGGTCCTTTGAATAATGAAAGTTTTTACAATATAGCAAAAAAAATATGAAAATGCTTCTAAGTTAAATGATATTTTCAATGGATGTAAAAGAGGAACCCGATCCATAACAAAAATGAAACATAGTGACCCTCCCTGTAATTATTTCACTTGAGGGACCCAATACAGAATTTCAGCTAACCATGGGGACGAACTTTGTATTGTACTCTAAAAAATATGTTTTTTTTGCAAACTATACCATTATAATCGTCTCATCAATAATTGCAAAATGAGGTCAAATGTTATGGGTTTGAATACTGTTAGGACCATAAATGTTCTATTAATTAGAAAGTTATATAAACTAATTATAGATTTATTTATTTGTAAAAAGCCTTTAATTGTTTAATGGGCTTAGATTAGGCTTAATGGGCCATGGGCTTTAAGGATTAAGCTCTTGGTATAAATAGTTGTTTTGTTTAGAAATTAGGTCAGAATTCATATTGCATGTAAGAGATCAGATTAGAGAGAGAGAGCTTAGCAGTTCATTAATCGTCCATTAACCATTGTAAACATACTCTCTGAATTCTCAGAATGGTTATGAAATAGATGGATGACAAATTGAAATCATATTGTTCTTATTGATTATTTGTTCGTGATTTCTACTGTATTGCACTACTCTGGGATCCACAATTGGTATCAGAACATACAGACGATTCGATTCAAGGTGATTCAAAGGTTTCTGGTAAGTTTTATGGTATTCTGTTGATCCAAACCCTCAGTGATTTGATAATGACCCTCTCTTAAATACTTAGTGAAAATTGTAAGTAAACAATATGTATCAGAGTTTCACTATCGCTGATAAGTACTAAGACCTTACAGTACCGCTGATAGGAACTCTCACTCTTTAGATTAAACATTCAGCGAACACTATTCACCATAATACTCTGAGCCTGTTCAGACCTTATGGTGATCGCTGATAAGTTAGTTGTTTACTTATGATCCATGAAGACAAGTTTCACGTCAACATAGGTTCTACGCTGAAGTCGAAGATCAAGCTCAAGAACCAGCGAAAAGTCTCCTAATGAACTGATGCGGATCAACGAAGACTCAGATTTGTCCACTCAACGTGAAGTATCAAGTACAAGACTTCAGCTATCGCTGAACTTTATCATTCGCTGATATAGAATGATAGACCGATGAATCAACGAAAAGATGATCATGAAGTCCTCCGTACAAAGTACTTTTGTCTTAACCACCCTTGCACGACTCCGTACGATATGTCAGAAAAGAACCTCCTTATTGTCTGAAATCGTACAACCACTCTGATAGACTGATACTACATTGTTCAAACATGCGGCTACTAAGGTTGTCTACAAAGGTCAATGACATGCAACCAATCAGCTGCTGCCACGTGTAAAGTATAAACTTCCATGCATTAAATGCATGTAGTATATAAGAAGGACTCCAGCTTCATTTTTGAAGTACTCGAAAACTCTGGACGAGTCACTTGCTAACTCTGGACAAGTCATCTTTCTTATCTTGAGATAGGTTATTATTAGTAATTTCCTTCTCTTTCTTAGTGCAAGAAACTTAGTGTTCCAACTTGTTTAGATTTAGGTTTATCCTTAATCTTGTTCCGCAACAAGCTGTAAATTGTTAATGATTTATCAATAAACAATTTAGAAAAGTAAAATATGTGTGTTTGTATTCAACCCCCCCCCCCTTCTACAAACTTGTATAGCCCTTCGGGACCAACATATTCTGTCGACTAATCTATAACATCACTTTTTGATTCCTGATTAAATTGCTTGTTTCTGTTTATTGCATTCGATTCGTATTGGTTCTATTAGTGTTTCTGCATCGTTTCAGAGTCTAATTCGATTAATTGAGTAGCTTTCTTAGCAAATAAGTGTTTTGAGTTTTTTTTCTCTGTTCTTTAAAAAGTTCAAAATTTTTGCATCAAAATCATTGTTTTTTGCTTAGAAATCGATTTGGGTTTGTTTGTTTTCGAGTTTTGGTCGATATCTAACCTTCAGGAAAGAAATCGAGCAACCCTAGTTGTTTCATTGATCCGATTTTTCAGTCCAACTGCTCTATCCGGAAGTTCTCATTGTATCCGTGTAAGTTTCCTATTTCACGCTACTGTCTGAACGAAATCACCCGGATTGTCCCAAGTTCCCGGAAAGTTCCTGTATCCGGACGCAATTCCCGGTCAGTTCCCATATCCGGTAAGTTATTCGGATTGCTCTTGTATCCGGACCTTTATCCGGATTGCATATGTATCCGGACGATCCTATCCGATTGCTCACACCTGGACACTCCTCTACCCGGTAAGTCTCACTTCCCGGATCCCAACTATCCGGTTACTTTTTGTCTGGACCGCTCACCTATCCGGATACCATCTTTCTGGTAAGTACTCCTATCCGATAACTTCACATCCGGATTCTTCCCGGACACTTCACTTTTCCGGATTCCCTATCTGGAAACCACCCGGATTGCATATCCGGGAGCACTCTGAAACTCTCAGTTTTTAATTTTTTCTCGGGGCGCTGCCCCCAGACCCAGAAAGGGTGTTGCCCCTTGACCCCACCCGCCAACCGGGTCGCGGGACCCCCGTGCTAAGTCGCCGAAGGGGGACAATTGAGTATTCTTGATATTATCTGATTTTTCCTTGAATCAATATTTTCAACTGTCTGACGATCATCTAAGTGCAATAAAGATGTCTTGCCCATCTCAATCTGTAGCAGCTTGTCAGGTATGTCTACCAACTCATAATGCGTTAGTTGATAAGATTCAACTGCTTGGTCAAAAGGTAGAGTCCCATATGTTTACCTCTAATGAACAACTACTTGAAATTAATTCGCTAAAAGAAAAGTTAGATGTTCAAACAAAGACCACATAAAAGCTTAAGTCTGACAACACCTACTTAAAGAAAAAGTGTGCAAATCTTTCGATAGCACCAAAAGATCTTCGAGACAAAATATCTGATTTAAACGCTAAACTTGATCAGTGTGAGAATGAGAAAGAAAAGATTATCTATCAATGCTCCTCTCTTCAAGTTCAACACAAAGAGTTTGTTTCTAAAATAACTGACCTTGAAATTAAACTTCATAAACGAGGTCAAACTGATCAACGATTCATATGAACAGACCTAAGGAATTCACGTATTTTAACAAAAAAATGGGGAATTGGGTACGACAACCCACAATACTTGAAAAAGGTTTTAACAATGAGACCCACTCTTTACGAATTTAACTTCTTTGGTCTTGAGAAAAAATATCCCGAATATAAAATCAAATGGACGGGACCTCTCGAAGAAAAGGAAGAGGAAACTGAGGAATACAAACGCAAACATACCACAAAAATGCAATTACCCTTTGCGTACGAAGCTCTCAATTATTCCTACAAGAAAAATAAGTCCAAGTACCTCTCGAATGACTACTTTAACGACTACAAAGTTGCACAGCCCAAGGATTCCTCCAAAAAGGATGAGGTACCTGCAACGGAAACCAAAACAGAGACAGATGAATTTAAACTCTATGTCCCTCCTCTTGTTTTGGAAACACGAATAGTCGAGTTAGAGGAGTCACTCGAAAAGGAAAGGACAAACTTTCAGAAAGAAAAACAAGAACTGTTACTTAAACTTGAAATGTCCAATTCCACAAAATCTGGATCTGTATCTGATGAGGAAAAGGAAACTCTTCGGACTGAAATCAACTGTCTCACATCCAAACTGGCTGCCTTGGCAACATAATTGATGAATGAGCAGGTGAGTAAAGGTCAACTTCAAGAGAAGCTTGACAAACTCCAAAAAGAAAAAGTCAACTCACCCGAAGTTTCCTCCAACTCCTCAGATACATCCTCTGATAAAGCTTTTATTGGCAAGATTTCTTCGATAAAAGGCAAAGGACCTCAAGTGATAAGTTTGCTAAAGAATTTAGACTCTGTTTTTCAAAAAGCTTTCGCAACAGATTCTTTGAAAAACAAAACCAGTTCTTCACCTCCTTCAACTCTTGATGTTCTATCTGTGGATGAAAATGCTTTCTCAGCCTTTATGAATTCCGACGTAGGTTTAGATGAGGAGTTTCCTAAGTTTGAGATCGACAAACCTCTTCTAAACCACACCGAATTTCTCTCTAAGGCAGTAAATCGACCAGTCAAATTTCTTAAAGGCGAGTGTTCTACAAAACTCAAAAACCGGTCTGTGAACGACGTTTCCAAAACTGACTCCAATCTTCAAAAACGTTCACAGACGCGGTCACAGACCGATCGATCAAATGATAGACATCCTTCCTACTCACACTCTTCTGATAATACCTTTAATGATATCTCAGATATTAATGGTCGGAGAAAAAGGTTCAAAAAGGTTTGGGTAGTGAAAAAGTCAAATGAAAGCAAAGCGAATACAAATTCATTTTCGCATGTTAGGACATACAATCATAATCATGATGCTTTTAATTCTCGTACTTCTGTTGAACAAAATGTGACGTTTTCTTTAAGAGTTTACTCAATTCAACAGTTGCTTCAACTTTCTCATGATTGTATTTCTTGTTCTGCATGTGGTTTGAATGATTTTGTTGATCGAAAATATGAATCTCATTGGTATGGCACTTATAGTATCCCTGGTCCTCACTATAATAGGGCATCTAACCATCAAGGATCCATCAAAGGATGGATACCAAAATCCTTCTAATCTATTTTGCAGGAATGTCATGTGCGTTTTTGTAAGATCCCACGTTGGTTGGGGAGGGGAACAAAGGCTGCCTTATAAGAGGAACTTGATACCTCCCCTATCAGATGCGTTTTAAAACCGCGAGTCCAGGTGTGTGGACAAAGCGGAAAATATCTGGTACGGTTGACCTGGGTTGTTACAGATGGTATCAGAGCCGGGAACCGGACTGGTGTGCCAGCGAGGACGCTGGGCTCCCAAGGGGGGTGGATTGTAAGATCCCACATTGGTTGGGGAAGGGAACAAAGGTTGCCTTATAAGAGGAACTTGATACCTCCCCTATCAGACGCATTTTAAAACCGTGAGTCCAGGTGTGTGGACAAAGCGGACAATATCTGGTACGGTTGGCCTGAGTTGTTACAGTTTTAATTCCTATTATTCACATCACATGACGAACATTCAAAGGTTATGCCAATTTTGAGGGGGGTTCTATTTTATGAAAGGTAAACGAACTTGAATTCAAAAACCGTGGTAATTCATTCTGAATAACTTACCTGTGTTTGTTATTCTCCATTTTTAACTTCCATGATTGCCACGTGTTATGTTTCATTGACTTAGTTATTTACATATCTCACATATTTGTTGATTTTTCGATGGAAATACACTCGTTTGAATTCCTATTTGTTTCTCAAAGTTCGTCATTTAAGGATAAAATAATTGTGACTTGTTCTTCACAATTAAAATTTCTATTCTTTGTTAGATTTTTGACCATAATGTGCTCAATGAGTCATTCTGTTTAGCGCTTGATCTTGTCTCTTGAAATTCTCTATTTCAAATGATTTTTATGACTTCTGATTACCTCACATCAGAACTCGGACTTCATTTTTATGACTTCTAAACATTTCAGTCTAGAACTCGTATTTGATGTGTACTTCAATGCTTTATTTGGTTCATTAAATGAGTGTTAGGAATTACATTGTTTCTATGGTCTATCCAGAACCGGAAGGACCTACCCAAGAAACACATCCAATTATAGACATCAGTGAGGGGTCTAGATTGATAGATGAGTTTGGAGTGAAAAGAAAAATGGTGAGGATGTGACAGGACTTAAAAGAATTATTGGTCCTTACCAAACCGAGTCAGTTATCCGGGTAACCACACAATCTGTTCATTCTTATTCTTTGGAGATGAATATTGAAACAGAAATGGACCTAGTGTCGATAACTCGTGTCACCCCACCCAGCCACTCAAGTATCTCCCAACAGATGCTTGTTTCACAAATATATGGAGATTTAGCACATAATCTATCTATTCCTCACTCGGAGGTCTTAGATATTGAAAAAGGAAGACATCAGCTCCGATCTCCGAACTTCATATTCTAATCACTGTGTCAATTGATTTTTAACTTGAGTCCCAGGTTAAATCAATATTTGAGCCAAACTGCTATATTTATTTCTTTCACACATGCACGAGTCTTTGTGATTCCACTCGCATATCTTTGTGATATTGCCGGAACAGTTTGTAACTGTTAATGCCAAAAATAATGCAGAAGGATAACTTATGGTTGATTGTGGAGCTTAACAACTAAAGATAGGAATCTTTCGACAAAGCAATGCGACAACGACAGAAAATGTAAATGAGACAGAGATTTTGGTGACGTGGGAAAAACCTCAACGAGGAAAAACCCCGCGAACGACAGCAGGGTATCGTTGCTGCACTATGGTCGCCAAACAGGGGCGATATCCTTATGTTTCAGGTGTCGAGAGTACAAAGATTACAATACAAATGAAGGAAAGACTTTAAATGTAAAGTAACAAGTGTATCGCATGTAAAAAACAAATGTGTCATATGTAAAAGTAAAGTGTCGTGCGTTGGATTCATGCGTCGAGAGAGAAAAAGAGTTTTGCTTCAAGTATTTCGCTCTGAGTGTTCTTGGGAGTTCAGTTGTACAGAGATGCCAAGATGCGCGAAATGATGATCGAGCCTTTATATTTATAGTCTTCAAATGCTTTAAATGATTCTTTAAAAGCTTCAAGTAACGGTTGTAACTGATGTTGAGTTTAATGCTAGTAATGGTCTTCGTCGGTTATAGCCGTTGGTCATCAATGATATTGACCTTGCATTAAACAGCGAAAATGTAACAGTCATCTCATGTTAGTAGGTCGAGGTCGAGAGGCGTCTTACGACAGTTGAGTGTCGTGAGTAACTTCCTGGTCGTGGTCGAGACTGATGAAATTTTACCCAAACAGTTTGCCCCCAAAATTTAAAAATAGAGTGGCAAATTCAAATTTCAAAATTTTTAAATTTTTGTTAGTCGGACATCTGGGGTTATGACACGTGTCGAAAGTCGTTGGCTAGGCAACTGAATCGGTTTGATTCCAACTAAAGGGGATGTCGAAAATGGGATAAGATCGTGACGTCATGCTGACGTACGATCGTGCTTAACAGCTGTAATTGCCAGGTGTCGTCGATCCGTGCGTGCATACGAAAAAGCGAAGGAACGTGTCGATCATCGAGTGATTCGACCTGACACGATCGTTTACATAAATAGAGGCCCACGGTGGATCATTTCCAGTTTACGCTTTCAGAGAGTTTAGAGAGAGATTTCTTCCCGATTTCTTGCCATTCTTCAGTCGAATCTTTTCCAAACCTGCAAAAAATCTTTGAACTGATTAAGCATTTCGAGGTTTAGAGCGCCTATATAAGGTACGACTTCTTAGTCTTTGTATGCGTCCTAAGTCAATTGCGAGGAAACCTAGGAAAAACTGGGATATTTGGGGTTTTTCAAACCGACAAACCTGGTTAACCGGATTAGCAATGTCGACAGAACCTAGAAGTACCATTCGAGATCAAGATGATCTCGACGACCTTAGGAGTTTAGCAAAAATCTATGCGGGGATTACCTTAAGCAAGGTCGGTCAAATTCGACCAGAGATGTGTCCTGATGGGTACGTCGTGATGTACGAGTACCCATTTAAGATAGGTTTTCACTGGCCCTATTCGCCTTTTGCCAAGGCTTTCATGTGCGAGTTCAATCTCTCGCCAGGGAAACTGATGCCCCAGTTTTGGCGAGTTATCCAGGTCATCGAGCGACTTACCTCGAATTGGGAGTCGCCGATGTATGTGAACGACGTCTTGACAGCCTATCAGGTCAAGATGGACGGGTACCGTCGCTATAGCATGTTCTCGAAACACAAGGGCAATCGTACTTTGGTTCTGAAAACTGCGGTCAATGACCGCAAATGGAAGACTAGGTACGCACTTGTGCGGGTAGCGACGCTGGACCCCGATAGCGATTGGATCAGGTCTGGCTGGAACATGGCGGGTGAGTTTCTAGCTTTGGTCGAGTGTTTTTATGACATTTATTCATTTATTTTTCAACTAATCCTCTATCTTATGTACCTTCAGACATTAAATTCGAGGACGTGAAGGAGAACGACGACTCCAAAGCCAGGATCGAGAAGTTTCTGGAGATCAGTACCAACGATTGATTGTTCATCACACGACATCTAGTAGACGAAGACGACGACTTGGTCTTCTTGGGTGAAAATCGTCAAGAGGGACGAGAGGAAGAGGAAGAGGAGGAGGAGATAGATCAGGAAGAAGAGAAAGAGGAGTCGAGAGAAGAAGGAGAGGTAGAGATGACTGGTAAGTGTACCTTACTCTGCTCGACTTATTTTCTTCCATTACTTGAGTCGTTTAATCGTTCATCCTTTCTTGCTTTACAGGGGAATCCTAGCCGAAAGCGTCGTCTGCGATGTCTAAGAGGGCGGCTCAAGCCAAAATAGCTCGCAAGGCGAGAGAAAAGAGGAAAGAGGCCCTAACAACGGGGTCGGGAGTCCTGAAGAGGACGAAGATGTCCGTCCTAAGGGAACCGTCTTTGAAGACGGGCGGCTCATCGAGAGTCGTCACGCCTGAGAAGACAAAGGTGTCGATTGCATCCGCTGAGAAGACGAGGACGTCTTCTGATGCGATCGATGCAACACCTGTCGATTCTGCGCCAACGGCGAAATCGACTGCGTCTCCTACTGCCACGTCGACCCCATCGTCGGCCGACAAGGGAAAGGGTCCTAAGACGGGAGAGGCTGAAGTCATGACGGTCAACTTTACGTTTCCGTCAGACTTCATGGCGGATAACGTCCTAGACAGGACGACGTTGTTTCCCTATTTGGGGAAGTATCAGCTCCCCTCTTGTCTCGATCGAGGAAACGGGATCCCATGTTGCCGGAATGGCGTTCCTGGTAAGTCTTTCTTTCAAGACTTGTTATATTTTGTCGTTGTTAACTTTGTCGAGTGTTCACTAACATGTTCTTGTATTTTTCAGGCGTTTCAGTCCTCCTTGGCATTGGAGAGGGAAAACACGGCATTGGCATTGAAGGTCTAGTGTCTTCTGCTCTCGTCAGGGAGAACACGGCATTGGAGAGGGAGAAGTCCGCTCTGGCACGTGCCGAGGGGATGTCCGTACGGCTCGACGATGCCCTAAATGATTTAGAGGCCGTTGGTCGTGCGAAGGATGAGGCGAACCACCGCCTGAAGAATTCCCTATCCTTGATTGCCGACCAGAGGGAGGAGCTGGACAGGACGAAGGAGTCCTTGGCTGTGAAGGGAAAAGAATCCGAGGAATCAAAGTCCAAGGTGGTGAGTCTGGAGAAAGAGGTGAAGGAGCTGAAGGACGAGGCTAAGTCCGTCTTCGTCTTGGCGCGATTGACTGCCCGGGCGGCGATCATGCGGCAGCACCTGTTGGGGAAAAACCCCCTCGCCTCAGCGTCGGATGAACTGACATTCTTCTTATCGACTGTCGGGACTGAGAGGGATCTCGACTCAGACGACGAGATGGAGGCCGACGAGGAGGATGTGGACGAAGGCTCAAAGGGCGAGGCCTCTGGCAAGGACGCACCTGTCGATCCTCCTCAAGCTTAGGAAATTTTTGTTCTTTGTTTTTATTGATCGACCGTTAGGGGTCGAGTCTTTTAGTGTAATCGCATTTAAATATGAATGAAATTTCTTTCGAACACAAGATTTTCTCATTGTCAATCAACTTTTGCATTACAAGCAATCATCGAGTAAAATATTGATCGTATGAAAATAATCGTAAGTCGCATATAACAAACATAAGTTCTTGCGACAAAGGCATTTATCGAAACACGTTAACTTGGTCAAGTTAAAACGCGGACTGTAGACTTGTGAGACTTCTAGGTCATGTGGAACAAACGTAAATACATGCGATTAAAGCATTCACCCAAAATATGAAAAAATTTCTAAGTCGAAAAAATTAAATCATGAAGTAGTTAGGCCCTTTGATCGTATGACTAAGTCATGCGACGATCTTAAGTCGTGCGACCTTGCAAAAGTTTGTTGAAGTCGTGTAATAGACTTATGTCGTGCGATCCTGCGATAAAACAATGTCAGAGATTGGTCGTTGGCTAACCAACGACCCTCCGATGCTTAAGTCAGTAATCGTCGTGATGAATAAAAATATTATGAAAAAGAAAGGTTTTAGAAGAAATACCTTTTCAAATGTGTTTCATTCCAGCTACGTGGGACATCTTGACCATCGAGGGTTTGGAGCCGATAGGCACCTTTACCCACAACTTCTGAGATTAGATAAGGACCTTCCCACTTGGTGGAAAGCTTACCTGCATTGAGCTCTTGAGTGCTCTGAAACACTCGTCGTAGGACATAGTCGCCTTCTTGAAAGACTTTAACTTTTACATTCTTATTGAAATGTCGCTCGACCGCTTGCTTCCGTGATGCCATTCTGATCAAGGCTGATTCTCTGAGCTCTTCAAGGGCGTCGAGGTCATAACTTAAATCAACCAGGTTGTGGTCGACGGAAGTATGCCTCGAGGTTGGGAGCTGGACCTCGACCGACAAGACTGCTTCACAACCATAGACCAAAGAGAAAAGGGTTTGTCCTGTGGACGTGCGAGGCATCGTGCGATTTGCCCACAGGACCGAAGGGAGTTCTTCGACCCATTTTCCCTTTGCAGCTTTCAATCTTTTCTTGATCGAGGCAATAATGGTCTTATTGCTCGACTCAGCAAGTCCATTTGCCTGGGGATACCTGGGTGTCGAGGTCGTCAGCTTGATGTTGCGGTCTTCACAGAACTGTCGAGTCATGTTGCTTATGAACTGGGATCCATTATCGCAGACAATTTCGGACGGGATCCCAAACCTGCATATGATGTTAGTCTGGATAAAAGAGACGACTTCCTTGTCCCGAACTTGGGAAAAAGCAGCCGCTTCTACCCACTTAGAGAAATAATCCGTAAGTACGAGGAGAAATACCTTTTGCCCTGGGGCAGGTGGTAGCTTGCCGACAATATCCATTCCCCATATCATGAAGGGCCATGGGATAAGTGTCGAATGTAAAGGTTCAGAAGGTTTGTGGGACATACCTGAATGTCGCTGACATGGATCACAGTTCTGGACATACCTGGCGGCGTGTTGTCGCAGTGTTGGCCAAAAATATCCTTGTCGATAGATACGATTGGCCAAACTGCAACCTCCTGAGTGGTTGCCACACTCTCCATCGTGCATCTCTTGAAGGATCTTCTGAACTTGACTTTTGCTGATGACGCATCTCAGGTTTAAGCCTGTCGATGACCGTCGATAGAGTCTATCTCCGATCACGACATACCTAGATGCTTTGAATCTGATCTTCCGAGCTTCCATCTTGTCTTCTGGGAGTTGGTCGTGCACAAGAAAATTTCTGATGTCGCACGACCAATCATCTTCTTGGTCTTCGATCTGGACGACATCGACATTTTCGATGGACGACGTCGCTAGGTGGATCATAGGGATGCTGTCGAATATTGGCTCGACCAGAGCAGACCCAAGGTTTGCTAAAGCATCGGCTTAAGTATTTTGGTCCCTTGGAATCTGTTCAATAGAAAAAGATTTAAACTTTTCGGAATTTTCTTTTGCTACGTTTAGGTACGCCATCATTTTTGAATCTTTGGCTGCGAATTCTCCATTCATCTGGTTCACGACTAGGAGAGAATCGCTTTTGACATGTAGCACGGTTGCCCCCGAGTCGTGGGCCATATTCATTCCCACGATCAGGGCTTCATACTCATCTTCGTTGTTGGTGGTTTTGAAGTCGCATCGCACGGAATACACCATCTTTCCCCCCTGTGGCGACTTTAAGACGACGCCTAGTCGTGAACCTCTAGTGTTGGACGATCCGTCGACATACAGAGTCCAATGCACGTCATCGTGAGTCGCCACAGTTGACACTTCGAGCTCTGCTTCTTTCTCCAATTCAGGGCTGAAATCAACAATGAAATCTGCCAAGGCTTACGATTTGATCGCGGTCCTGGGCTTAAAATCGATGTCGTAACTGCTGAGATATATGCTCCATTTTGCTAAACGACCTGTCAACTCAGGTTTCCTCAAGACAGACTTAAGGGGAAAGTTAGTCACGACCGTAATAGGATGCGATTCAAAATAGTGTCGTAATTTTTTAGCAGCTGTGACTAGCGATAAAAGCAATTTCTCCATAGAGGAATACCTGGTTTCGGCGTCCAAGAGAGATTTACTTACATAGTAGATCGGCAGTTGCTGCTTTTCATCTTCTCGTGTCAGGACGACACTTACTGCATTAGGACTAACAGCCAAATATAGCTGCAAGACCTCATGGTCGTCAGGCTTTGACAACAAAGGAGGTGACGTCATGTACTCCTTTAATTTTTGCAGCGCTTGCTCATGATCGTTGGTCCAGTCGAAGCCTTTATTTTTCTTGAGGACGTTATAGAATAAATGACATCTATCTGAGGATCGAGAGATAAACCTGTTCAGAGCATCCACCTGACTAGTTAGCCTTTGGACCTCTTTGAAATTTCTCGGAGATTTGATCTCGATAATGGCTTTGATCTGGTCGGGGTTGGCTTCGATTCCTCGTCGAGTGACCATATAACCCAGGAATTTCCCGGCGTTGACACCAAAGGAACACTTCGCCGGGTTCAGTTTCATGCTATATTTCCAGAGGATGTCGAACGACTGCCTCAAATGCTCGACGTGGTCGATTGCGTGCTTCGACTTGACTAGCATGTCGTCGATATACACTTCCATCGTTTCACCAAGATGGTCTTTGAACATCTTATTCACCAGACGTTGGTAGGTGGAACCTGCATTTTTTAAACTGAACGACATAACTTTATAACAGTAAATACCTCGATCTGTCATGAATGCAGTCTTTTCTTAGTCCTCGACGTGCATCAGGATCTGATTGTATCCAGAATAAGCATCCATGAACGTCAATAGTTCATGTCCTGCTGTCGCGTCGACCATGGCGTCGATTTGTGGCAATGGAAAAGGATCTTTTGGGCATGCTTTGTTGAGATATGTAAAATCGATACAGACCCTCCATTTGCCATTTTTCTTTGCCACGGCCACGACATTAGCAAGCCAGTTGGGGTACTTTGCTTCTCGAATCTTCCCTGTCTTGAGGAGATTGTCGACCTCGTCATTTATTACCTTATTCCTTTCAGAAGCAAATTTCCGCCTTTTCTGCTTGATAGGCTTAAATGACGGGTCGACATTGAGCTTATGAGAAATAACACCGGGGTCTATGCCGACCATGTCTTCGTGCGACCAGGCAAAGCAGTCGGCGTGTTCCTGCAAAAAAGATATCAAATTGTCTTTAAGACAGGGATCGAGGGACGAACCTACAAAGACTTTCTGGTCAGGCTTGCTCTGGTCCAAGACGACTTCCTCCAAGCGATAGTCATCGGCTATCATAGGAGCATCCTGGACCTGTAATTGCTAGATGGCCTGCTTCTGCGGCTTCAGAGTGGTCTTATAGCAGTCGCGGGCAACTTTCGGCTCACTTTTGATCTCCTGGACTCCCCACGGCGTAGGGAACTTCATGGTCTGATGATACGTCGAGGGAACAGCTTTCATGTCATGGATCCATGGTCGACCTAAGATGATGTTATAGGCCGAAGCACAGTCGATGACGTTGAACTTGGTCTGCTTGTTGATTCCTTCGACATAGACAGGAAAGGTGATCTCTCCATAGGTGCTCGTCGCGTCTCCATTGAAACCGACCAAGGTTGTCGAACGTAGGGTGATTTCCGATCGATCGATTCCCATGGCCTTGATGGTATCAAGGAAGATGACGTTAGCTGAGCTGCCTCCGTCGACCAAGACTCGCCGGGTTAAACAATTACCAATCGTGAGTTGAATAATCAACACGTCATGATGTTTTCGATACGAATCACCGAGGTCGTCTTGTTCGAATGAAATCTTCATGGCTTCTAACTCTAGATCTCCTTTGGGCCTTGATGAACGAGGGGTAGGTCGATCGTCAGGCGCCTGGCTGGCATGACGTTTGGCTGCAGAATACGTCAGGCCGCACACGTTTGGCTGCAGAATACGTCAGGCCGCACACGTTTAGCGGTCGAGCGTCGTTAGCTGGAGTAACGACGTCGTCGATGATATCTTTGAGATTGCCCTTCGTGACGTGATATGCCAGCTCTTTTTTGAGAGCTATACAGTCGTCCGTCGCATGGCCGTGGTCGACGTGGAAGTCGCACCACTTTGATTTATCTTTCTTACCGTCATCTTTGTCGGACTTCTTCGGCCACCGGATGGTCGCATGGACGGTCTTCAGAGCCTCGACCAAGTCCTTAGTGGTCCCTTTGAATCCGTATGAGGATATCTTAGGGTACTGAGGGAATTTGGTCGCAGTCTTGAATTCCGCCTTTGTCTTGAATCGGACGTTCGAGATTTGTCGTGCAGGCTCTGACTTGGATACCGCCTTTGTCTTGAACTCTGGCTTCTTTACATTTAACGACTTCTTGTCGTCGGTGTGCTTTCGACGAAAGGCATCATCATCTTCTACCCTCATATAAGCAAGGGTTCTGGCTCGGACGTCTTCGAAATTCTCCGGGGGATACTTGGTCAGATCGGTGTATAAACCTGAACTGTCGTCTAGACCACATTTATAGGCTTCGATCGTGGTCTTGACGTCATAGTTACGGACACTAATCATTTCTGCATTGAATTTATTGAAATAACTCCGGATAGATTCATCGGACTTTTGCACGACATAATACAGGTCGTTGGTCTGCTTCTCCATCTTGCGACTACTGGCGAATTGCTGGGAGAACTGGTTGACTAGCTCGGCGAACGACCCGATGGATTTGTTAATCAACCATTGAAGGGCAGGACCTGTGAGGGTTGCCCCGAAACTCTTGCACATACAGACTTCTTGATACATATGAGGGATCGAGATCGTCCACATTAACTGCTTATACTGCGCGATGTGCTCCGTCGAATCGGTTATCCCCGAATACTTGGGTGTGAAAGCAGGGATATTATATTTCTTCGGGACGTCGACTGTCGCGATCTTGTCAATGAAAGGCAATGCCTGAAATCCTGAACGAGGCTCGACATCGACAGGTACGGCTGCCCCTGGCAGCTTAGCGAGCAAAGATAGAACACGCTCGTTCTGATCTTCTAGCATTTTCAACCGCTGAGCGACGGCGTCATTAGGATCAGGATTTACTCCTGCTTGAGGGTTAACTCCCGGACTGGTGCCATTACCATACGACGAGCCATTAGCATCCCCATTGAAAGGGACGAAGTACGGCTGGGACCCATTGTTCATGGGTGGAGGCCTCAGATGTTGAGGAGGAACCGGCCCGAACTGGGGATTTGGGATGAAAGATCTCGGCTGCTGGTTCTGCGTGAATGGAACTTGCTGCTGACTCTGACCGAATGGTCCTGGTCCTGGATTCTGAACGAATGGACCCGAACCTGGATTCTGGACGAAGGGAGCGGATCCTGGATTTTGACCGAACGGTCCTGGACCCGGATTCTGGACGAATGGTCTAGGACCGTTATGCGGTCCAAACGATCCATTCGGATTTTGATTTCTCAGCCGCACGATTTCCTCAGCTGCCCTTCGACTTTGATCAGCAAGGACGTTGATTTGATTCCGCGCAGCTTCCAACTCTTGATACATCTGGGCAATGAGCTGCTCTTGATTTCCATGGGCTGCCATTTTCCTGAAACAGAAAAAAGAGGAAACTCCAAGAAACCGTTAGTAAGACGCACGTTTGTCGAAGATTTTCTCTAGATGGTGCCCCACGGTGGGCGCCAAACTGTTAATGCAAAAAATCGTCCAGAAGGATACCTTAAGGTTGATTGTGGAGCTTAACAACTAAAGATAGGAATCTTTCGACAAAGCAATGCGACAACGACAGAAAATGTAAATGAGACAGAGATTTTGGTAACGCGGGAAAAACATCAACGAGGAAAAAACCCGCGGACGACAGTAGGGTATCGTCGCTGTACTATGGTCGCCAAACAAGGGTGATATCCTTATGTTTCAGGTGTCGAGAGTACAAATATTACAATACAAATGAAGGAAAGACTTTAAATTTAAAGTAACAAGTGTATCGCATGTAAAAAACAAATGTGTCGTATGTAAAAGTAAAGCGTCGTGCGTTGGATTCGTGCGTCGAGAGAGAAAAAGAGTTTTGCTTCAAGTATTTCGCTCTGAGTGTTCTTGGGAGTTCAGTTGTCCAGAGATGCCAAGATGCGCGAAATGATGATCGAGCCTTTATATTTATAGTCTTCGAATGCTTTAAATGATTCTTTAAAAGCTTCAAGTAACGGTTGTAACTGATGTTGAGTTTAATGCTAGTAATGGTCTTCGTCGGTTATAGCCGTTGGTCATCAATGACATTGACCCTGCATTAAACAGCGAAAATGTAACAGTCATCTCATGTTAGTAGGTCGAGGACGAGAGGCGTTTTACGACAGTCGAGTGTCGTGAGTAACTTCCTGGTCGTGGTCGAGACTGATGAAATTTTACCCAAACAGTAACACCCCAAATATTGGAAAAAAACTGAACTTTGGGCTTGCGGACGTCCGCATGGGCGCAAGGCCGGACGTCCGTGGAGGGCGGAAGTCCGCGGGTCATCCTCGGAAGCAACAGAAGAATTGTGGGGTTCAGATCAGCTCAAGGTCGGACGTCCGCGTGGTGTTCAATCCGGACGTCCGCGAAGGGTCTGATGAGATATTTTTATCTTTTAAGCCCTTTTCCCTCTCTCTTCCCTCATTTCATCTTCAACACTCAAAATCAGATCCTCTCTCTCTCTCTAAAACCGATTTGTCTCAAGAAACCCTAAATCCTTCATCTTCTCCCCCAAATCAAACCCCTCACCATTGTTATGAACCATAACCTTTCTAGAAACCCTTCACTTCATCTTCTTCATCAAGTTTCTAGGGTTTCATCCAACCCTTTTCACTCCACTTTGAAGATTGGGAGTTTGTGGTTCATCTTGATGATTCTAGAGGTATTTTGGTTGGTGGATTCAAGTTATGGTTAAGGTAATCTTCTCTTCTTTTCACCCATGAAATTAGGGTTTTGGTATAAGTTGAGATCTTGATGTAAAATGTTTGGGGAATGATTCTTTATGTTTGGATGTGAATGTTTATGGTTGGAAACTTATGGATCTAGGTTTTTGGAAGATTTGGTTTGAAGATGCAAGTTTCTCAAAGGAGCTTACGTTTGGGGAAAAACCCTAGATTTAGCCTAAATCTAGCAAGGTGAGTTCAAGTTGATTTGCGAAAATGTTGTACATGCCAAATATGTTATTTTCCAAGTATTTGTGTGTTTTACTTGAAATTATCAACTGTTAAGTTATTTGATGGGTTTAACCCTTTTGAAGTGTTTAACTTCACAAATGTTGTAAAACACCCATATTTGGGATTTTTAGATATTTTGATGTGTAGAAATCATAAATATGTCCTTAAATGTTTTATTGCTCAAAATGAAGTTTATTCAATGGTTTAATCATGTTAGTGTATAGGATTTTATAAACTATTTGGGAAATGCACAATTTAGTGTCATGAGTCATTTTGAGAATTATAAGGGTATGAGTCCATTTGGGGAAACCCTTTGTTTAACCCGTGTCGAGTTTTGGGTTAATGATGATTTTGCGGTACTTGTTTACCTAAACGATGTTTAAATGCATTTTATGCTATGATGACCGTTATTTATGGGTCTAATGAGTTTTGAGCATTTTGCTCGGTTTTGACTTTGAGGAAGTCTTGGGGACATTTTGTCCAGTTTGATGGCTCAATGTGGAGTCTTATTTATGGTTTGCATTTATTGCAACATATTGTATGTTATTGCACATTATTGATACTTACATGCTCGGGTGCGTTAGTCATTCCAGGATGGGCATATTATTATAGACTGTGTTGCATTGGATCCATAGGCACGTAAGTCAGTCTTTATTTGATGGTCTACTGGGTTTCGCGGGATTTGACCGGGCCCCATGTTTTATGACCTTTACTTTTCAAGGGTACACTAGGAGGGTTGAGTCCGGTTGAGCTGTCAGGTTGATTGACGGGCGTTTATGACCTTCGCCACGTCGGGGCAATGCCATGGTTGTATCCCCGCTTGTGCCGAGCCTTTGGTGGTATTCTTGGTAATATTCCGCTAAGGTCAACTGTCTCTTTGGGTGTGTCTTGAAAGGCGTCGTATGGGACACTTGGGCTTAAGGCGTCGTATGGGACACTTGGGCTTTTATGCAGTGAAGTGTCGTACGATTAACATTGTTTGAGTGGCATACTTTTGTGTTCATCCACTCTCAATGGATACGGGTCTCCCCCGTCATTGGCCAACCTTACTTGGGATTTTATAATGTCCATGTTTTATTATTGTTGGTCTTATACATTTGACTGCGATTGGATGCCTTTAATATTGGATTCCCCTCCATGTATATTAAAGTTTAAATGAAGCAGGTCATTTTCATATTTATGGTATTTAGACTTCATTACATTTTACGTTCGCGTGAGTATTGGTTCGTATCATGTTTTCGATGAAATATTATATTTAAATGGATTTTTTTTCCATGATTTATGGGTTGAGTATTTTGTCGTCAACCGTATTTGAAGGTTTTGCATAATATAGATTTATTCACGTGATGAGTGAGTTTGGATTGGAATTCATTTTGGAAAACGCTTTATACCTTTTGGGAACTTTTCTCATAGATTTTTGGGTGCTTTGGAAAATGAGTCGTTATATCCTTTTGTAAACTCTTTTGGAAATCATCATTCTATGTCGCAAACTTTCATTTAAAGAATTATTTAAATCACGCTATAAACTCTTGAACTCACTTGGCGTTAGCCTAACCCTTTTTATTTGTCGGCATGTGCAACAGGTTCAGGTTGGGAGTAGTTCTAGTGACACTGTGAAAGGTCGTGTGCTAGTAAAGTGCTTGAGAGATGAATAACTTAAGTGAAGTTTTCCGCGTTCATCTTTGGGATTAGCAACTTGTACTTGGGTTAAGTAACACCCGAGGTGGTTTTAGATTTTGTAATGAGACTTGAGTTACATATATTGTTTGAGGTTAATCATAGATTTTAATTTGAGGTATTTCACATATCGAATTGTAGGGAGAAAACCTATTATTTTGGATGTATTATCGAAAATTTTACTTAGTTGCTCTTCCCCAATTCGAGGGTGTTACAAGTTGGTATCAGAGCATAAGTTTGAGAGAATTAGGTGTTGATTTTGGATAACTAGACTCAAACTAGCGTTCTTTTAAGTAAATAAGAGTGAAATTTCACCATAAGCACTTTAAGATAGGATATTTTGAGGTAATCATGTCGAGAGTAGCAAGGGTAATCATGTACGGTACGTTCATAATTACACATGGCCAGTGTTATGGTGAACCTACTAGTTACATGTGCATATTTGAACTACTTTAATGTGATGATCGTTGGGGTAGTGAAGAAGCTTCTAAGCGGGTAGTCGTTGGAATGGATGGACGATTCTAGCATTAGTCACTTAGGATGACAATAAGCATGATAATTGCTTTAAGTGGACCGTTACGGGTCGAAATTGATGGTTGGATTAGAACCATAGACTTATTGAACCGACTTTGATTCGAGGAAAAATCGTGAGGATTATCGATGTAATTCCCAACTTTGCCTTAAGAGGTTTGAGCATCCGGATGACGATAGTGTGACCGGAGGGATTTGGAGAAGTATGGTTTAAGACGTTGAGTGCCGACTAAGTTCATGCACAAAATTTATTTTTAAAATAAATTGCATCAATTATTTCTTGTGTTTCAAATCCTCCTGTGGATTGTGTTACAAAATCTCGGAAACGTTTAGCACACACAAGATTTTAAATCATGGTTTTGAACCTGCATGAAATTATTTTATTCCGGGAGTTGCAAACTCCGTCGGGGCTTGTTTTATTTTGTTGTTGTCCAACGTTACTTTTGGATACAGTGATATCCATATTTTAATGATGTTTATGACGTTGGGCAAGTAACTACGGTTTATGACTTTAACATTGGATCTTCTCCACATATGTTAAGGTTTGGACGGAAAGTTATCTTCCATTATGTCTATGTAAAGCTATTTTGGAGAATTTGTTTAATGCGAGTTTGTCGAACAATGTTGTTTATATGATATTACAACAAAAAGGGAATTTTTGGAACTTTGGCGTTTTAGTCATGATTTTGCTTATTGCAAATCGATTTTTTGAAGCGAAAGGTTTGGTGTCATTTTGTTGACTTGAGGTCATTGAGCCCATTGAGTTTCATGGAGTTTGGTCTTACGACGTTTTGTGTCGCGTGGGTGCAATTTCATAATGTGCATACTCCATTTATTACGTGGGAATTTATGAATTACGTTGGGCATTTTGTCCCACTCGAGTCTTGTTGAGAAATATTATTTTATGCCATAAGGCGACCGAAAGGGGTGAGTTTTGGAACTTTGGTGTCGCGTAATTTCTCTTTCAAAGATTGTGTTAACACATATTTTGTTGCAACTTGTTCAGTGTATGGATTGATTTATACGTGACGTAAGTAATGCATGAAAGGACATCTTGATAGTATTTCATAACAATTTGCTTATTGCGCTTTCGGTTAATTGATTGTTTTATTATCATTTCACGCAAATGCATTATATTGACCTAAGGGTATGCATAGCTTGGTAACCATTACCTCTCGACATTTTGATAAATGAATCGTGAATGAAAATGTTTTATTAACTCATTGCATAAATGAAGGCCATTTGGTCAAAGTATGTTTTAGTGTTGTGGGGATCATGCATGGTTTACGATACGGTACATTTCGAAAACACGAATGTGTGAGTCGTTGACATTTGGTCAATTTTGGTTTGATGAACATTTTGGAAAATTGTAAACCTTTTTGGTTTTAGAGAAAAGGTGTATTTTGGGTGTTTGATAAGTAAATTTTAAGCAACGACATTTTGACGTTATGTATTACGAGTGAAAAGACTTTTTGTGTAAATGTTCCGTGACGAGGATTTTGGAAAATTATTTGTCTTAACCTAGAGTGCATAGAATTATTTAAGTTTTTGGAACATTAATGCGCACTGTTTGTATGATTCGAAGTTGGAAGTTGATTTAAACCTTTTTGGTGTCAATCATTTACAAGCACCTATTATTCTCCTAAGTTTTGAGAAAACACACTAATGTGTGAAAGTCTTGTCAAAGAGGTTTTACTCATATATCATGATATGACCAAATGAGAAAATTTTGAAATTGAGTTAAAAAAAATTCATCTTTTGAAATTTCGTAAGAACCATCTGATGCATGATATTTCATTTCAAGAAAAACTACTAGAAAATGTTACAAGTATGCATGCATACTCCAATTTGAGATTTCCTCATGATGTTTTAGTCGATATCTTCAAATGATGAAAACGTATTGATTTTGTCTTTAAACCTGGAACTGACACAAGTCATTTTATGTTTTGACCAAAGTGTACTTATGAATCGTTTCATCGTTTTTGTGAAATAAACTGACGCGCGCAAACTTTGTTAGTGAACCTTGTTCCATGTCATTTTACGGTTAAAAAGGAATTTTTGGGGTCGAATGTCGTTTAAACTTCTTTCGAAGTACGTACGGGCCTTTTGTTGCACACTATTTAAAGTAGGCAGTTACTTTACGTGCATGACATGAATCAATCCATACTAGGACCGTAGCGGTTCATTTCAAAGAAGTTGTTTATTACGCTTTTGCGTTTTGTTAATAATCTAAATTGCAATGAAATAGTTTTCAATATGATTTTCATATGTGGGACGAGCGTGTCCATTTTTGCGCAACTACCGAATTGATAATAGTAGTTTTTATGTGTACGATTAATTTGATATGAAAACCTTTGTGTTGAAAATTTCTATAAAAAGTTTTGATTGGCATATTTGTTAAATAATTCACTTGAGAACCTTGAATTCATTAGGACCTTGGAAAGGTTAAGTAATTAACCTCGGTTAAGAGTAAGTGTGTGTAGAACGTCGACTATGAAAAGTTGGGTGTTTCGAAGCGTGATGGTGCTAGAGGCCGGGTGGTATCGGTGGCAGAGTCGATGTACTTGTTGTAACTGAAGGGTTAGATTCGCGGTATCGTATTTTGAGGTTGGTGGTAACCGTTCTTGTCGGCAACCCTGTTTTGGGTCTTGGACAATTTTCGCATGAGGGACCCTTTAGACACCGTATTGATAACCTTAGTTTGTTGGAATGCTCGGCGAAGGGACTCGTGAGTGGAGTTCTGTTGAGGTCTCAAAGCTTGGTGGTATAACTAGGTGTCAACCTTTTGGGTTCGAGGCCAAGAACCGTTAGCGTATTCGGAGGGTGTAGTCCGATTTTAAAGAAATAATGATAACGGTTGTAGTAATCTTAAGATGCTCGGTTGTGATGAGTAGATTTGGTGGGATGACTTTCTTGTGTAATAAAAGAACCTGTCAGTTTGATGATTAATGTTTGGATGGATTCTTGAGGTTGTTTAACTGATGGTCAATGACGACCGCAGGTTTTGGACTCTATTAGGGCTTGTTAGAATTAAACGACAGTTAGCAGTAGGAACAATTGGAATTGGAGATTCGGTTGGTCTCGGTATTGATCAAACCTTGGATTGATTTAGAGTCTGGACCCGCAAACGGGGAAGTATGGAACATCTAAGGTTGGGAGACAACCAAAGTTGTCTGAGTAGGAGTTACTCCAGGGGAAGGAGCGTTCACCCGGACATAAGTACAGTGTACCTGAGAGGACATTGTTGGTAAGAATTTGCTTGAGGTTTGTCATAGCAGTCTGCATGAGGGAATTTAGATTCCAGTTGGAAGCTGATGGAATATGATCGGCGTTGAGTTGGTTAGCCTTTGGTTGTAAAGGATCTAGATTTCGAGGACAAAATCATTCTAAGGTTGGGAGGATTGTAACACCCTAAAAAATGAAAAAAATGAACTTTGGGCTTGCGGACGTCCGCATGGGCGCAAGGACGGACGTCCGTGAAGGGCGGAAGTCCGCGGGTCATCCTCGGAAGCAACAGAAGAATAGTGGGGTTCAGATCAGCTCAAGGTCGGACGTCCGCATGGTGGTCAATCCGGACGTCCGCGAATGATCTGATGAGATATTTTTAGCTTTTAAGTCCTTTTCCCTCTCTCTTCCCTCATTTCATCTTCAACACTCAAAATCAGATCCTCCCTCTCTATAAAACCGATTTCTCTCAAGAAACCCTAAATCCTTCATCTTCTCCCCCAAATCAAACCCCTCACCATTGTTATGAACCTTAACCTTTCTAGAAACCCTTCACTTCATCTTCTTCATCAAGTTTCTAGGGTTTCATCCAACCCTTTTCACTCCACTTTGAAGATTGGGAGTTTGTGGTTCATCTTGATGATTCTAGAGGTATTTTGGTTGGTGGATTCAAGTTATGGTTAAGGTAATCTTCTCTTCTTTTCACCCATGAAATTAGGGTTTTTGGTATAAGTTGAGATCTTGATGTAAAATGTTTGGGGAATGATTCTTTATGTTTGGATGTGAATGTTTATGGTTGGAAACTTATGGATCTAGGTTTTTGGAAGATTTGGCTTGAAGATGCAAGTTTCTCAAAGGAGCTTACGTTTGGGAAAAAACCTAGATTTAGCCTAAATCTAGCAAGGTGAGTTCAAGTTGATTTGCGAAAACGTTGTACATGCCAAATATGTTATTTTCCAAGTATTTGTGTGTTTTACTTGAAATTATCAACTGTTAAGTTATTTGATGGGTTTAACCCCTTTTGAAGTGTTTAACTTCACAAATGTTGTAAAACACCCATATTTCGGGTTGTTGGATATTTTGATGTGTAGAAGTCATAAATATGTCCTTAAATGTTTTATTGCTCAAAATGAAGTTTATTCAATGGTTTAATCATGTTAGTGTATAGGATTTTATAAACCATTTGGGAAATGCACAATTTAGTGTCATGAGTCATTTTGAGAATTATAAGGGTATGAGTCCATTTGGGGAAACCCTTTGTTTAACCCGTGTCGAGTTTTGGGTTAATGATGATTTTGCGGTACTTGTTTACCTAAATGATGTTTAAATGCATTTTATGCTATGATGACCGTTATTTATGGGTCTAATGAGTTTTGAGCATTTTGCTCGGTTTTGACTTTGAGGAAGTCTTGGGGACATTTTGTCCAGTTTGATGGCTCGATGTGGAGTCTTATTTATGGTTTGCATTTATTGCAACATATTGCATGTTATTGCACATTATTGATATTTACATGCTTGGTTGCGTTAGTCATTCCAGGATGGGCATATTATTATAGACTGTGTTGCATTGGATCCATAGGCACGTAAGTCAGTCTTTATTTGATGGTCTACTGGGTGTCGCGGGATTTGACCGGGCCCCATGTTTTATGACCTTTACTTTTCAAGGGTACACTAGGAGGGTTGAGTCCGGTTGAGCTGTCAGGTTGATTGACGGGCGTTTATGACCTTCGCCACGTCGGGGCAATGCCATGGTTGTATCCCCGCTTGTGCCGAGCCTTTGGTGGTATTCTTGGTAATATTCCTCTAAGGTCAGTTGTCTCTTTGGGTGTGTCTTTAAAGGCGTCGTATGGGACACTTGGGCTTTTATGCAGTGAAGTGTCGTACGATTAACATTGTTTAAGTGACATACTTTTGTGTTCATCCACTCTCAATGGATACGGGTCTCCCCCATCATTGGCCAACCTTACTTGGGATTTTATAATGTCCATGTTTTATTATTTTTGGTCTTATACGTTTGACTGTGATTGGATGACTTTAATTTTGGATTCCCATCCATGTATATTAAAGTTTAAATGAAGCCGGTCATTTCCATATTTATGGTATTTGGACTTCATTACATTTTATGTTCGCGTGAGTATTGGTTCGTATCATGTTTTCGATGAAGTATTATATTTAAATGGATTGTTCTTCCATGATTTATGGGTTGAGTATTTTGTCGTCAACCGTATTTGAAGGTTTTGCATAATATAGATTTATTCACGTGTTGAGTGAGTTTGGATTGGAATTCATTTTGGAAAACGCTTTATACCTTTTGGGAACTTTTCTCTTAGATTTTTAGGTGCGTTGGAAAATGAGTCGTTTATATCCTTTTTGTAAACTCTTTTGGAAATCATCATTCTATGTCGCAAACTTTCATTTAAAGAATTATTTAAATCACGTTATAAACTCTTGAACTCACTAGGCGTTAGCCTAACCCTTTTTATTTGTCGGCATGTGCAACAGGTTCAGGTTGAGAGTAGTTCTAGTGACACTATGAAAGGTCGTGTGCTAGTAAAGTGCTCGAGAAGTGAATAACTTAAGTGAAGTTTTCCGCGTTCATCTTTGGGATTAGCAACTTGTACTTGGGTTAAGTAACACCCGAGGTGGTTTTAGATTTTGTAATGAGACTTGAGTTACATATATTGTTTGAGGTTAATCATAGATTTTAATTTGAGGTATTTCACATATCGAATTGTAGGGAGAAAACCTTTTATTTTGGATGTATTATCGAAAATTTTACTTAGTTGTTCTTCCCCAATTCGAGGGTGTTACACAGTTTGAGAAGTGATTTTTAAAATTTTACTTCAGTGATAACTGGAAGTCCTATCAGAGACACCCCGATGCCAACTCTGAACATAGGCCACACAATTATCTTAATTGTTGCGATAACAGTTACTATTATGTTTCTGTATTATATATTTACCCCATTCTGGTTTCTTAACGTTTTATCCGATACTTTGCTACTCACCAGTATTGTCTTTGAAATTACATGATGCTCCGGATGCTCCTACTCATCATGAGGGGGAGAAATGATACAGACTCAAAGACACGGATTATCATGTTGAGGGGGAGTTAGCAAAAGCTGAGGGAGAGTAACTGTGCTTGTGCTTTGATTGAATGTGAAAAACTGCAAATATTATTTGGTTAAATCCAAGGTTGAAAAGCCATAGGATTCACATATTGAAGTATTTGATTGATTCTTCTCATTCCTTATCAAGTGGTGTTCGCTACAATTCATTATTTCCTCCATCGAGCATATTGGTTCTACAAGTTCTTAAAGCTAAAGCTGAAAGCAAATTCAACTCGCGGTTCAAAGACAAATTCTTTGTTTTAAACTGAAGTCGCACTGTGGGATGTCACGTAACTCGCACATTATCATTCTTGTGTGCTTATCCGATGTGTTGAGTTCCTATAGTTCAAAGCTGCGTTTCGTGCACTCAGTCGAGATTATTATCCATTGAATCTGGTGATAAAGTTGAAGATATGAAGACAAAGAGCTTTATTCAAGGGGGGCTTGGAAATACATGAACACAAGCAACACCGAAGTGTTTCAAAGATTCAAGAGGAAGAGTATATAACTTTAAGGGGAGATTGTTAGGACCATAAATGTCCTATTAATTAGAAAGTTATATAAAGTAGTTATAGAGATTTATTTATTTGTAAAAAGCCTATAATTGTTTAATGGGCTTAGATTAGGCTTAATGGGCCATGGGCTTTAAGGATTAAGCCATTGGTATAAATAGTTGTTTTGTTTAGAAATTAGGTCAGAATTCATATTGCACGTAAGAGATCAGATTAGAGAGAGAGAGAGAGCTTAGCAGTTCATTAATCGTTCATTAACCATTGTAAACATACTCTCTGAATTCTCTGAATGGTTATGAAATAGATGGATGACAAATTGAAATCATATTGTTCTTATTGATTATTTATTCGTGATTTCTACTGTATTGCACTAATCTTGGATCCACAAATACCACACTATCGAGCGAATCTTTTTCAATTTTTTGACCAATTGACCGTATTAACCTTGATTTTTATATATCCGATATGCAATTTAAAACACATAAACCAATGAAATTGACATTGTGTGATAAATATAAAACTGAACATGAAACAAGATTATTATTTTTTCGAGTTCTCATGTTTAGATTCGTTTCGTATCGTGTAGATACGTATCTAATTTATAGAGAAAACCACACTTGGAACATATTTGAAAACTAATAACTAACTTATAAGACAACTTATTTTTAAGTTTATTGAAAAAATTATTGCTTAATAAATCATAAGCTTAGATTTTTTTTTAAAACTACTTGAAACATGTACACGTGAATTGAATGAGAAAACATGTTAAGACTTGCATTTGATTTTAAAATTCTTGTGGTCGTTCTTAAAGGATATAAGAGGGGTCCTAACCTACAAAGGATAACAAGTCTATTAGCACATACGTTATACGTATAGTCAAGGTTCTAAATGGCGTAAGGCGTGGCGTGGCGGTGAGGCCAAGCCTCAAGCCTTAGAAGCCATGGCGAGGTCATTGCGTTTATCAAGGCGTAACTTATGGCGACAAATCTCTATATCATATATATTATTATATATAAAAACATATGTTTTGTACTATTAATCGATGTGTCAATAATAATAGACAGGTTAAATTCAGTTATATATTAAAAACTAGCAAATAAGTCATTAAAAACTTAAAGAAAAATCAAATATCGTGTTACAAAAGACCGCACATTAAGCCATGGCGTGCCACAAGCATAACGTGGCGTGCGACACAAGCCTTGAGCCACAGCGGCTGTCGCGGCGAGCCTTTTAGAACAGTACGTATAGTTCACATTGATATCTTAACATTACAAGAACAAGACAAAAATCCAAAAAATAAAAGGAAAATTTCTTCCTCGTGTAGTTGTCCCCTCAAAACTTAAATGTAAATAAATAAGTAGAATGATTAGAACCAAGAGACATGTACATGTGAAAAAACCAATTGTCTTAAGCTTTGAAGAATTAACCAATTGTCTCCAAACCAATTACCCCACATGTCTTGTATTGTATAAGCAAATTAGTTCATACGTTTTTAGTCAACCATCAGATAAACGATCCATGCATATAGATGTATAAGTATGAAATGACACGTTTTGAGATATGTGGGATGTCTGTATATCAACCGTAATTGTTTTTATCAAACCAACGTACATGAAGAAAAAGTCTACATACATTTTACCTAAGATCATATGTTCGAGTGAGATATACAGAGATTTTTTTATTCGGTTCTTTATAACCAAATACTGTATTTGTTTTGTAAAAAAAATTATTTCCTTAAGCATTTTTTGGGTGGCATATGGATGGGTTCTTTTCACATGACCATACACTATTTAGAGCCATGAGATTTGATTTGATTCATCACAAAAATAGGAGGAAATTGGGTACATAACAAAACACACACAATTTTTATCAAGAAAATGGCCATGTTACATAAAAAGGTCAATCAGAAAGACTCAACTTTGGCACGTCAATTAGACAAGTGAAAGATTACTCAATATTTGCTATGATTGCACAAAGAGGGAAGTGACACAAATATGCATTTGACAAAAACCCATTTTTAGGACTTGAAAAACAAAACCCACATAAAGTACGACAAGTGTATATGCATAAGTTACAAGCAACTATAGCATGTTGGTGTGAAATTCAAGAATTAGAGGTAACAGGGATATTGGGATATCTAAAAGAAAAATTGACTCAAATAGCTAAAAGAAAATTAAAAATTGACCTCCTAGCCATTTCTTTTCGATTTTTGCACAAATAGCCAATAAGTCTGCACTCCGCACTCCTAGGTCCGCACTCGCACTCCTATGACCTGCTCAATCTGACAGTTTTTCTTTTAAAAAAATATATAGTGCGGATCTCGGTCCGCAATTGCGGACCTGAGTCAATTTTATTTAAAGAAAAATCGACTTTCTAAGGGTAATAAGGGATTGACACGTGTTTGATTGTGGTCCGCACTCTTCTAGTTGGGTCAGAGTGCAGACCCGTTGGCTATTTTGATAAACCGGAAGAATGTATGGCTAGAAGGTCAATTATTCATTTGGATTTGACAATTTTAGTCAACTTCCCTCTTTTAAAGGATATCATACCCTAAAAGGCTAAGGAAGGTGATTAGATTGCCTTTGAAAGTTGAGTACATGTACAAGTTCTCTCATTTTATTTTCTATTTCCAACCATTTGTCTTGTTCACAAAGAGAGATCAGTTTCAAGAAAAAGGAAACCTGACTTTTTAGTGTGGACACTTGTGTCCCCCTTCCTCCACAATCACCTTTTCAATCAAACTCCAACTTGTTATAATATCTAACTTGATATTATTTTATATAAATCTTTGTGTTTCTTATTGTAATAATTTTAATAAAAGTACTTATAATATGGGAGACCTAAAAACAAGGTAAATTTAGTATATCTCATTTAAAACCAAACAACTTGAAAAATACTATTGGTGTGTAGCTTAATTGATAAAAGAGTGCAACAACTTTACCCAAATACAAGACATATTACGGGTTCTATCTCGACCCTCCCACCAGCCTCAGTTGTTAAGTAAGCCAAAAATTGTCCGATTATATTGATGTCCTTGGAGTCAGGTTATCTGTGGAACTGTTTGAAGTTTCCAGTAATCAACCTTTTGTCCAAATATATCTTTTAAGTAGGTTTTGGAGCTAAAATATACACAAATATGTTATATATCTAAAAAATGATTGTTTTATGGTTTGGGGGATCAAATAAAAGTAGTTAGTTATTTGCAATGATAATAATAAATAATTCATTTTATCTGAAAAGGAATTATATATTGTAATAAAAGTCAAACATTTGAAGTTAAAACGGTTGCATTCTTTATATAAATAAGGGTTTATTAAGTGTAAGTTATGATATGGTAAACTTAATTGGTAAAAGATCTACTATCGTGCTTGCAGAAAATGTAAAAATGGATAACCATTTAAAGAAATTAAAAAAGAACATTGTAATACCTTATTGGTCATCAACTTATTGTGGGTCCCAAACCTTATTTCTGTGTATATATAGGGCTTCCATATCCACCTTAATCTGTATCATTTCCTCTTTCATTTACTTCAGACACTTGTAATACTTATTTTGAAGACCAAATGAAGCCTTCATTCATGCTCATTCTATTGCTTCTCTCCATGTTCGTTTATCAACCTCAAGGTATCTACAATTCCACACACACACACACACATATATATATATATATATATGCATACACATACACACACACATATATATAGGGACTGATTCATGGAAAAACCTCGAAAAATGAAAAACTGAGGAACAACCTACTATGTGCATACCGTCCAGATGAAAAACTGAGGAACAACCTACTTTTAGTGAAATTTGAACTCTTAGACTTGGCTATGTCAATAACCCGGGTATTCATGATGAAACATACATGTTGTCATGCTTGCACATATGTATTTATATTATATGCAAATGATTCGTTTATATATAAGTGAAGTGATATATCCGACATGCATACACACATATATTTTTATCTGATTATATTGATATTATTGAAGGTATAAGGCTGGAAAAACTGAGCCTATCAGCTAGCAACAATCAAGAAATCATCACCAAGGTTGGTTTATAGAGATCTCCTCTTGATTTTATGCTAAAATTAAAACATGACATCTTTCCAACTTGATTTCTGATTCGGTCTTTGATAATTGCAGAGTTCATCAAGCATTAATGGAAACGAAAGATTTGCCATGGCTACTGATGAGGTTTCACCTGCAGGTAGCATGATCATAAAGAAGAGAAGATTAAGTTCTCATGCCCACTGGTTACCAAAGATTCATGAAGATTACTATGGTCCCAGATATCACCTACCTAGACACCATTAATCAAACCCTAGTTGGCATATATATATATATATATATATATATATATATATATATATATATATATATATATAGGGGTGGTATAGGGTACAAACCAGTTAGTTTGTACAAACTCGTACAAACCATACTTAGCTTCATGATTTTGTAAATTTGGCTTCATGAATATATACATATATATTTTGGCTTCATGAATATATAATTTGGCTTCATGAATATATCATTTGGCATTTTTAACTAATTTTTTTACAAAAATACCCTAAAATACCCTTATTTTTGTAAAAAAATTAGTTAAAAATGCCAAATGATATATTCATGAAGCCAAAATATATATGTATATATTCATGAAGCCAAATTTACAAAATCATGAAGTTAGGTATGGTTTGTACGAGTTTGTACAAACTAACTGGTTTGTACCCTATACCACCCATATATATATATATATATATATATATATATAGAGAGAGAGAGGAAGATGAACGCTAACTATTTAATAAAACACAAGAATGGTCGCCCATACAAAATCATATGTGATTTTACACTGTAAAAAGCTGGACGCGGGCGACTTTGGCCGCGACATAAAAGTCGCGGGGCAAGTCGCGTGAATCATATATGATTTAGTACGTGAATCATGTATGATTTTGTACATGTGCGATCGTTCTCGCGTTTTCTTAAATAGTTAGCCTTCTCGTTTGAACCCACTTTTCACTCTATATTGATATACATATATATATATATATATATTACTTGGCTTATGTTTCAGATCGTCATTAGACGAGCATACCATTTATATGCTCCAGGGTTCAATCTTTTTGTGTAGAATCTTATCATGTCGAATTTGATCAAAGGGTTCAAACCCTAATCCAAGAATGAACTATAGATTTTATAGAACTTTATTAGTTTTAAGTGTTATTTTTTTCCCAAAAAGATTCCCAAAATCTATATATGTCCCAAATAAATGAATGTTTTTGTCGATTTATATGAATTCTGCTTGTTTAAGTTTTTTTTTTTCTTCTCAATTTGTTTTCCTTGTTTATTTTATTTGCAGGAATAAATAGAAAACTTATGACGGCAAAAACAGTAGTTTCAAGTTCTACCACCACCAATAACAAGGTTAGTTTTTAGTTTTTTTTTTTTTTTAATTTGGCAAATACAAAAATTAAAGAAGTAAAAGATTTATTGGTTTCAATCTGATAAATTCACTTGCCATATATGTACAGAATTACAAGATTCATGACCCGAAATCCGAAGTAAAATTTAGTCGTGGACAAGTAGGAAATGAAGAAATTTTCTCGACAACATCTACACCTGAAAATCCAAAACACATGAACACACAAGTACTCGCAGAACGGTATCCAGACGTTACAGAAATAACGGGAATGGACTATTCTCCGGCCAAGAGAAAACCACCGATACACAATTGAAGATCCATAGTGATTCATGAATCTTGCATGTAGGTGATCATAAACAAGTTTAACCACTTAAAAGGTATCCATTATTGTTTTAGGTTTATATTATTGTAGTTGAAATATTTGTAGATGGCAATATGTTTTAAGGGGAGCCAATGACGTGTAGCTCAGTTGATAATACAAAAAACAGAAGGTCTCGGGTTCGAACCCAAGACACCTCCATAGCCACAACCGCTGAGTGAGTCAGGTATGCCCCCCACATTATGGATAGGCAACCGATTGTGGGTCGGTTGGGGTTGTCGGTATCAACCTTTTGTACAAAAAAATGTTTTAAGGGGAGTTTTTATTAATATTTGATGATTTTGTAATATGTATCAATATACAACATACAACATACTGAAACGAATTACAATAAAAATCACATTTCCTTTTTTAAATATCATATCTGAAGATCAATAATTAAGGGTTCATATTAGCATATACATAAATAAGTTGATTGTGCACGATTGTCACGAGCTAGTGCAGTTGCACTCGAACAATTAACATAAATTTGCATGCATGTCAAAACCGTCTCCAATAATTCGGTGGTCAGATGTCCAACGGATATACTTAAATTGTTGAAACCTACAAAAGATGACTTAGAATTATATGTTTAATTAAGTGCCCTGTTTAACATGAGTTTTAAGAATTTGTTTTTATAAGAATACACTACTAAATGAAAGACTTATACTTCTAGAATTTTCCCTGGGATGACCACGTGAACCATGTGAAAGAAAAGTTGGTGGGTAAATTCAAATCAGTAACAAAGTATCTAGGGATTTTGTTGGTGATATCCGTGGGTGATCACCTGAACCATTGGTAATTTATGGTTGATCCGTCGGTAGACGATAATCACTGATGAAAATTTTCAAATGTGATTTGTTTATAAAGATAATTTGTTTTGACCTTGTTTGTTGGGTCTTGTTTTCGGTTTTGGTGGGGCTCTTGCCTTGACCTTGTTTTTTCCTTAATATATTGCCTGGGTTTCCCTTTAAAAAAAGATAATTTGTTTTGTAGTGATATAAATTGTTATACCGTGGAACTTTGATCATGGTAATACTTACTACAACGTACTTGTATAACCTAAGACATATAGATGTTGTCCTATAAACTTAAAAGCTGATCCCGTTTTTTTTTGAACGAAAGGATTTATTCCACCAAAAAACTTGCAAGGCGCAAGAAAACAGAAGAGTTAAGACACAACAAAATGGTTACATCTCCAATTATCCCAAGTTAGAGTCTTCCCCTTTTTGCATCTAGCCTTAACCCACAAGAAGGAATTTGACATCACCTCAGCGGCAATAATGCTAACCGGTTGACCTTTGTTTTTAAAGGTAAGCGAATTACGGAGATTCCAAATAGACCAACAGTAAGCAGCAATAACGGCTTCCAAGGTCAGGTCCATAGCGATGTTGCAGCAATAAAAGTTGATCCCGTTTAACCTTTCTATTAAGACACTTTTGTGCATTCTAAGAAATCAATTTTGATGCAGTGGGAATGATGACAAAAATACCCTTAAATCCTATCTAATTTCTAAACTTTTGATCTTTTCTGTTTTTTGAGTTTATAGGACGCCAAAAATTACGTTTATTTTTTTGAAAATGCAATGCATTAAAAAGCTAGCAAGCGACTAGCAACAAGTTACAAGGCATCAAAACAATTAAGAGGAGAGATTCTCCAAACGCCTACATCTTTAAGACACTTCTTATTACGCAACACCATCCATCTAAACGAAATATCAATAATGTTATCGAACAACTCTCTCCGGTTTTGCCCCGTTCCCACAAATACGATCATGATACGAAAGCACCATAACGAGTAACATACCGTAAAAAGAATTGCTTCGAGACATTTACGTTTCAAAGAAGAGCCCTGAACCGCTCCTATATCTTCCGTAGCCGCTGTTAACGAAGAATATGTGGAGAACGGGTGCTGCCACCATCCTTGAACCCTCCTCCATACGGCCACCGCAACTTCGCAAGAAAATAAGATATGATCAATCGTTTCCGTCTCCTGTTTACATATGGAACAGACAATGTTATCTAAGTCTATACCCATGTTTGCAATCCTCTCCTTAACTGGGATTCGACCCTGCAATGCCCTCCAACTGAAGATATTAATTTTAGCCGGAATGAGTTTGTTCCATTTCGTAGGACTATATCGCTCCCGAACAAGATTTGCTCTATTCTGTCTTTGTTACTTTTGACAGAAAAATGACCCTCCAACGAGAGTTTCCAATTCCATCTATCGGCCATGGAATTGAGGTGAAAGTTTCTCAGCTTTGTAGTCATGGACACAAGATCTTCAGCTTCCCTTCCGTCTCGGATGTCTCTACGCCAATCCCACTTGAATTCTCCATTCCCGATTCTCTCAGCCACCCTTACCGTCTTGTTTTTATCTAAAGCATAAAGTCTGGGATGAGTGTCTTTTAATTTGGCGTCGCCCGTCCAGTTCTCGTTCCAAAATTCTGTGTTGTTACCGTCACCAATCTCTTTGTACAGGAGGTCATCCAAATGTACCCCTTTCGACCTCCACCAATTCATTGCTTTTAAAACACTCGACCAAGGTCCTTGTTTCCCGCCTCTAATCTCGTTATTATCCAGACCACCATCATTTCCATGGATCGCCTTCACCACCCTTCCCTAGATCGTCTCTTCTTCTGTTTTGAATTTCCATATCCATTTTGTGAGAAGCGCGATGTTAGTGGCTGATATACTCCCTAGCCCAAGTCCTCCGTTGGCCAGACTTCTCGTGATTAAACCCCACTTAACCCATACAATTTTCTTTTCTTCGTTCTCTACACCCCAGAAAAAATCTCTTCTTAGTTTCTCCAATTTGTTGATCACGGATGCTGGAGCTTTGAAGATGGATAACGAATACGTTGCTAGACTGCCCAGTACCGCCTGTATTAAAACTCTCCTCCCACCGATCGATAATGCTTTAGTTTTCCACCTTGACAATCTGGCTTGAAACTTCTCCACAACAGCATCCCAAGCTTTTGGGACACATAGATATTTGGGGTGCTATAAATCCAATTGTGTTGTAGTGTTTATAGGACCAAACAATGAAATGTCTTCTCTAAAAATGTTTCAACAAGTAATTTGGGACGTTTATGACGTTTAAACAAGTTTTTATGACGCCTTTGGAATAAAATGTCGTATTATCTGTTTTATAAGACGTTTTTGAGAATTATCCTTTAAGCCCATCTTTTTATAGGACAGTTTTTCATATTATGTCGTATAAAATAACTAATATAACACTTTATTTTAAAATAAAAGCTAAAAAATTGTTAAGACGTCCAAAAGTGTCCTATATATAAACCTATTTTAATATTTCATATATGACGTTTTTTAGCTTGGTCCTAAAAGTATTATATTAGGACGTTTAGACATTTTTGGTATAATCATTAAACTCAATGTTATTGCAGTGTCTTGTGAACTCGAGATATACATATACATATACATATACATATACATATACATATACATATACATATACATATACATATATATATATATATATACATATACATATACATATATATATAGTCATAGGTTCAATTGAGAAATGCTAAGTGTGTGAGAAATAGATAAGTAATCTTAGCCATTCATTCGGTCAAGATCGGCTTTGACTGCTCAAAAATTGCGGCTTTGACTAGTCAAAAGTTGCGGTTGTTCCAAAAATAGAAGAGCAGTTTCGTAACTTTTACAAATATGCGAAACGGGTTCATATGTGAACCTGTGTGATTCACATATGAACTATATGTTCATATGTGAACCCATGTAATTCACATATGAACTCTTTTTAACTAATTCACATATGAATCTTTATGATTCATATATGAACTAATTAATTGATTCACATATGAACTAATTAACTGTAGGTTCATATATGAATCAGTTGAACTAATTAACTGATTCATATATGAACCTTTGTGATTCATATATGAACTAATTAACTGTAGGTCAATATGGCATCAATTGAACTAATTAACAGATTCACATATGAACCTTTGTGATTCACATATGAACTAATTAGCTGAATCTCATATGAACTAATTAACTGATTCACATATGAACATATTGAATCACACACGTTCACATATGAACTCGTCCCATGTATTTTACGAAACTACCCCTCTATCTTGTGCAGACCATGCGAGGAATTATCTGTTGCTTCTCGGTCAAAGCCGTAAATGTTGACCGAATAAATGACTAAGATTACTTCTCTATTTCTCACAGACTTAACATTTCTCAATTAAACCTCTCCCTTCCCTATATATATATATATATATATGTATATGTATATATATATTAAATTGTATTTGAAATTTGAGAAGATCACGAATTGAATGAGGTTGGTATTGAATGTATTGTATTATTCTAAAATTAAATGCATGGATATTGGCCTACAGAGTTAAATTTAGACACAAGGTCTTCCCACCCACCCTTCCGTTGTGGCCGCCGGCGACCTAAAAACATGTGGGCTTAGGTGGCCCTCGTTATGCCTGCCACAAAATTAATTTGAAATATATCTAAGCATGAAAGGAAGTTATTGTTGAATTTTAAGTAGTATAACCTTTTAAGCTATCTGTACAACTCTAACGGCTATCATTTTTAAAAACCATATGCAATGGAACCAAATCTTATGTATCATCTATCATCTTATTGAAGGATGCAGGTTTATCGGAAGTGACGAGAAAAGAAAAGAAAACAAAGAGGTTACCAAACATCCTCAGGGATAATTCCGTCTTTCCAAATCACCTCGGTGACTGTGGTAAGTTTCTACAGTTCATAAGGCTTTTTAATTAACAATCATGTTCTATTCTGATTATTTTCTTTTGTTACTCAATTTGCCCAACAAGTTCCGAAGAGTTTGATGGCATTAAACGTCTACAAGAGTGTGCTCAAACCCATTATCATAGTTTTTTTTTCACTTACGATTCCTGGTTAACCTAACTTTGTTTATTGTGTGTTATGTGAATCTGTATAATTGCATTGAGGGGTTTATTGGATTGATCGATAATCCTAGAAAAGTGATAAATTTAGGCCTGTTCTAATTGACAAAATGCAACTTATTGATCTTATCCAATTTACTTTTGATCCCTTACTTCTTCATTTTTTATTTTACACTCTTATCATATTAACATAAATAATCGTATATGAACGATAATGCATAAAAAAACACATTACTTTTTTTACAAATTACACCATTGTAATCATCTCGTCAATACCTTCGAAATGAGTCTAATATTGAATATTTTTAGATTTAATCATATTATTAAATATTATGAATATGTACAAATTAATTTGTTTTATATCCCTTACATTACTTATTTTCATTTTACACCCTTATAATATTAAGTTACACTTTATACCCTTAGAATTAGTTATCCAATTTACTTTTAATCCTTTACTTTTTTATTTTTTATTTTACACCCTTATCATATTAACATAAATAATCGTATATGAACAATAATGCATTAAAAAATACATTACTTTTTTTTATAAATTACACCGTTGTAATCGTCTCGTTAATACCTTCGAAATGAACTCAATATTGAATATGTTTGGATTTAATCATATTATTAAATAGGGAAATTAATTAAAATGCTACAAGTTTGAGCATCTCTTACCGAAATGCCACAAATCTCTCACAGTTTACCAAAATGCCACAAAAGCCCGCGATAGGGGCCCGCGATCGCGGGATGTTCTCCACGTGTCACAAACTTTCGGGCAAATATATATGGTTTTTAGGGAACTTTGGACACATTTAAATATATATATATATATATATATATATATATGGTATATATAATTAACACTTAGTGGGTTTATGTTCTCCTATATGAGAGCTTCGAAACGATATATAATGCGTCCAAAACGGAGTATGTGTGAATGAGATATCGATGCTCAAAATTGAGTAAAAACCATGAAATTAGCAAAAACCAAGTTGGGTATGGGAAGGTGTCCCACATAGGAAGAAGGAATAAACTTTCATTGGTTTATAAGCAAAGAAGTGAGAGGAGTTGACAAGCTCCTTGCATGGTTTTACTCCAACACCTACCCGCGCGCAGGGGGGGTGCCGATTGACGATTTCGCAAGCTAAAATCGTCGAACTTGTGTGCGAGCGCGACCTGCGGACACGAATGCAGCTCCAAAATCTCGTGCTCGGTTTTGCTAAAATTTCTTTTGGCCACCATTTGTATTTTCTGAGGGGCTCCGCGGGGCTTTTGCCCGAAAGCGTGGGACTGCAGCCCGCGATTGCGGGCTTTTGTGGCATTTTGGTAAATTAATTTGTTTTATATCACTTACATTATTCATTTTCATTTTACACTCTTATAATATTAAAAATACATCATCATGGTTTAACTAAAACATATTAATAAATACATTTTTTTACAAATTATAATGTTACAATATTCTCGTCAATAATTTCAAAATAAACTTATTATTATATTTTTTTAACTTAATAATATTGTGAAGTATCATAAATACGTATCAAGATTTTTCAAAATTGACGTACTGAGATTTTTTAAAATTTTGTACATTTTACGCTCTTATCTATATTTATCTATTATCTATACTACTTTATTAAAAGAATAAAACAGTTTTTTTTTTCAACATACGGTTATTCTGATCCTTTTAACACAATATACAAACATTTGCAGCATAAGATTGAAAACCGTTCTTCTTCTTCGGCCACGTTTTTAACAACTGCCAAAGCTATTAACCCCTACTCCCCTCAATTCCTTCAACCAATGCAATCACTCCCTCAATACACGTCCCCTCAATTCTTTGGACTATATAGTCCATTCACCCCCGTCATTTCCTTTCGACATCTCCTTCAATTGATCTTTCACCCCCAAAGAATCCCAAACCAAGCGATGGCGGTGAAAAAGTTCCAAGAAAGCAACTGGCTACGTAGGTTTGTTATCTTAGGTTCGATTACTGTCGCTTCTTCTCGTCTTCCTACAGCGTAAACTATTCCAATTTTGTTAGGTTTTTATATCAATCAAGTAGATTTTTGCCAAACCAGACTGCTAGGAAATCTGCTCCCACAAGAATACCCTAGATTTCTTTCATCCAGGTACGTTTTGGTCCCTTTATATTTAAATTTTTCTTCAGATTTGTTTTTTTGTTGTTCTTTATCCCCAATACTGATGGGTGCTTCTTCATCAATCGCTGAGAAATCGATTCATGATTGACCATCAAGGTCTTATTTCATTTCACACAGACAAGAAACACACACTAATTTCACAATTTTGTTCATGGATTTTGTGCTTTAACGTGTAAACGACGCAAGATAGCAAGGGTAACAACGTGGATCTTAGCATCTACAAAGGGAAAGTTCTTCTTGTTGTTGCTTCCAAATGGTACTCTCTTGATTTCTCTTCAAGGTTTCTTGATTTTCCTGTAAATTTCAATTCCCTTATTTTATTTGTAATTTAGCTTGATTTTTAGCTTTTGTCGATTAATGGGTGTCTGATGATATGTTAATGGTTGAATTTTGGGATTGAGGCTTGATTGTTGCATATAATTTAAAGGTGTAGCGTTTAGTCTCTTCTCTCACCACGTCTACAGAGCTCTCTAGAGGGTACAAGATGTTGACGGTTTCCAGAGCATAATGAAAAGGCACAACAACAACAACAATAACAACGTTTAACACATTAGATGAAGGCATGAAAACTAAATCTCCCAACCCTCTTTGTCCCAAGTTTCTAACTACTAGTGGTTTCGTTTACATGGTTTGTGATTCGAGGCTAATTTCAAAGGGGTTTAACTCTACAGGTTAGAATTCGACTGGTTTCTACTTCACGTCAGCATACTTGTCTAAGTTGTGTCTTTTAAAGTTCGAGAAATACCACAAATCAAGAAGGTTTTTCTTTCTTACTTTGGCTTTTATTACTTCCTTGCAATTTCTTTCATTTTTTTTTCTGTTTTGTGGTGCAAACGTATTTCCATCTTGTTCTCACACGAACAATTTGAACTTTATATGTGGCTTGAATCTTTCAGGTGCAGACTCCTGGTCTTCGTTTTGTACAAGAAGGAAGCATCCCGAGTTGAGAGTATGTTGCAAAGAAGATGCCTTTTTTTTACCTCCTCCTGCTTACATACGTTCTTTAACATTTAAGGGATTGTACTGGCATGGAACTAATAGTGAATGAGATACATTCATTATTTCGTTCTTATAGAAACATGGATATCTTGGGGTCTTAATACCGATCTTATGTGTTTTTTATTGGGGTTGGAAGGTTGTTTCCATAAGCGGTGAAAAACAACAAAAGGCTCGTACCAAGGCATTTGCGTTATCAAGGACGGTAGCTCTCATGGGACTCGGGAGTCTCTTGATGCTTTACTTCGTAAAGCCATTACATACAGACCATAAGTTAAGGTCTTATGGCTAATCGGTGCTAAAGAGAAATGGTTGGCTGGAGACGTTCCTGCGGCTAGAACGATTCTTCAGGAGGCGTATGCCGCTATTCCTAATTCCGAAAAGATCTGGCTTGCTGCGTGTTGGTCCCAGCTATGGATTAGAAATGGTAAACAAGTATTGTAGAAGGGGGGTTGAATACAATACAATATTTTTTCACTTAATTAATTCTTTATTGATTTAAAATCAAGAATTACACATAGAAAACTTAAAGATTGTTGCGGAACAAAACAGATAAAATATGCTCAAACAATCTAACACAAAGCCACACAGAGAATAAGAACAATTGTAAAACACTTAGAAAACAAATGAACTTCTGAGAGAGAAAAATGCTAACACTTGAGAACTTGAGAGTCTGTAATCTGGTAAGGTTGCAAGGAAGGAGATGACCTCTTTATATAGTGCCTCATGCATTAAATGCATGGACACTTGTCAAGCAGAGCTTGGAAGGCAGGATGGAAGCAGGTCTTCTAAAAAGTACTGGGATGTACTTTTGTCTTTGCTCATTTGTCTTGACGCGTTGACCTGTTTGTTGAAGTTGAACTTACTTGAAGGAGAAAAGAAATCCAAAGAACCTTTTTCTGATCCTCGGATTATGTCTCTGTCATTGCAAGATATCCTAAATATATTTTGCAGATAAAGTAGAATATACCTGCTGTAAACTCTTGGCCTAAGATCTCTTAAAGATATCTTCAAGAATTCTTTCTTAAGGAATTCTCTGCCGATCATATCTTCAACATCTTCAAGTGATCCTACCGATCATGTCTTCAACATCTTCAAGTGATCCTGCTGATCATGTCTTCAAGATTATCCTTGCTCTTCAAGTGTACTGGCCTAAGACCTTAGGAAGTCTCAAGTAGCAGCTTAATCTTTGGTTGAGAAGTATATCTTCAATCTGCATTGAAGATATACTTCTACTTTGTTTCTTCGGTTGATCTTCGACTTCACCGAACATTTTTATACAATTAAACTGCTTGTAAAGAACCTAAAAATTATTCTAAGTATGAATTGTGTAAAGATGAAAGACTGAAGTCATCTTCAAATCTTAAGTGACCCAACAATCTCCCCCTATTTGAGGATGACATCCATACTTAGAATTTGAGAAGTAAACACTGAATAATTCATTTTTGACCCTTGTTTACTCTTTTTGGGTTCTTTTCACATAGTCCATTCTTTTTGTATTTTTTAAGTATATCCGACATTTACAAGTATAATGAAAGAATGAGATATATCTGTACACACTATTAACAAAAATGTACTTGTATTGAAAACTTGAAAGAGCAATAACTTAAGTTTACAAGTACATATCAGAAACATAAAAAATAAAAAGATGATCAATTCATCCTTTTCTGAAGTTCAGCTAGGATGGCATGTTGTAGTAGAGAGATTGCAGATGTGCCAGGGATAATGACAAGGATGGCTTCAAGGAAGATAGAGTCAGCCATAGATATCTGTTCATACCGGAAGAATTGTTGTGTGCCTTGGGCATCGTTGAAGAAAATGCCCCGATACGGCCTGCATATCACAGAAGGAGATTTTCTTGTGGGAACTGAGGGGAGCTTTAGGTTCAGGTTCTTGAGATCAGGAAGAATTCCTATAGCAGCAAGATCTTGGAAGATGGTTTGCTGGATATCTTTCCTTATCTTATTTAGATTGTCAAGAAGTCCTCTGATATATATCTTTCCATGAACTAGGTTCGGACTTTTTGAATCTTTAAGACAATCAACAATTTCATACCATTCTGTCATACCATAAGAATCAAGGTCAGGAAATCTTACCGGTGTGATGGTGTTGTCAGCCCGAGTAAGTATCACATATACGTCCTGTGATTCTTTATGAGTAGCCAGTTTGGCTTCAGCGATTTTTGAGATGCTGGTCCTTCCAAGTAACCTCTTCTTGCACCATGCGAACTTTTTGGAGAACTCAGATTGCTCCCCCTCAACAAGTGCACCTGCATGTTCAAAAGTTTGATCCCCCTGGGCTGGTGGATCGGTTTGTGCCGATTTAGATGGGTCAGATGGACCCGACATGTCAGATTGACCCGTTCGGTCGGATGGACCCGGTTGGTCGCTGGAAAGTCTTTCTGGTCCTTTCTCCCCCTCAGCGGCCGACAGTTCACGAGACCGGACAACATCAGCAAAGTGAGTGAGGACCCTAGCCTCAGCGGCTGGAAGAGCATCCATCCTTTGGTGAAGAGAGATAAGACCACCAAGGTGTAATAACCAGGTACGTTATTGGTCTATTTAATTTTTATTATTTTGGTTTAAGGTAGGTTTGGGTAGTTTTATAAGTTTAAGTTTCTTTAAGTGTTTTATAGAGATATAAGTTAAGGGGTAAGTTTTAATTTTAATTTAGAAGTTTAAGGGTATGTTTTGCCATATAGGAGAAGTTTGGGGTTTGTTTGGTTGATGTGATTAAACTAACCACATCCACCGCCCCATTTCATTTAGGGAGAGTGAGGTGTCTCACTTAGGGACACTTAGAAGAGTTTATGTGTGTTTGTTCACGGCAAAGAGAAAAGAGAGAGAGTGAACCGAAAGAGAAAAAGAAAGAAGAAGAAGAAGAAAAGCAAGTGATTCAGCTGGAAGTTTTAGGAAACAATATGAAGAATTAAAGGTATTCTTCTTACATAAATCTTCTTCTTAAGTAGCTTGAATTTCTATGAGTTTAGAAATGGGTTTTAGTTATTTTTGATGATTATGAGAAATCTGGATTTAGGATTATGTTCTGATAATAGTCTTAAGTATATCTGCATAATTACAGAATCATTCATGGCTTAAATCTATAAATTCTGGGTTAAGTATGAAATTAGTTAGTTGAGACAGTTACGAGTATCGCAGCAATGAGTTGCGATAGTTATGATGTTTGCGATAGTTATGAATGTCGCAACCTTGGGTTGCGACAAGCTCAATGGTATCGCAACAGTTGGTTGCGACAAGAAGTGTATCGCAACAGTTGGTTGCGATAAGAAGGGATATGTTAACAGTGGGTTGCGATAAAATACTGTGTCGCAGTAGTTGATTGCGACAAGTACTGTGTATTGCGACAAGGGGTTATCGCAGCTAGTTGGTTGCGATAAGAGTTGAGAATTTTGGTTTATTTAAGATTCTTAGTCTTTAAGGGAATCATTTGAGGGTAAGAATTAGATAGGTTTATCTAGAGTTCTTAGCTTACTGATAAGTATTATGTGTTTGATTAGTAAAGAGATATTTGTATTTAAATTGTTTCAGATTCTGTGAATTTTGGGTGAAAGATTGGATTGCTTGAGAAAAGTTTGGAAGGGTTTTTGATAAGCAATCAGGTGAGTTTTACTTTAAACCATTTTCAAACTGGAATACGTATATTGACTGGGAATGTGATATATAGTGTGATTATATGCTTATGATTGAAATATAATATATTGAGATGTATATTGTATTTATATGAGCATTACACTACACGAGTGCACGTTGGCCGGACTTAGGACCGGTGGAGTTTGGCAGTACGGAGGGACAACGAAGTTGGCTGTATGTTAGTGCAGCGGAGTAAAATGATTAGTTGACTTGCAGCCAACTAATATGGCCATGAGGAAGAATTGTACACAATGCATATGAGTCAGGATTGGTATTCAAATATGTGTTATATATATTGTGTGTTTTGCAAATGATTATATACTAACAAGGATTTTCTCACTTAGACCAATAGGTCTAACCCTCATTTTGTTTTAAAAATATGTATTCCAGGTCGTGGATCGAGTAAAGGCAAGTGATAGGATAATCTGTGACTTACTTTTGAAGATGTGTGTTTATGATGATCCATGAAGTGTTTTATATCTATCGTGTTAGTAATTGTTATGTAAATTATTAGCAGAAAAAAGTTTGTACTGAAATATTCATGTAAGCTGAAAGACTAAAGGACCGTAAGTGCTATATGATGTATCTTTTGTTATGAAACAATGTTATGTATAATATGTTACATGATGTATGTTTGGGAACTGGGTCGTTACAGATGGTATCAGAGCCCTAGTGTAAGGGATTTAGGTATTCGGATCAATTCCTAGACTTAAACTGCATGTGAAGTAGGATGTCCCTAATAATTTTAGAACCTTTGGGATGTTAAATATAAAAAGGTAGAAGGAACATCATGTAAGGTAATTTCGAATTACATCTGGCCAGTGTAATTGTGAACTTACAGGTACATGTTTGAACTGGAATACCTTATTATATGGGGTATGTGCTTACGAGTATATTAACCTTGTTGAAATCAATAGAATGGCGAGTGGTTCTGGAAATATGGATAGAGATGAAGAAGGAAATCCAATCAGGACGAATCCAAGAATGAGAAATATTCAGGAAATGATGACCGGAACCGGAGGAAGAGGTGCAGGACGAGGTCGGGGTGAAACTGGAGGTAGGGGTCATCCCCACGGCGCGGAATTTGTTACTAGAAATGATTTGATGGCAGAAATGGAAAGATTCATCTTTGGGTTAAATTCGGAAATCAGAGGACTAGTAATTGCAAAGGGAACCGATACTTTCTCAGCAGCAGTGGATGTAGCAGTAAATGTAGAAAGAGATAAAGGAAGAGATACTGGTGATAAAAGTATGGGAAAAAGAAAATGGGAAGGACCACATTATGATCCAAAGAAGTCCAAATCTCCGTGATTCGATAGTCGTCCACCTTTCAGAACAGCTGAAAGACCATGTCCAAAATGCAACCGTATTCATCAAGGAAATTGTTATGTTGATTCCCGAATTTGTTATAAGTGTGGAAAGATTGGTCACATCGCTAAAGATTGTCGGGTAACCCGATTTTGTTTCTCTTGCAATTCCCCTGATCACATTCAGTCCGAGTGTCCACAATGGAAAGCACAACAGGGTAGTATGACAGTGAGACCAACGGGTGTTAGGCCGGGAGAGATACAAAGGCCTGAAGTACCGGTTAAAGAGGTATTTGATAGTTGTGTTATAAATATAGATGGGTGTGGAGTACCTATTCAGCTATTTCCTATAGCTTTGATCGAGTTTGATGTGGTAGTGGGAATGGATTGGTTAGCCGAGAATCAGACTAGTATAGTTTGTGATAAGAAGTTGATTAATGTTGTCTTACCTGAGAGGGGACCGGTAGTGATTTATGTGATCGTAGAAATCATCAGTCTTGCCTTATCTCTATGATGAAAGCTCGTAAGTGTGTTAATAAAGGCTGCTCGAGTTATTTAGATTATGTGATAGATACTAAGCTAGAACCGAACAAGCTGGAAGATATTTCTGTTGTTTGTGAATTTCCGGAAGTTTTCCCTGAAGATTTAACTAGTCTTCTGCCCGATAGACAAGTAGAGTTTGGTATAGATCTGATTCCTGGAGCCGCTCCTGTTGCCCGTACACCGTATCGTCTGGCACCTCCAGAAATGAAAGAAATGATGACGCAACTGCAAGATCTCTCTGATAAAGGCTTCATCAGACCCAGTACTTCACCGTGGGGTGCACCAGCCCTGTTTGTGAAAAATAAAGACGGGTCGATGAGAATGTGCATTGATTATCGAGAATTGAATAAGCGTACGATCAAGAACAAGTATCCGCTTCCCAGAATTGATGACCTCTTTGACCAATTAATTGGAGCTTGTTATTTCTCCAAGATTGATCTAAGATCTGGTTATCATCAGTTGAAAGTTAAAGAGGAGGATGTTCTGAAAACTGCCTTCCGCACAAGGTATGGTCATTACGAATTCTTAGTGATGCCTTTCAGACTGACCAACGCCCCAGGTGCCTTTATGGATTTAATGAATCGGGTATGGAAGCTATATCTCGATAAATTTGTTATTGTGTTTATCGATGATATCCTTATTTATTCCCGATCTAAAGAAGAGCACGCACAACATCTTCGTTTGATTCTTGAATTGTTGAAAAAGGAACAGTTATATGCCAAATTCTCTAAATGTGAATTCTGGCTACGGGAAGTTCAATTTCTTGGGCATGTAGTTTCAGAAAAAGGTATTCAAGTTGATCCGATGAAAGTAGAGGCAATTGAAAAGTGGGAACCGCCGAGAACACCAACAGAAGTATGAAGTTTTCTGGGTTTAGCCGGCTACTATCGAAAGTTTATACAAGATTTCTCTCGCATTGCAACGCCTCTGACCAAGCTCACCCGAAAGAATATGAAATTTGAATGGAAAGAAGAGCAAGATAAAGCATTCAGAATTTTGAAAGAAAGACTTTGTAGCGCACCGATTCTGTCACTACCTGAAGGTTCCAATGATTTTGTTGTTTACAGTGATGCCTCCAAACTGGGATTGGGATGTGTATTAATGCAGTGTGGAAAAGTTATTGCTTATGCTTCTAGACAACTGAAGGATCACGAAAGACAGTATCCTACGCATGACATGGAACTTGCAGCAGTTGTTTTCGCGCTAAAGATTTGGAGACATTATCTGTACGGTACTAAATGCCAAATTTATACAGATCACAAGAGTCTCCAACATCTTTTTGATCAGCGAGAACTGAATATGAGACAAAGAATATGGTTAGAATTGGTGGACGACTATGACTGTGAAATTCTCTATCATCCGGGAAAGACGAATGTAGTAGCTGATGCACTGAGTCGTCAAGAGAGGAGCGGAACAATAAAGGCTATTGCACTACGAGCTAAACTTCTACCTAACATCTTTGACGAATTGAAGAAGTGTCAAGTAGAAGCCTTTCAAGAAGAACACTTGAAACCAGAACGGTTAGTGGGTATATCAACATCACTCGTAAAAGATGATCGTGGGTTACTGTGTTTGGAAAACAGAATTTGGGTGCCTCGTCTGGGTAATTTACGTGATCGAGTACTTCAAGAAGCTCATCAATCTCGTTTCTCTATTCATCCAGGTACTAATAAGATGTATAAAGATCTACGACAATTTTACTAGTGGCCGGGAATGAAAAGAAGTATTGCTCAGTATGTGGAAGGTTCATCCACTTGTAAGAAAGTAAAGATTGAACATCAAAAGCCTTTTGGTCAGTTGCAACGTTTAGAAATACCTATGTGGAAATGGGATCAGATTACTACAAACTTCATCATGAAACTACCAAAGACTCCGAAAGGGTTTGATGCCATTTGGGTAATCGTTGACAGATTATCAAAGTTTGCTCACTTTCTACCGATAAAAGAAACCTATTCATTAGAAAGACTAGCCAAACTATATATCGATGAAATAGTAACCCGACATGGAGTTCCAATCTCGATTATTTCTGATCGTGATAGTCGTTTTACTTCAAGGTTCTGGAGAAGTTTTCAAAAAGAAATGGGGGCGCAAATAAAGCTAAGTACAGCGTATCATCCTCAAACTGACGGTCAGAGTGAGCGAACGATTCAGACTTTAGAAGATATGTTACGAGCTTGTATTGTTGATTTTGGGGGATCGTGGGATAAACATCCACCGTTGATTGAATTTGTCTACAATAACAGTTATCATTCCAGCATACAAGCGGCACCATTTGAAGTTCTGTATGGTAGAAAATGCCGAATGCCTCTGTGTTGGAATGAAGTGGGAGAAAAGAAATTAGCAGGGCCAGACATAGTTCAGTTAACTGTGGATAAGATTACTCAAATTCGTGAACGATTGAAAGTGGCACAAGATAGACAGAAAAACTACGCTGACCGATGCCGAAAACCACTAGAATTCCAAGTTGGAGATTTTGTAATGTTAAAAGTCTCACCTTGGAAAGGAGTCATCCGATTTGGGAAACAAGGTAAACTTAGTCCAAGGTACATTAGATCGTTTGCCATTACAGAAAGAATCGGTGAAGTAGCTTACCGGTTAGAACTTCTACCGGAGTTAAGCGGTATCCACAATGCGTTTCATGTTTCAAATCTACGAAAGGGTTTGGTTACACCAGAGCAGGCAGTTTCTCTACCAGATATACAGATTGATGAAAAGCTGAACTTTGTGGAGGAACCTGAAGCCATAGTTGACCGTAAAGTTAAAGTTTTGTGGAATGGAAAAGAGATCAGGCAAGTAAAAGTGCAGTGGAGACACCATAGAGGTCAGGATGCTACTTAGGAATCAGAATCAGAAATTAGAACTAAGTACCCATAACTTTTCACCTAACTGAATTCCGGGACGGAATTCTTTTAAGGGGGAGATGTTGTAATAACCAGGTACGTTATTGGTCTATTTAATTTTTATTATTTTGGTTTAAGGTAGGTTTGGGTAGTTTTGTAAGTTTAAGTTTCTTTAAGTGTTTTATAGAGATATAAGTTAAGGGGTAAGCTTTAATTTTAATTTAGAAGTTTAAGGGTATGTTTTGCCATATAGGAGAAGTTTGGGGTTTGTTTGGTTGATGTGATTAAACTAACCACATCCACCGCCCCATTTCATTTAGGGAGAGTGAGGTGTCTCACTTAGGGACACTTAGAAGAGTTTATGTGTGTGTGTGTGTGGTGCTGTTCACGGCAAAGAGAAAAGAGAGAGAGAGAGTGAACCGAAAGAGAAAAAGAAAGAAGAAGAAGAAGAAGAAAAGCAAGTGATTCAGCTGGAAATTTTAGGAAACAATGTGAAGAATTAAAGGTATTCTTCTTACATAAATCTTCTTCTTAAGTAGCTTGAATTTCTATGAGTTTAGAAATGGGTTTTAGTTATTTTTGATGATTATGAGAAATCTGGATTTATGATTATGTTCTGATAATAGTCTTAAGTATATTTGCATAATTACAGAATCATTCATGGCTTAAATCTATAAATTCTGGGTTAAGTATGAAATTAGTTAGTTGAGACAGTTATGAGTATCGCAGCAATGGGTTGCGATAGTTATGATGTTTGCGATAGTTATGAATGTCGCAACCTTGGGTTGCGACAAGCTCAATGGTATCGCAACAGTTGGTTGCGACAAGAAGTGTATCGCAACAGTTGGTTGCGATAAGAAGGGATATCGCAACAGTGGGTTGCGATAAAATACTGTGTCGCAGTAGTTGATTGCGACAAGTACTGTGTATTGCGACAAGGGGTTATCGCAGCTAGTTGGTTGCGATAAGAGTTGAAAATTTTGGTTTATTTAAGATTCTTAGTCTTTAAGGGAATCATTTGAGGGTAAGAATTAAATAGGTTTATCTAGAGTTCTTAGCTTACAGATAAGTATTATGTGTTTGATTAGTAAAGAGATATTTGTATTTAAATTGTTTCAGATTCTGTGAATTTTGGGTGAAAGATTGGATTGCTTGAGAAAAGCTTGGAAGGGGTTTTGATAAGCAATCAGGTGAGTTTTACTTTAAACCATTTTCAAACTCGAATACGTATATTGATTGGGAATGTGATATATAGTGTGATTATATGCTTATGATTGAAATATAATATATTGAGATGTATATTGTATTTATATGAGCATTACACTACACGAGTGCACGTTGGCCGGACTTAGGACCGGTGGAGTTTGGCTGTACGGAGGGACAACGGAGTTGGCTGTATGTTAGTGCAGAGGAGTAAAATGATTAGTTGACTTGCAACCAACTAATATGGCCATGAGGAAGAATTGTACACAATGCATATGAGTCAGGATTGGTATTCAAATATGTGTTATATATATTGTGTGGGATTTTCTCACTTAGACCAATAGGTCTAACCCTCATTTTGTTGTAAAAATATGTATTCCAGGTCGTGGATCGAGTAAAGGCAAGTGATAGGATAATTTGTGACTTACTTTTGAAGATGTGTGTTTATGAAGATCCATGAAGTGTTTTATATCTATCGTGTTAGTAATTGTTATGTAAATTATTAGCAAAAAAAAGTTTGTACTGAAATATTCATGTAAGCTGAAAGACAAAGGGACCGTAAGTGCTATATGATGTATCTTTTGTTATGAAACAATGTTATGTATAATATGTTACAGGATGTATGTTTGGGAACTGGGTCGTTACACAAGGAGCTGATTATTTAGGTTTTCTTGGCTTTGAATTGCGGACTGGAGTCTAATAATTTCTTGATCACGAGCATCTGAAGCAGCTTTCATAGCAGTCATAGAGAGGGTGAGAATGGCTTTGGAGTCTAGGAAAGACTGAAGCTGAGAGTGTAAGCCAGAGAGGGAACCCTGGATGGATTCCAGTTGGCTTGCTGTGGAGACATATCTGGTGAAGGGAGCTTCATACCTGTGACGAGTAGGTGTAGGAGGGGGGGGGGGGGGGTGGAGCATGGCATGCACGTCGGTGTGGTGTAGGGGGAGCATGCACGTCGGCGGTGGATTGGTGGCGTCGTCGGTAGGGTGTTGCGTCGGTGGTAGGGTGTGGCGTCGGCGGTAAGGAGGCTGTCGGCGGTAGGGAGGCAACCGACAAGGGTGTCGGTGGGAGGTGGTGTCGGCGGAAAGGAGCTGCTGTCGGCGGGAAGGAGCTGTTGGGGTGTTGATCGGCAGCCGATGAGGGTAGCTGAGGGGGTGGGCGTCGGCGGGAGAAGCAGCAGCGTCGGTGGTTCGGCAGCAGCCGACAAGTGGTGTCGGCGGTGGCTTGGGATCGGTGGAGATGCTCTTGATGAAGGTCTCGGTGGTGGTTTTGGAGATGGAGAGATTTTGTTAGATGATTTTAGGAAGTGAGAGTTGAGTTAGGGGAATCTTAGGAAAATTTATAGGAGAAAATAGATGGTAAGGTGAAGGTAGGAAAAAGGTTGAGGGTAGGGTAGAAGTAGGTTGTGTTTGTTGGGATGGAAAGGGAAGGGTTAGGATGAGAAGTAAGTTTGGGTAGGAAATATAATGGATGGTTAGGATGGAGTTGACTTGGATTGAGGAAGGTAAAAGGAAAATATCAGTACTTGAAATTTTTAACTGATAAACTAAAAAATACAGTAATTTTTTTTTAATTTTTTTTAATTTTTTTTCTTTTTCTATTTTTTTTTGATTTTCTAAATATCTAAATTTAACATACCAAGTTCTCCTAGAAGAAACTTGAACCGAGCTTCATCTAGGGGCTTTGTGAAGAGGTCTGCTAGTTAAAGATCGGTGGGGATGAAATGCAACTCAATATCACCTTTGGAGATGTGATCTCTGATAAAGTGATATCTGATGTCAATGTGCTTGGATCTGGAGTGAAGCACCGGATTGTTTGCAATGGCAATTGCACTGGAGTTGTCACACAGTATTGGGACTTGAGAGTAGATTTGATTGTAGTCCCTCAGTTGATTCTTCATCCATAAGATTTGAGCACATCAGCTACCAGCAGCAACATATTCAGCTTCAGCCGTGGAGGTGGAGATTAAGTGTTGCTTCTTGCTAGACCAGCAAACAAGTTTGCCACCAAGGAGTTGGCAGCTTCTAGTAGTGCTCTTTCTATCAACCTTTGATCCTGCAAAGTCAGAATCTGAATAACCCATTAGATCAAAACCTGAGTCTTTGGGATACCAAAGACCCAGATTCATGGTACCTTTCAGATACCGAAAGATGCGTTTAACCGCAACCAAATGGGATTCCTTAGAATTGGCTTGGTAACGCGCAAACAGACAAGTAGCAAACATAATATCAGGTCTACTAGCAGTAAGATAAAGAAGTGACCCAATCATACCTCTAAACTTGGTTACATCAACAGATACACCAGCCGTATCAGCATCAAGTTTTAGAGGTGGTGCCATAGGAGTTTTCATGGAAGAGCAGGTATCAAATTCAAACTTTTTCAAAAGATCACGAATGTATTTGCTTTGGTTTATAAAGATACCTACAGAAGATTGTTTTACTTGGAGACCCAAGAAAAATGTTAGCTCCCCCATCATGCTCATCTCATATTGACTCATCATGAGAGAAGCAAACTCATCACACAGTGATTCATCGGTGGCACCAAAAATGATGTCATCCACATTAGTTTGAACAAGAATAAGATTACCTGGGTTTTGTTTGATGAAAAGGGTGTTGTCAATCTTACCCCGAGTATACTTGTTCTTCAGAAGAAAGTCAGCTAGAGTGTCATACCACCCACGAGGAGCTTGTTTAAGGACATAGAGAGCCTTATCCAATCTGTACACATAGTCAGGATGAGATGGATCTTCAAATCCAGGAGTTTGCTTCGCATAGACTTCTTCAGCTAGTTCTCCATTCAGGAATGCACTCTTGACATCCATCTGCAAGACTCTGAAATTCTTGTATGCAACATGAGCAAGGAAAATTCTGATTGCTTCAAGTCTGGCAACTGGAGCAAACGTTTCGTCATAGTCAATTCCTTCTTCTTGCCTATACCCTTGAGCAACCATCCTAGCTTTATTCCTGATGACAGTGTCTGCTTCATCCATCTTGTTTCTGAAGACCCACTTGGTTCCTATGATTGTTTTTCGGGGAGGACGAGGAACCAATCTCCAGACCTTGTTTCTTTCAAACTGAGAGAGTTCTTCTTGCATGGCAGTGATCCAACATGGATCAGCTAGAGCTTCTTCAACCTTCTTAGGCTATAAAAGGGACAAGAAGTTCACATAGAGACAGATATTGCCTACCCCTCTTCTGGTTTGGACACCAGCCTGTTGATCACCAATAATTTGATCAATTGGATGATCCTTGGTCCATTTTATAGCAGGAGGCAAAGCTGGAGGATAGGAAGGTTGAGCATGAGATGTAGAAGGTAGATCTTCAGGATGGAAGGATGGAAGGTCAGGTGGATTTGATGAAGAAGGGATATTTGAGGGATGAGAGAGACCGGTGTTTTGAAGAGAATTTTGATTTAGGGAAGTTTGGATCGGCAGAGGATTTTCTTCTTGGTTTGAGGATGTGGAAGGGTTATTGTCTTGAGAGGTAGGATTTTGAGGAGAAGGTATGGGAATAGTTGGGTTAGGTGGAAAAGGAGAAACATCACCAATGCAAGAGGTGATCCAACTATTTAATTCATCATCATCTGAAGAAAGGGATGATACCTTGAGGTCATCAAACTTGACATGTATTGATTCATCAATACATTTTCTCTGAAGATTGTGGACTCTAAAAGCTTTGGAGGTGAGAGAATAACCCATAAAGATGCCTTCATCTGCTTTAGGATCAAACTTGCCCAAGTTCTCTCTGTCATTTAAAATATAGCATACACACCTAAAGACATGAAGAAAGCTGATGTTTGGTTTCCTACCATAAAAGACTTCATAGGGAGTCTTATTGTGTCTTTTTACAATGATGGACCTATTTTGGGTAAAGCATGCAGTATTAATTGCCTCAGCCCAGAAATAGGTCGGCAGGTGAGATTCACTCAGCATGGATCTGGCAGCTTCACACAACGTCCTGTTCTTTCTCTCCACCACACCATTTTGTTGTGGAGTCCGTACAGCTGAAAAATTCTGAGAGATGCCCTTCTCAGTGAAGAAGTCATCCAAAACACTATTTTTGAATTCAGTGCCGTTGTCACTCCTTACTGATCTCACCACCTGTCCATTCATCACTTCAGATCTTTTGATGAACTTTATGATTTTTTCAGAAGTATCACTTTTATACCTGAGAAAATATACCCAAGTGTAACGTGTAAATTCATCAATAATAACAAGAATGTACCTTCTTCCTCCAAGGGTTGGAGTGCTGACTGGTCCACACAGATCCATGTGTAGCATCTGAAAAGGTTGAGAAATGGAGAAGCATTGCTTTGATTTGAATGAGGATTTTGTGAACTTTCCCTTCTCACAAGCAGCACACAACTTTTCTTTTACAAAGGCCAGCTTTGGCATTCCAGACACGAGCTCTTTAGAGGATAGAGAGTTCAAGGTCTTGAAGTTGAGGTGAGAGAGACGCTTGTGCTAGAGCCAACTGATCTTGGCAGCGTTTTCAGAGACAAAACAGATATTTGTTCCAAAGATGAACTATGTCCCATGTCTATAACATAGACATTTTCTTTTCGGTACCCGGAAAGTACGGCTTTCATGTCTTTGTCAACCACCGTGCAAATGGACAGTTCACCCGAGATCACACAGCTGGCTTATGCTCATGAGGTTGTGCATCAAGCCTTCAACATAAGCGACTTTATTAAAGGTGACAGAACCATTTGAAAGAGTTCCGTAGCCTTTAGTACTGCCTCGAGAATTATCGCCAAAGGTAACAGATGGTCCTTTAGCAGTCACGAAGTTAACAAGAAGAGATTTGTTTCTAGTCATGTGACGTGAATATCTACTATCCAGATACCAGATCTGTTGATGTCCATAAACCTGCAGTCACAGAAAAATTAGTTCTTTGGTACCCATTTGGAGATGGGTCCTTTTGGGTGAGAAGAAGAAATAGAGTGATCTTTGGATGAGTTCATGTCCATTCTTTCAAGAGGACAATCTTTAGCCACATGAAAAGTGTCACCACAATTATAACATTTTCTATAGATAAAAACCTTTTTAACATTATGACCACTTTCCTTGTTTTGACCTTTCACATTGATTTTTATGATCTTGGCTGAAGAGGATGAACCAAGAAGTGTGGTCCCTAGAATTCCTTTGTAAGGATTGAGGGTTGGTGAATGACATGATTCTTTGGAATTTGACTTTTTCAAAAGCACAGATCTAGGAATGGGAAAGGTGGAAGAGTTACGAGAATATTTCTTTGGAGTTTTTCTTTTGGGATGGAAATCGACAACTGATTTCCCTTTGTCAGAAGTGGAAAATCTGTTTGAAGGAGGTTGAGGTTCTCTCTTAGGGATCTTTGAAGGCTTAGGTTCAGAGGAAGAGGCTTCATCTATGTGTAAGGATTTCATCAGCTCATGAACAGGTTTGGGAAGGTCATTAGAGCCTTGGGCTTCTTCAACTTCAGAAGTTGAGGCATCACCTTTAGCTTTAATGAACATCCCAAACTTCAAGGCTTCAGAAAGCTCAACATAGTTCATTGAATGAGTATCACTTGAATGGTGTTCAGAGGACTCATAGAAATGAGGAAGCACAAAGGAGGTTGAAGCATGAACATTTGAGGAGGAATCAATGTCTATTTTGCCAAAGCCAAGTCCAGATTTGTCATCACAGTTCATTTGGTCTTTAAAAATCTTTTCCAAATTCTTAGAAGAGTTAGTCCATTTTTTCACAGTTTATTGTTCCTCCTTAAGTCTTGTGAACAATTTATTTTTCTCTTTAGCAAGTGTAAAGTTTATGGTTTTCAGATCTTCAAGCTCAGCTTTGATTTTGTCAAAATGTTTTAGTTGAGAAGGACATATTTGAAGTTGAGAAGAAAGAGATTTTATCTGAGCATTTGCCTTTTTCTTAGCATCTTTAGCATCATGGAAGTCAACAGTTAAAGAGTCAAATGCTTCAACCTTTTCAGCATCAGTAAGAGAGTGAAAGGGATGTACCTGAGTGGATGAGGAAGAGCATCCTGTTGAGACTAGAGCAAGAGTGGAAGGAGTTTCCTTACCGTCATTGATGTCATCAATCTTTGCCATGAAACAAATATTGGCTATGTCCTTATCACTGTCAGATGTGGGTTCATCTGCCCAGTCATGAGAATCAGCCAACAGACCCTTTCCCTTTTTGGAAAGAATTTCATTTCTCTCTTTCTCTCTTTTGTATTTAGCCTTGTACTTTTCAGCACGTTCAGAGTTCACAGAGGAAAAAGATTGGCCAAATTTTTTAGAGGAAGAGAAATTTGAATCAGGTCTGGATCTGCTAGATTTTGAAAGAGAACGACCAGAGGAAGAGTTCTTAGATCTTTCAGAGAGTTTGCTTCTGCACTCAGAGGCAAAATGACCTTTCTTCCCACATTTAAAGCATTCCTCATTTGATTTATCAGTTGAAGAGTGCTTGGGAAAAATTTGAGAAGATTTTCTAGAAGATTTAGAATTACCATAAGAGAAACGGGATCTTGGTTTAGAGTATCCTGCCAGCATGGCCATGCCATCTGTCAGTTGGTCAACAGAGGTTTCCTCACCTTCATCATCAGCATCACTAAGATATGCCTCCGAATGATCATTGGTATCTTCCTGACTATCATGGTCAGAATCAGAAGGATATGTGATTCTAGGAATGCACATAGATCTTTTGGAAGAGTCACTCACAAGAGCTAGAGAAGAGCTCTTGATGTCTTTAATGACAGACTTCCTTTGGAGCTTGGTTTGTTCAAAGTTAAAGAGAGTACCGTAAAGAACAGTGAGAGGCATATGATCAAGGTCCTTGGTTGTCTTAATGCATGTGCAGATGTTTTCCCAGAAATCAGGAAGACAATCCATAAACTTGCATAAGACTTCCTCATTGTCATAAATGCGACCCAACAACTTAAGATCATTAAGCAGACCGTTAAAACGATTATAGTAATCAGAAAGACATTCTCCTTTTTCATGAGAAAACAGTTCATATTTTCGAACAAGAGCGATCTTTTTGCTTTTTTTCACTTCAGAAGTACCTTCATAAAGAACATACAGGGTGGACCACATTTCCTTAGCAGTAGGAAAGATCACAAGAGAATGATAAATCTTATCAGGCAAATAGAGGGCAATGATGGCTCTGACTTTAGTGTCAAGAGCTACAAGACGCTTGTCTTCATCAGTGTACTTACCGGGGTCCTTTACAATGTTCGTTCTTCCTCATCAGAAGAAGAATCATCACCATCCTCATCTTTGTTTTTGTCATTATAACGATCCCAAACTCTAGGGACAAGAGGTCCTTCATGGAGTATAGTAGGATATCTGCTGTCAACTCCTTCTAGGAAGAGCATCATACCACTTTTCCACAGAGAGAAGTTATTAGGGTTAAATTTTGGTGGTTTGGCTATGGAGGGAGCCATTTTCGTATGATCCAGCATTTGAGTTTTGAGAAGAAACATTGTTTAAAGAAGATGATGAAGCCATTGCAGATCAGATCAAGTTTATTAGATTAAACTGACCTGCTCTGATACCACTTGTTGGTCCCAGCTATGGATTAGCAATGGTAAACAAGTATTGTAGAAGGGGGGGGGGGGGGGGTTGAATACAATACACAAAATTTTTCACTTAATTAATTCTTTATTGATTTAAAATCAAGAATTACACATAGAAAACTTAAAGATTGTTGCGGAACAAAAAAGATAAAATCTGCTCAAACAATCTAACACAAAGCCACACAGAGAATAAGAACAATTGTAAAACACTTAGAAAACAAATGAACTTATGAGAGAGAAAAACGCCAGCACTTGAGAGCTTGAGAGTCTGTAATCTGGTAAGGTTGCTAGGAAGGAGATGACCTCTTTATATAGTGCCTCATGCATTAAATGCATGGACACTTGTCAAGCAGAGCTTGGAGGGCAGGATGGAAGCAGGTCTTCTGAGAAGTACTGGGATGTACTTTTGTCTTTGCTCATTTGTCTTGACACGTTGACCTGTTTGTTGAAGTTGAACTTACTTGAAGGAGATAAGAAATTCAAAGAACCTTTTTCTGATCCTCGGATTATGTCTCTGTCATTGCAAGATATCCTAAATATATTTTGCAGATAAAGTAGAATATACCTGTTGTAAACTCTTGGCCTAAGATCTCTTCAAGATATCTTGAAGAATTCTTTCTTAAGGAATTCTCTGCCGATCATATCTTCAACATCTTCAAGTGATCCTACCGATCATGTCTTCAACATCTTCAAGTGATCCTGCTGATCATGTCTTCAAGATTATCCATGCTCTTCAAGTGTACTAGCCTAAGACCTTAGGAAGTCTCAAGTAGCAGCTTAATCTTTGGTTGAGAAGTCTATCTTCAATCCGCATTGAAGATATACTTCTACTTTGTTTCTTCGGTTGATCTTCGACTTCACCGAACATTTTTATACAATTAAACTTCTTGTAAAGAACCTAAAAATCATTCTAAGTATGAACTGTGTAAAGATGAAAGACTGAGGTCATCTTCAAATCTTAAGTGACCCAACACTGCGTTTAAGCTCGAATTTGAAAACAACGAGTCGGAAAGAGCCCGAATGCTTCTTGCTAAAGCCCGTGAACGTGGAGGAACCGAGAGAGTCTGGATGAAATCAGCCATTGTCGAGAGAGAACTTGGAAACACTAAAGAAGAACGAAAGCTTCTTGATAAAGGTATGATCAAGATACCCTATGGTAAAAAGTCTTATGCAAGAAGTCATATACCCTCCTACAACATATGAGAGAGGGTGAGAGTAGCAAACAAGTAGCAAGATCAGTTTAGGAGAAGCAAGTGGGAAAAACTAATATATGAAGCTAATTGCATTCACTGTATATATAGATTGACACAAATCCCACATTTAAGGTATGATTTTCCCCATATTTTTTATTTATACTCACAAACTTATCATAAGTTTTAGTTTTACTTATTATAAGTTTTAGTTTTAGTTTTACTTTAAGTTTTAGTTTTACTTATTATAAGAAGTTGGAACCTATAAAGTTTGCATCTTGATTGCCTCTTGTATTTTATTCTTAAAATCCTTGTTAAATCTCACATATTGGGAGAAAATGTTTTTTTCCTTCTTTAACTTTAAGTTACAAGCTAGGTTTGATTTTGTGTTGGCTGGAGGGAGATTGAGTACTCTTTCACCTTACTTGAACTGTTTTTTTTTTGAAGTTTACCTACTTGACTTGTTGCCAAATGATGTTTTTTAGAACACAAAAAATATGTTGGTTGTTAGAGCTCAATGTGTTATAACTATATTTCCTTTGCTGTCTAGATGTGGATGATTCAATGTTTTCAAGAAAGAGGAAGTGACATGAAAAATAATGATATAATATTAATAGTAAGATTTTTGTTTTATCTGTTGGAAAAATATATCAACATTTGAAAACCATTAAAAATATGAAGCTCAAGCTCAAGAACATGATAATGACAATGATCCTCGTAGTGCTTTTGAGGTGTTTGATGCACCCAAGAATGGACTCATCTCTGCTAAAGAGTTACAGAAGGTACTCTTGTATTTAGCAATTCTTTGATTCGAAATTGGTGTTAACATTGAAATTGGTCTTAAACTCCCTAATTTAGTCTGAATAGTTGTAATGGTTTCGAATGACCTCAGTTCTTGTGAGTACAATTTGTCTTAATTATTTTAGGTTTCTGTTTGTCATGGTTGACAAGACAAAACCACAAGGGTTGTGGCGTACTGGTTAAGGCCCTGGGGGATGTGGTGGAATATCCCATCTGCTCAGGGTTCTAATCCGGGCGTACACAACAATTGTGGACGCTGAGTTTTAATCAGGGATGATGTCTTACAGTCATAATTTGCCAAGGGATTAGTCTAGGCATAGCCTATGACACTCTTCCCAAAAAAAGGTTGACAAGACAATTTGTACGGTTATTAAATTTACAATTCAAAATTAATTATTATACTTATTAATAATTCTATTTGATGTTTGATGATTAAAGTTTAATTTTTATCGTTATCAATAATTAATTTTTGATGTATGATACCAATAAGTAATAATTAATGTTTGATGTGTGATAATTTTTATGCTTTAGTTTTTTGAAGTATGAAAATTGTTTTTTCATCAACAATTAATCAGATAAACAATCATATTTTGATTAACATCCAATTATACACAGAGTTGCAATGGTATTCGTAAGTATTTACTAGAAAATACTTAGTAAACAATAAAATTTCAGTCAGTACTTACCTAGACCACCCTATTATCAATCGAATAAGCGTATCAAAGAGAATGAGGTCTAGCGCCCCATCGAGAAAGAGCAATAGGTGTAGATTTGATAGTGAGAAAAGCAAGGGCAGCGAGAATGACCGCAGAGAACGAGGCGGGGAAGCTCGCCAACTATTCCAATCCCCAAGAACCTCCGAGTTAGGTTTGATAACATCCCTAAGACGCTTCGCTTACCAAATGTTCAGTCGTTCAAACATGTTAATCTTGAATTTATATATTAGTCTATTTGCAATTCAAAATTTAAGAAAAACATAAAAGTAAAATCGAGGAGGATAAAGAATAGAACAAACATAATTAAAGGTTCGAGTTCTCGGTTTTCAACATCAAGATAATTCGCTGCAACGCACGAGGACATCACTAGTGTATATATATATATATATATATATTCTTTTTAAAGAACGAGATATAAGATAAATAAATAACGGTATACTCACAATTAACATTAAGTTTTATAGAAATAGTTTTTGTATTTTGTGAAAAGCTGATATAAAACAATTCAAAAAAACTTTTAACGATGTTCAAAGTTACAATTCGAATTGTGTTAAACAAAAAATCAAATAGAACAATAATAAATGGAAAGAATGAAATCTGTTATTCTCATCTATCATAAACTTTATAAATATGAAGAAGTTTACAAAGAAATGAAACAGTTATTATATATAGTAAATTCCAATAATACTTGGAAAATATATTTTCAATCACTTCCTTTTAACGATGACACATAATCTTTTAACACTTCCTCTTGTGTTGAGTCAAAAGAGTGATGGTGCATAATTTTTACCTCATTAAAATCTTACATCAAAAAAACAAAACCTAGTGGGAAAATAAACACTTTAGACGAAAGAAAGAGTACAAGGCATCAGTAAACAGTTCCTTTACTTTACTATGTTTCTTGATTCGTACAATAATCAAGAGGTTTAGAACACAAGAAGATTTATAAACCGTTCTCTCACTAAAATCTTGCACCAAGAAACAAAACTAGGGGGAAAAATAAAACATTGGGCGAAGGAAATAGCACAACCCACTTAGGTATGGAATTCCAGCTCCCAACACCTCTTCGTCATCATCCTTTAGACGAAATTAATCTTTCCTTATATCTAACACTTTAACCGATCATGGGAGTGCTAGCCAAATGCGTTTTTGCCATATTATATAGCTTGATCATTTTCCGGATCGGTGGATTAAAATTCCACACACGTGATATCATATCTCAAGTAGATAGACATAACCGAGTTTTTCCAAGATCTATCATCTCAAGTTCAGATTTCAGGTAGCTTGTGGTTTCTCTTATTTCATCAAAAGTGTGTTCATAACATCGACATGTGGACGTACACTGAAAACTGGAACTCGTTTTCCTAAATAAATATGCAAGGGCACAGTTATCGTTCTTATATCATTTCTCAATCAAGTATTCACTTAGGTGGGTATACAACATCCGCCTAGATTGCTTTAATCTATAAAGTGAGTTTTCAATTTTATGGCAAACAAACACACTCCATGGTTTAGAGTTACTTGATTTGGGTAATGTAATGCCATAAAGCACTTTTATATATATCCAAGTCTAGATCCCCATGGAGATATCTAGTAACCATATTTATGAGATGCATTTTCCAGTCCTTCGAAAATAACTAGGCTAATTAATTAGCAGAACGTTATAACATCCATCAACAGAAAGTAAGTCTTCCTGTGATCAATCCAGGGCGTCGTGAGAAACCTTGCGCCAAATGAGAGCCTTATACATTATGACTTAATTATTCTCATTACGCTTCTCTAAAAATTGATTTATATATGTTCTATAGGTTTTACACTTGGTAGGTTAGCACTACCGAACCAAATACTTGTTCATTTTTCAAATAATATAATTATCCTGGATTGCTTTTTTCCATTTACGCCAGTTTGCTCTATTTTGACATTCTTCAAGTGAATGTGGTTCGATGTCGTCGCGCTCTATCATCTCATAAGCAACGATATATGTGAATATATCATATTTGTGTATGTATGATATGTCCATCGACTCATATTCACTCTTGTAAGTCATTTAAGATTTCTTTGATCGTTGGAATCAATTTAACTTCTTAGCATCATCTAATAATGATTCATAGACATAGTTATAAACAAAATTAATCTCATGAGAGGTTTATGTATTGATGATAAATGGTTGTGCCTTACTGATAACTCTAATTTTTAGTTATTATATGCCTTTTATTTTAATATTCTTTTGTCAAATTTAGCCATTTTGCTTCTTAATCAACCATTTTTGGTTTAATCTCTACTTCTGAGAAAAAACAGTTCATTATAGTATCTTTGAACCATTTAGTGTGTTTTACGCTGCACTTTCAAGAATCTATCTGCTGTGGAAACGGGAGTGCCCACACTACTAAACGGAACACTTTTACCTACAAACGTTTCCCTGGGAAATCTGTCGCTAAAGGATAATTCGTCACAAAACCGTCACAAAAGTTGGTGGGTAAATTTTTGGTGGGTAATGCAAATCAGTGACAAATTACCTAGGGATTCTCTTGGTGATCCTTGGGTATTTTCTCGAAAAACATCGGATTCTACCGAACCATTAGTATTTTCTGGGAGATGCCAGGGTAATCACCGACTGAGATTTCCCTGGGTGAATTTTATGGGTAAAAGTCATTTGTTTTGTAGTGTCACCGTCGTGCCGAGAAAAGACAAATCGAGATGCTGAAAATATTAAAGGCAGAAATGCACCCAAAATTCTGGAGTTTGGAATTCAAATCTGTCATAAAAGCTTGTGGCTAAAAGTTAAAGTGTTTGTCTTCTAAAGCATGGCATGATGACTATTTTATTGAAAAGCATGGTACCTAAAAGCATAAAGTAGTCACTCGTGGATAAGTCAATATGCTTAATGGATATTAACTAGAGGGCGATCGATGCTTCTGTCTAGGGATTCAATCTTTACTCAACCCACTTTTGGAAGATTCATTTGTTATCCACAGGAAGGAACTCCGACTTTTGTCTTTGTCCATTTTTGCTTCTACTATATTGTTAGCTCCAATATTCATAATATTAGAAGTATTGAAAAATAGGCTTAAGTAGAAAGACTTCGACAGAAGCTCTGCCGAATGATCACAGAAGTTCTGCGGAGTGCCACAGAAGCTCTGCCGAAGTAAACAAGTAGATCATTCAAGAAACACCAAGACCAAAGAACGAACTACAGAAGTACTGCTCACAGAGGACCGAGCCGCAGAACCTCTGTCACCCATGACAGAGCCTCTGCGGTTTATACTAAAGACTTGGAAGATTTACAAATATCTTTCTACTGTTCCAGGATCCGTTCATCCACTTGTTCCAAGCGTGCCCTGACATCAACTACACGTGTCAAACTCTGATTGGGCTCTGTCAGATTTGGAACATGTGCATTCAATGAACATCGTACCTGCTACTGTTCACCCGATCCTGTCAACTATAGATCAGTCCTTATTGTCTAAAGTATGTCCCCTTTAGGAGTAGTTTAAATAGAAGACTCATGTTGAGTTCTTCTATTAAGCACCACAACCACTTTAACACGCATAATCTTTCACGCAAAACACTAGCACACAATTAACGTCAAATATGTTCTTAGTGTTCTTAATATATATCAAATACAGTAATCTTTGAGATATTCATCTGTTCTTCATACACTGTTTATTTGATATTTTGTGTTGTTTCTATATAAACATATCTGTTAGTTCTTCAAATACGCTCCCGCAACACATTTTATTTGAACTAATAGATTAGATAATCTTTGTTAATCAAATACGGGAACCAACAATTGGTATCAGAGCAAAGCTTGATTTTTTAATCAAGCGATCCTCGTTTAACAAGATTATTGGTAGAAACGTGGTCTGATTTTAACCTATTATTCATTCCTTCAAACAGATTCTGTTTTTCAGCCATTTTCGATTTATTCGATATTTGGTAAAACAAGAAACTGTTTCTTTCGTTAAAACTCCATTAAAGTGCACTATTGTCGGTGATTGAATCATTATTCATTTGTCTCTAGATTTCTCAAGTAACAATGTCTAGAATAAAATTCTGTGGTGATGCTGATTCTCATTATTATTCGAAACTAAGTACAAATTTTCGCAAGATAATTCCTACTCTTGAGAAAGAACTAGATGAAAGGAACAAGAGCATTCTTAGTGATTCAGAAAAAAATTATCAAGCTAGAAGAGGCAGGTAAACTCTTAACCAATGAGAATATTGAACTGAAAAGGAAATTATTTGAGTCTGAAAAGTTTTGTGACAAGGAGAAAGAGAAGTTTGAGGAAGTTAAGACTGTTATTGAATAAGAGAAGAAACGACTTGAACTTAAATGTTTAAGTTTTTCTAAACTGATTTCTGATTTTGAAAAACTTGTGATTTGTGAAAGAGAGAAGATTGAAAAGGAGAAAACTACTTTTGAAACAAAATCTATGGAGCTTTCTTGCAAAATCTCAGAATTACAGAAAACTCTTGAAAAAGAGAGGAACGAGTCTGATTTTGAAAGAAAAGAATCTGAACAGTTGAAGGTTCAAAGATTTCAAGAATTAAGTCAAAAAGATGACTTTGAAAGAGAAAGAAGGATTTTTAAAACCGAAATATCCAAACTGACAAAGAGACTCTCTGATTTGTCAACTGAGATCATGTTGGAGAAGAGATGTAAATCTGATCTCCAAAAGAAGTTTGATTTGAATCTTAAAGAAAAGAATAATTTAGCTAAAAGGCTCAAGGAATTTGACTTTGCAGACTCAAATTATTCACTTAAAACAACTTCAAGCTCAATAAAAATAAAAAGTTTAACAAAAGGGTTCATTAAGCCAAGAATATTTTCAAAAATTCAGACCTCCAAAAAATTCAGACCTCCACTTCTAAATTTTTCCATGATCATAGGCTAGACAACATAGTTAATCAAGCTTTTAGAAGGGTAAAAATGGTTTGGATAGTGAAAGGCTCTACTCTTGTTCAAAATACTCAAAAGCTATTCATTTCTGGTGTGTATAACAAGTTCAACAAAGCATGTCATGAAAATTCTAACAAAAAAGGACCCATGTGGATATGGGTACCTAAAACTCTCTGATTGTCTTGCAGAAGCAGTATGTGCCAATCTGGTATCTAGACTCCGGATGCTCGAGGCACATAACTAGCAACAGAGGTCTTCTGTCCACGTTCAAAGAAAAACTCGATGGACCTATGACCTTTGGAGACAAGAAGGGGTACATTAAAAACGATGGAGTCATAAACAAAGTTCTTGAAATGAGTGACATGAATTAACATCTGACGATACTCACAGAACCTCTGACACACTTATGTTCTATACTTCACATTTTAAAACCAAGCATGAGTCAAGGGGGAGCAATAGGAGACCTAACTTGATCTACAGAGGTTGATTAGATCAAGGGGGAGCAATAGCAGACCTTGCTTAATCTACAAAGATTTATAAGTCAAGGGGGAGCCAAGGAAGAGATGACATCTACAGAAGAAAAGAACTTTGCCGGACAAAGAAGAACAAAAAGGTTGGTATCTCGTACAAATTCTTTTTGAAAATAATTTTCTAGGACACAAACTTCTAAATATGCTCTAGAAACATTATTAAAAACATTCCAAATAAAATTTGATTAAAAAGAATAGTGAGCTTTCCATTATTAGAAATTTAAGGTCATAGAGCCTCTACTAAGTCCAATAGAGGTTCTGCAGGCAAAAGCTCTATGATCATAAATCAATAATCTTGGAAACTCTGTCGATCACCTTGGGTGTCCATTTCAAAAAGAATCATCGCGTATAAATGCACTGCAACAGAAGTCAATGGTTACAGAGTTATTCCCACAATAAAGAACTTCTGTAGACCATCACTTGTCTAAAAAGACTTTGCTGCATAAAACTTCTTTTCAAAAACAATTTTCTAGGACACCAGCTTTCAAATAGGTCCTAAAAACATTGTTAAAAACAATCAAAAACCTGGATGATCAAAATTTTTTATAAATTGTTAGATATGAGAAATTTCTTGTTGGTCCCGAAGGCCTATACAAGTTTGTAGAAGGGGGGGTTGAATACAAACACACAGATTTTACTTTTCTAAATTGTTTATTGATAAATCATTAACAATTTACAGCTTGTTGCGGAAACAAGATTAAGGATAAACCTAAATCTAAACAAGTTGGAACACTAAGGTTTCTTGCACTAAGAAAGATAAGGAAATTACTAATAATAACCTATCTTGAGATAAGAGATATGAACTTGTCCAGAGTTAGCAAGTTACTTCAAAATGAAGTGAGTTCATCTCTTTATATACTGCATGCATTTAATGCAAGTCAGTATATACTTTACACGTGTCATCAGCTGGTTGGTTGCATGTCATTGACCTTGGTTGACAACCTTAGTAGTCGTAAGGATGAACAGTGTAGTATCAGAGTGGTTGTACGATTTCAGATATTCGGAGGTTCTTTTCTGACATTTCGTACGGAGGCATGCAAGGGTGGTTAAGACAAAAGTACTTTGTACGGAGGACTTCATGATCAACTTTCGTTGATTCAGCGATTATCATCTACTATTCAGCAGATGATAAAGTTCAGCGATAGCTGAGGTCTTGTACTTGATACTTCACGTTGAGTGGACAAATCTGAGTCTTCGTTGATCCGCATCAGTTCATTAGGAGACTTGTCGCTGGTTCTTGAGCTTGATCTTCGACTTCAGCGTAGAACCTTTGTTGACGTGAAACTTGTCTTCAGGGATCATAAGTAAACAACTAACTTATCAGCGATCATCATAATGACTGAACAGACTCAGAGCATTTATGGTGAACAGTGTTCGCTGAATGTTTAATCTAAAAAGCGAGAGTTCCTATCAGCGGTACTGGAAGATCTTAGTACTTATCAGCGATAGTGAAACTCTGATACATATTGTTTACTTACAATTTTCACTAAGTATATAAGAGAGGGTCATTATCAAATCACTGAGGGTTTGGATCAACAATCTCCCCCTATTTGATTATGACATAGCAACAAAGAAAATTGCTATTTTAATGAAAACATAAGGATAAAAAGAACTCATAAAATATTTGTCCCTTTTACTGTTTTCTGGGATCTTTTCAGTACTGATGGAGTAAAGTACATTCGCTGAAATCTTTCTTTAAAATATTGAATCAGGTTACAATGAAAAACATAAAGATTACAAGTACAAGCGAAATAATTTACAAGTACAGAAGGATAACTGATACAATAGAGAAAAAGGAGATTATATCAGTTTTCAAAAGGTTCTTCCTTAATGAGAAGTTCATCAAGGGTCGTCTTTTCAGTGGGGATCATCCAGTCAGGGACATTTACTCCTTGATTCTTTAACTTCAGAGCAGCTTCAAAAATCAAGGGTTTCAGGTGTCTAGCTTTGATGTCGCGTCTGACTTCACACCAGTATACGAGATCTCTGAGTTGTTCGATGGGAGCGATTTGGAGCTCAGAGACACGTTGAAAGTGATGATTTCCATCATAGTCTAAGAAGAATATACCATATGGATCACTTACCACTGTGCCAGGGATGAAGGTTTCTCCAGGTGGTAGGGAGGTGTCAAGCATTGAAAGATCAGCATCAGGACCAAGAACTTCAGCACGAGAGAAACCAATACCTGTTTCATTTCGAATGATTGGATCTGAATCAGAAACTTTCTTCTTCTTAGCAGAGGCTTTCTTCGGTTGAGGAAGAGTAGGAGGGATATCCACAGCAGATGAAAGCAAGTCGATCTGTTTGTTTAAGATCATCTCAACATGGCTTTTGAATTTTGAGCGTGATCCCTGAATGGCTAATTTTGTTTCTAACCATTCAGAGAGACCAAACTTTTCTAATGAAGCAGCATAGAAGGTTTGCTTGGTTTTGTCATCTCTGTAGAAATCCACTTCAACAACAGGAACATCAACGAACATTTTTCCTCTGATGTTGGCTTTGATTATCTTGGATGGTCTTGATCGATAAGTCAGCATTTGATTAGCCCATTCCAAGGTTGTATCAGAGACCTTTGTCTTTTCTCTAACGATTTCTTGAGCATTATCCCAGAGCTGACGTTGAACATCAATGGGAACTCTTTTCAGCTTGGGGTCTTTGATTGATCGTTGAGTAAGCTTTATAGCGTATTCTCTGTCTTTTTCTTCTGCTTCCTTTCTTTCAGCGATGAGGCGTTCATCTCTGAGGTGTTCCTTGTATTCAACTTTTGAAATTCTGAACTTTGGAGGAACAGAAGGTAGTTGATCACGCCTTAGAATGATTCGCTGATCCTCGAATCGCTTTATTATTTCTTCTCTTTTCTTTTGATCATCTTCACTTAGCTTTTGAGGAGCTGAAGAAGGTCTGTTTCTGTGCGAGAGGGGTTGTTCTTCTGGTTCATCAGTCTCAGAGATCAAATCCAAGACTGGGATTATGTCTTCAGCGGCAGCTGGAATTATTGGTGAAGTCGCAGTTGTAGAGCCTTCAGCGATATCCTAAAACAGGGGAGAGGACTAGCTGAAACGCAGCGATCTTACTAATAAGAACTGGGTAGAAGAACATGGGTAGAAAAGATAGAAAAAGATTGTGGATGTGTAGAGAGGTTGTTGAGTAGAGAACTGATTGTGTAGATATGTTCAGGGAAGGAATATAAGTAGAGTTTAGTGTACTTGACAAACCGGCTTTTCAAGCAAGATCGCCAGATTTTCATCTTCAGCGAGGCCTTTGCCTTTGCTTTTCTCAGCGCCAGAGGCTGAGGGCTTTGTCTTTGTCTTCTCCCCTGAAGGTTCTTTTATTGAGATTCCCTTAAGAGCTTTGATCCTTGGGGCAGGTTTGACGATAAAGAAATCATCGTCATCTTCATCATCATCATCATCCTTCCTTGGAGAGGAGGATGGTTCATCTTCAGGGATGTCGATGTCTTCATCTTCTTCAGCTTCGGATTCCTCAGCATCTTCTTCGAGTTGCTCCCCCTCAGATACAGAGGCGAGCTTCTCGGTTCCCTCAGGGTTTTCATCTCCCTGAGGTCCAGCGGTTAGATCTTCATTCCTCTCTCCCCTGATAGATTCATCATGGGAAAGGTCTTCAGCGCTCTTCTCAAGATTTTCAGCGCTCTTTTCCCTGGTATGTTCAGCGCTCTTCTCCCCCTCTTTCTCATGATTGGGGGAGGAATGAGTAGACTCAGCATTGGTGTTATCTCTGTCTTCTGGGCCAGAGATTTTCACACAACCTTCAAGCTTTGCTATTCTGTCTTCTAGGCCAGAAATAGCAGGCGTGATTTTCTTCAGCTCTGTGCGATCCGCCGCTGTGAAAGATTCCAAAATAGGGGTAGGGGCAGGAGCAGGAGCTGGATTATTTGCCTTGTTGACCAGCGTCTCGATCATCGTCTTCATAGAACTAACGTCGGTCTTTACAGAGCGTAAGTCAGTCTTGACCGCTGACATATCACCCTCGAGTTTTCCAACCGATGTCTTCAGCGTTGTTACTTCGCTGGACACGGTCGAAACTGAGCTTTTGAGGCTGGTGTAGTCAATGTAGATGTCAGAGAGCACCTTGGAAAAATCGGCGAGAGTCTTATCAAGTCCCTTGATGTCTTCAGTGGAAGCTTTCTTCTCCACCACCGTTGTCAGCTTTGTCAAATTTTCTTCAGCGTTTGTTACAGCTGTAGAATTGTTGGAGAGTGTGGTGGTGAGACTGGTCAGCTTTGTTTCCACAGACTTCAGCATATCTTTAACATATTTTCCCTGATTTATAAAAGTTCCTTTTTCAGTTTGCTTAATCTGAAGACCAAGGAAATATGTTAGTTCACCCATCATGCTCATTTTATACTCATCTTTCATTCTATCAGCGAAACGAGTACAAAGCTCAGGGTTAGTAGAACCAAATATAATGTCATCAACATATATTTGAACTAAAATGATATGACCTTTCACTTTTCTAAAAAATAAAGTTTTGTCAATCTTACCTCTCTCAAATTTTTCAATATGGAGATAAGTAGAGAGAGTATCATACCATGCACGAGGAGCTTGCTTTAAGCCATAAAGTGCCTTGTCCAGTTTATAAACGTAACCTGGACGCTTAGGATCTGAGAATCCTGGAGGTTGTTCCACATACACTTTTTCATTCAGCTTTCCATTTAGAAACGCTGACTTAACATCCATCTGATGTACAGTGAAGTTTTTGTGTACAGCATATGCTAAGAAAAGACGAATAGATTCAAGTCTTGCTACTGGAGCAAAAGTTTCGTCATAATCTATGCCTTCCTCTTGCCTGTATCCCTGAACAACAAGACGAGCTTTGTTGCGAGTTACAGTACCATGTTCGTCCAACTTGTTTCAATAGACCCATTTAGTGCCTATCACCGTTTTGTCAGTTGGTCTACGAACGAGTTTCCAAACTTTGTTTCTTTTGAATTCAGTCAGCTCTTATTGCATAGCGCTGACCCAGTTTGGATCTCTGAGGGCATCATCTATTTTCTTGGGTTCATTTAGAGAAATAAAGTTAACAAATAAACAAATATTACCTGCACTTCTACGAGTCTGAATACCAGCGTTGGGATCACCAAGAATTTGATCGATTGGGTGATTTACAGTCCATCGCTGAGCAGGAGCATACGTCGCTGATTCAGTCTGAACTGGAGAAACTGAAGATGAGGCTTCAGCTACTTCTGGATTATCAGCTAAGAGAGGAATGTTTGCATTTGTCACTTCATTCACTGATTGCTGAGAAATAGACGGAATTTCTGTGGCATTTGGATCAACTGCAGGTATAGTGTTTATAGGAACAGCTGAGACCCAAGATGTTTCAGCTTCACTACTCTGCATATCTGGAATGATAGTAGGACCATCATTTTCTACGGTATGAGCATGAGGAGTGGGAACTTCTTCTGAATCACCAAGATGAGAAAACATCCATTGATTCAGTTCTTCAGTATCAGCGTTCGGTTTAGAGTTCGCTGAACGGGATTCGTCAAACGTGACGTGAATAGTTTCTTCTACAGTTTGTCTTCTACAGTTGAAGACTCTAAAGGCTTTGGAGACTGAGGAGTATCCAAGAAATATTCCATCATCAGCCTCAGGATCAAACTTTCCAAGGGCATCTCTGTTGTTCAGTATGAAACACTGACATCCAAAGATGTGAAGAAAGCTGATTGAAGGCTTTCTCCCATGAAAAAGTTCATAGGCTGTCTTTTTGAATCTTTTAACTATCAGCGACCTGTTTTGCGTAAAACAAGCAGTGTTGACAGCTTCTGCCCAAAACTGAGTAGGCAGGTGAGAATCGCTGAGCATTGAACGTGCAGCTTCAATAATTGTTCTATTTCTTCTTTCAGCGACTCCATTTTGTTACGGTGTTCTCACTGACGAAAAGTTGTGAGAAATACCCTTACTCTCAAGGAATGAATCAAGAGAACTGTTTTTGAATTCAGTTCCATGATCACTCCTTATTGAGCGAACAGTCATATTGTTCAGAGTTTCCATCTTCCGAACAAAGGTGATGAGTTCTTCAGGGGTGCCACTCTTAGAACGGAGAAACATTACCCATGTGTAACGAGAAAATTCATCAACTATGACCAGCGTATATTTCTTTCCAGCGATGGATTGTTTGTTAACGGGGCCAAACAAATCCATATGGAGTAGTTGTAGAGGAGATGATACTGAGGAGACTTGCTTTGACTTGAAGCTTGCCTTGGTCTGCTTCCCTTTTTCACACGCTGAACATAAAGACTCTTTGGCGTATGAATGCTGAGGTAGACCAGTGACTAACTCTTTGGAGGAAAGAGTATTCAGTGTCTTGAAATTTAGATGTGAGAGCCTCTTGTGCCATAGCCAGTTGACATCAGAAGATGCCTTTGAGAAGAAACATGAGTTCTCAGTGGTTGTTGAGTCCATGTTTATTACATAAACATTTTCCAAACGATAACCGCTGAGAGCTATCTTCTCCTTTTTGTCAGAGACAAAGCAGGATTCCTTGGTGAAAATCACTTTGTTATCCATGTCGCAAAGCTGACTGATGCTCAGAAGATTATGCTTCAGCCCTTCAACATATGCGACTCTTAGTACCATTTGAATGTACACCATACCCTCAGGTGTGTCCTTTTCCATTTCCACCGAAAGTCACAGAGGGACCCTTCTCTTCCTTGTATTCAGCGAGCAGGTTTTTCTTTCTAGTCATGTGTCTAAAGCATCCGCTATCGAGATACCAGATACCCTTCTTAACCTGCATTTACAAAGGAAGATTAGTTTTGCTTGGGTACCCACTTAACCATGTATACACGTTTGTCAGTGGAAGTAGTTGGAATGGAAGGTTCAGCGGTCTTCGCAGCATTTGAAGATTCAGCTTTGTCTTTCTTCACTTTGGTTAATTTCTTAACCTCAGTGGTAGGAGTCACCTTGACCTGATTTTCACCAGGGTTGGTCTTCTTTGCCTTGGGGGCAATCTTCACCTTAGCTATCTTTTCAGCTTTGGTGGCTGTGGGGCACTTACTAGCAATATGATCGGTAAGTCCACAGTGATAACATTTCCTATAACTAAAAGTAGTTCTAGGACCACTTGTATGCTGAGCTTTTAATTTTGAATTAGGAGTGCCAGCACCAAGTAAGCTATTGGCTTTAGAAATGGGACGAACATTCAGTTCTTCAGATTTCTTACCAAGGATATCCACTCTGAGTCTAGGAGTAGATCGCTGAATAGATCCAGAGATCAGCTTTCTAGATCCAGAGGGGTAGGTCACTGAGGCTTTAGAAGCATTCAGCTTTGGTACTAAGGTACCCTTCTGAGGATTTTGATAAATAACAATTCCTTTACCTTTGTCTTTAGAGACAGAGGTAGGTTTTGAATAAACCATTTTCTCCTTACCTTTTGAGGAGGTAGGAGTTTCCTCAGGGATTGGTGTAATGGACGAGGAGCACTGAGATGATGAAGTGTCAGCGACTGAGGATACGAACGTTCCAAATTTAAGCATTGAACGTTCAGTGGTTGGTTTTGGAGTATCATATTTATAACCCAGACCACGTTTATCACTCAGAGGAATCTGAGCCTTAATTATCTCAGTGATCTTTGTTGAAGAATTACACCATCCTTCAACAGTAGCTTGTTCAGCTTTTAATGCAGCGATAGCTTCTGCTCGTTCGATTTTGACTAGCTGATTTAAATAGACTTGATCTTTAAAATCATCTTCAATTTTAGAAAGCTTTTCTATTTGAAGGTGGCAGTTTTTAAGCTTTTCAGCGAGATCAAGATTTTGGGTTTCAACCACAGCTTTGCCGTTCACGGCTTCGTATAAACTTCTAGTCAATAGATCGATTTTACGGAGACTATCAGCTTCATCAATATTTACAATATTGGTAAAGAAAGAAGGTGATACCTGAATGGCAGATGTTGAAGTGGAGGGAATGTCTGAACTTTCTTCCTCTTCTTCAATCTTGGCCATGAGACATTGATTTGCTTCATCATCTTCAGAATCAGATGATGAGGCTTCTTCATCAGAAGCAGCCCAATCATAGTCAGCCATCAGGCCTTTTCCTTTCTTCTTAAAGCTTTTCAGCTTTGCATACTTCTCCTTCAGCTTTGAGTATTTGTCATCTTTATTCCTTGGAACAAAGGATTTCTTTGTAAAAGCTGAAGGTCTCATGATTTTCTTTGACCTGCACTCGTTAGCGAAATGACCTGTCTTTTCGCAGTTGAAACAAGTAACAGTAGCCTTATCAACAAAAGCTGATGATTTAGGCTTGTCAGTTATGGAAAGAGTTTTGTTCTTTCTAAACATTTTCTTCTTGGCGAATCTCCTGAACTTTTTAGTTAGGAGAGCCAAGGATTCATCATCATCTGAAGAATCAGAATCTGATGACCTTTCAGAGTTACTCTCTAACTCAGTGATAGTGACCGAGGGTCGCTGAGTAGAAGGTTCCTCTGAGAATAAAGCAACAGGGGTGCTTTTGGAATCTTTTACAAGATTCTTCTTAAGATGGCTAGATTGCTCATGATTCAGCAACGTGCCATATAAGGTAGCAAGGGTCATTGATCTTAGATCCTTTGATAGCTTGAGACACATGGAATAATTGTCCCAGCTTTCAGGTAAACATTCTAGAAACTTTGTCAGCACTTCAAAGTTAGAATATTCCTTACCAACAGTTTTTAGATCTATAATTAAACAATTAAAACGTTGGTGAACTTCAGAGAGAGTTTCATTTTTACCAGAAATGAAGCTTTCGTATTGTCTTACCAGGTTGATCTTTCTTGAGTCCTGGACTTCAGACGTTCCTTCATACTGAACACATATTGTGTCCCACATGGCTTTTGATGACTTCAGGTTCATGACGGAATGGTAGACTTCGTCAGGAAGGGCCATGGATAGTATGGATCTGGCTTTTGTATCTATAGCCACTTTCTTCTTATCTTCGTCGGTCCACTGATGGATTTCTTTAGGAATCAGCCTTTCTGGAATAGCAGGTCTATTTGCAGTGGCTGGAACTAAAGGATCAATTGTTACAGGGATGTGTGGGCCGTTCTCAAGATAGTAAGGTATAGTAGGGTCTACACCTTCTAAGAAGAGTGTCATCCTATTTTTCCACAAGTTGAAGTTGTCTCTGGAAAATCTAGGGGGTTTTGCAAGAGAACCATTGTCTATATAATTTGTGTTTGTGTGGGAGGCCATTTTCAGATAATAGCAAGGAAGTGAAATATCTTAGATTAGATCTTGTTTATGAGATTAAACAAATCTGCTCTGATACCACTTGTTAGTCCCGAAGGCCTATACAAGTTTGTAGAAGGGGGGGTTGAATACAAACACACAGATTTTACTTTTCTAAATTGTTTATTGATAAATCATTAACAATTTACAGTTTGTTGCGGAAACAAGATTAAGGATAAACCTAAATCTAAACAAGTTGGAACACTAAGGTTTCTTGCACTAAGAAAGATAAGGAAATTACTAATAATAACCTATCTTGAGATAAGAGATATGAACTTGTCCAGAGTTAGCAAGTTACTTCAAAATGAAGTGAGTTCATCTCTTTATATACTGCATGCATTTAATGCAAGTCAGTATATACTTTACACGTGTCATCAGCTGGTTGGTTGCATGTCATTGACCTTGGTTGACAACCTTAGTAGCCGTAAGGATGAACAGTGTAGTATCAGAGTGGTTGTACGATTTCAGATATTCGGAGGTTCTTTTCTGACATTTCGTACGGAGGCGTGCAAGGGTGGTTAAGACAAAAGTACTTTGTACGGAGGATTTCATGATCAGCTTTCGTTGATTCAGCGATTATCATCTACTATTCAGCAGATGATAAAGTTCAGCGATAGCTGAAGTCTTGTACTTGATACTTCACATTGAGTGGACAAATCTGAGTCTTCGCTGATCCGCATCAGTTCATTAGGAGACTTGTCGCTGGTTCTTGAGCTTGATCTTCGACTTCAGCGTAGAACCTTTGTTGACGTGAAACTTGTCTTCAGGGATCATAAGTAAACAACTAACTTATTAGCGATCATCATAATGACTGAACAGACTCAGAGCATTTATGGTGAACAGTGTTCGCTGAATGTTTAATCTAAAAAGCGAGAGTTCCTATCAGCGGTACTGGAAGATCTTAGTACTTATCAGCGATAGTGAAACTCTGATACATATTGTTTACTTACAATTTTCACTAAGTATATAAGAGAGGGTCATTATCAAATCACTGAGGGTTTGGATCAACATTTCTTGTCTCAGAGCCTCTGCTGGCTCTGACAGAGGTCCAAAAACCTCTGTAAAGGAGTTTCTATACTGATAATTTATCGATCCTCTCCATGGAATTTTCAACCATTTTTAGTCAAGGTACAACCTACAGAGGAAAGAAAAAACAAGGTTTTCAAATCACAGAGCCCACGCGCCTCTGTCAGTTTTTACTTTGGGCATTTCTGTAACAGTAACGGTAACATCTCTGCGAGTGAAAATCATGTGGAGGTAAAAGAAGCCCACGCGCCTAGCATTTAATGAGGCCGCCCACGACATCTCGTCATAACTGACACAGATGACGTGTCATTTTTTATTGGACCTACATGGAGCACGTTCTTCTTGAAAGTTGAACCTGCCATAACCACTCAAGTGCGGACCCCAAATATTATTCACCTCAAAATATTAACCCTTTCAGATTCTACCGTTACATACTTAGTATAAAACCCAAGTTACCTTTCCTCACAAAAACTTTACGAACTTACTTTCTTCTCCGGCGAACCTGCAACTATTCTCAAAACCTCATCTTGTCTTACTTTGCAAAAATGGCTTCCAGTTCCCACGCTGCTCAGAACTCTCCGGCGAACTCTCTTCAACAATCCCCAGTACATTTAGAGCACTCCCACAACCCTAACATCGCCGGAAATGCAGAAAAAGAAAACTCCGAGGACTCTGCTAATTTTGCACCAACCACCCACCTTCAACATTTTCTGACCAAAGAACATTTTGAGGATGTTCTTCCATTAAAATCCAATAACTGCTACCTGGTACCCTCTCCAACAGCCTTCGGCGAAGCCCATGCCCTTCTCCTCAACATCATGGAAAATCATATCCTATACCCCCTCCTTTCCAAAACCCCAACCAAAATCCCCGCTCGATATCTGAATCAATTTTGGCAAAGTTGCCGATTTGATTAAGATGATTCTCTGATTAAGGGCTATATTTCGAAGCCAGACAAATCTGAATACCTCGAACTCATGTTCAACAGAACTATGTTCTCGCTTGAGTTCAACCTACCAACTAGAGGTCTACTTGGAATAAAGAAGTATGCTGAGGATCCGACGGACAAGGAGCTCTGTCGTTTTGTAGAGATGTTAGGGTATAACACAACCCTAAGGAAACACAATGATTTCCTCAGAGGCAGACTACCACCTCTATGGAATACCCTCTTCTCCATCCTGAACCGTTGTCTCACAGGGAAAATTGGCAGCCCTGACTAGAGCTCACACTAGATCCTGACCATCATGTATGGGATCTATTATGATATTCCACTTGATTATGCCACCCTCATGATGCAGGAGATAGTAAATACGATCGACAGAAAGATTGCAACCCAGAAAGCCAAAACGAATACACCAGGATATCTGCCACCTCTGCAATATCAAAGGATCATAGGAGTCTTATTCGAGCCTCTACTTCTTATGGAGAAATGGCCAATGAAAGGTCCAACTGTAAAACTTTTTCCCATGAACAAAAACATTCCTACAGAGCATGAAGACGACTATCCTCACTGCAGACCTCTGTCGAAGAAGCTTCTGAAATATGCAAGAGATAAAGAGATGAAGTTAAACTATATACGTGCCCACAGGACTCCAGAACCAAGTCCTGTGATACCCCCGCGTCTAGGAGCCCCCTTAGTTTTAGATATAGTGGAGAGTATGACAGAAGAAGAATGGGCCAGAGCTTTAGAAAAACATCACTCAGTACAGGCACGGTTCCATGCCCAAAGAGAAGGCTTATACCCCTCTTCATCCAAGAGAAAAACCTCTGCAACCACACCCCAAAAGAAGAGCAAGAAAAGGAAACCCACAGAGGAAACTACAACCTCTGTAGCTCAACCATCTCCACCCCCTGCAACAGAGACAAGATCCTATGCACATCCCTCCCCTCCAAAACAAAAGAAACGAAAAACCAAATCCACAGAGGAGGGAGCCCCTAAGCCAAAAAGGAGAAAATCAAAAAGGAAGAAACCCACGTCACCTCTGCAGGCCATTACAGAGGGAGTCGAACAGGAAGAGGAAGACCAAACTATACCTCTGCAACCTCCCTCCCCAATAAACTATGCAGATCAACAGGGAGACTTTAATGCCTTCCTCAACCAACCCGACATAGCTCACACCTTAGATCCATCAGGATGGACCGCAGAACCGTTGTCTCATGAATCGACAGAGACACCCAACTACACAATAGCCTCAAACTTGGATGACAATGATCAAACTCCTCAGAACATTCAATGTCAGACTCCAAAGATTCTGCACAATCCTTTCCTCCATCAAGAGCTTAACACTAAGGAAACAACCTCTACACGCAGAACAGAAGAAATTTCCCAACCTCATTCCAGTTTTGCCACTCAACAACGAACCCCTCAACATACAATAGAAGTCATATATGAGGCTCAAGGTACACAAATTCTTCACCCTCACGTTCAACGACTCATAGGAACTCATTTTGTATATGATTCCTTGAGGACAATAGGAGAAACGGTAGTGGAAACTGCAGAAGAAGAGGTAAGGATAGGGAATACAATAACGGAAGAGGTTAGGGTAGAAACCACAGAGGGTCCTACAAAAAAAGATGCCGCAGTAGAAGAAGGCACAAATCTCCAACCCCTCCCAGTGCAACCCACATATCTAACACCGCCGGTCTAGCGGTAGAAGGCGTTATTGAAAAAGAGCCGCACAGCTCGACCCCAACCCAAACCGACCAGCCAGAGGTTACTCTTTCAACCTCTGTGCCACCTATACCTAGGGAAACCATTCCAGGGGAGTCCTCTCTAAAGGATTTACCCGTAGTTCGTGGTCATTCGCCCGAGACCACAATCGTACTCCTAACAGATGCATATGTTGCCTCTGCCACACACACAACAATAGGGCCCAACCTCCTTTCAGAGAGGAGTAGAGAGCACAAAGACGGAGAGACTCTAGACAAGTCTCCGAGTCAACAGAAGGACATTCCAATACCCACCTCTGGGGTGGATTTGGACACTGACCTTCACAGAACTTCTGTAGAGGTTGGAACACAAGTTTCTCCTCAAGGATCAGAAGGAAATCCTTCCACCCTCAACGTAAAAACAGGGGTGAACGAAGGTGTCCCAGGAACAGGGACTCACTCTGGGGATAAATGTGTTCCTCTAGAGGTTACCACTGACTCTCATGTGACAAAGGATGAGTTCCAAACCTTTGTAACCTCTGTGAATCAAAAACTACAGGAGTTGTAAAGCTCCTTTTCTCTTTTTACAGAGACTACTTCAGGAGCCTTTACAAGTCTAAATACCAAAATGGACGCCTTGTCCACAGAGGTACAACAAGCTCTCTCCCAGATAAAGTCTGATGCCGAAGATTCCGTCACAACCTCTACAAGAATACATGCTGCCGAATTTGAAAGAAGTGCAACCTCTGCATTCAAAAACTCCATCAGGATTTATCTTGAAAAGATGAGGCAACAAGCTACAAAGAATCCCGAAAATACTTGCAGGGCAGAAAGTTCTAAAGAAAGGAGGCATGATGACCCTAATGATGATGATGCATCAGGTCATCCTGAGGGGGAGAACCAATATGAGAAAACAACAGAGGCTACACCTGCAGAAACTACGACAACCGCAGTTCCTGAAACTCAAGATCCCCCAACCCAAAGTCAAGGAAACCAATAGAGGCCCACAGAGGAAACACCAGCCTCTGTGGAAACCACCTATGTCTTTGGAAAAGATGCCCCTACTAAAGTAAAGATCCAGATCTTATCATCTTCCTCCTCAGAAGAACTTTCCATTCCTCCACCAAAACCAATATCCCAACCCAAAAAATACCCAAGAAGAAAATCCATTGCCCACAAACCAAAAGGACCAAAACGCTCTACTACTTACGTTCTAAAAAGAATGGAATTTGTATCTGCTTTCAGAACAGCAAGACATTTTAATATCCCTCCATAAACCACAATCGAGCTTACAGAAGAACCGTCTACAAAACCCAAATCCCCAATCAAACCAACAGAACCATCACCATCAAAGTCCTCAGAAACTGAAGTGTCAAAAACTACAGAGGCAATCCCTATCATACCCACAGAAATCTCTACACCCAAACCAATAGAGGACCAAACCCCCAAACCAACAGAAGCAATCCCAGAAAGTCCAAAACAGGCAACAGGTTCTGAGCCTCCCCAAGCCAAAGATAAAGGAAAGAGTATAATGACAGAAGAACCAAAGAAGAAAAAGCCAATGCCCCAGACGACAGAGAAGTTGTTGAAGAGCTCATTCGATGCCTTTGTCACTCCTAAACCTGAAGAAGACTGGGCATTCAATTCAGATCCTCTGCCAGAAATTCCGATCCTTGATCCAAAAGCAAAGGTAACAGAGGGTAGGGTTGCAGAGATAAAACGAGAATTGGATGCTCTGCGAAGACCAATACCACCACCGACTACACGACATGCAGAAATGGAAGAGGTGGTGTATAGGTATCTTTACAGACAGCAATATCAGAAAAATCCTCTGCCTCACATCGAAGATCCTCAACTCATAGCTGACCTTGATAACACCTTCACGAGAACAAAGCCAAAAGCAAGAGCAGAAGTCTTCTCAGAATCCAAAATTGAAAAGGTAATTTACTACAAATTCTCTCAAATAAGAACCTTTCCAAAGATCAGGTACAACATCTACAAAGTCAAAAGGGAGAACAAGTCCAAAAATCAATTTTCAGATGCCGATATAAGGAACTTGAACCCCTACGATCTGCCAGATCTCCTACTTTGGACGAAAGAAAACTTCGACACCGATGCAAACAGAAGGGCCTATCAAGTATTCAGGAAAGCGATGAAGGAAAAGCTTCTGCTATATAGCATGATAGACTTTCAACTGGGAAGAGATCTCGGAGTCAGAAACCTAAGCCTAAGACCACCAGAGGATCACTGCCCACCTTCTGCCGTACCCAACTCAATCATAACAACACCAAGGTACGGGTTAGTATATAAGGATCCTGCTGGTCAAGTAAGACTCTTTGTGGAAATGGACTGTCCAAAGTATGCAACTAGTACTCTGAAAAAGTTCAGATCAATCCTAGAAGAGACAGAGGTACTGAGCTTATGGATCGAGAATCAGCAGAAAGAATGACCGGAGAAATAGATGCTACAATTGGCTTAAGAGAACTCTGCATCAAATTCTATCACGAGCTCAGAGAAGTGGGATTCAACAACAGACGTTTCAACTACATCACAGATGCAAATGTCTGAGTCTCATTTACTTAACTCTGTAAACTTTAAAAAGAAATGAAATGAATCTTTGAGGTATTGTTTAACCTCTGGATGACGCAGGAAAAATCTCAAGCGAGGAAAAAACCTGTGGACGACAGTAGATGTCGTCGCTGCACTATGGTCGCCAATCAGGGGCGACGTCCTTGGTACTGGCGTCAGTCGTACGATGATTACAATACAAATGAAGGAAATACTTCGAAATGTAAAGTACAAATGTTTAAATGTAAAAACAGGTGTTTGTCGTGTGTGAATACAAAGTGTGAACTTCTGGTCGAGGGCTGTTGTCGTGCGTCGGGAGCGATACTTGAGCTTTCCTTCGAGTGTTCTTGAGTTCGCAGTAGGGTTCTGGCTTTCAGTACTTGATCTCCAGAGTTTGAATGTTCTTTGCTATGAGTTTAGATGATTTTCTCTGCTGTTTGGTGATGTTCCCTGATATATACTGGATGTTAACTGATGTCCCTTGAAATAAGGCTTTAGCTTGTCTTTTATAGTCTTCGCGTCATTAATTAGTTCCATTAATTATTTGATCAACGGCTACAACGGCTGGATACGGTCGCCGGAGTGAATATCCATAATGATCTTCGTCCGTTACGGTCGCTTACTGTTAATGGCTTTGACTCCTGCATTAAATACTTAACAAACGTAACAGTCAAGGTTAACGTTAGCTTTGGTCGAAGGTGCGATGATCTTACGCGATGGTCGTACGGGACGGGCGATGCTATGGTCGAGCGTCATGGGAGACGTACGACTTACCTTTTACGGGAGACGACAGATGTTTTCTGGGTTCTTGTCGAGACCTTATCTTAATACAAGATTTGGATTATAACGTGCATCTTACCTGCTCTGGTCGTGGTCGTACGACGTGATTTTTTGCCCAAAGAGTTTGCCCCGAAAATTTGAAAATTGAATGTCAAATTTAAGTTTTAAATTTTGTCAATCAGACGCATAGGAAATAAAACAAGAGTTAGAAATTACCTCAATCGCCTTGGAGCTAGACTGGTCCATTTCTAACTGAACGAGAAGTTGAAAAGGGAACGAGGTTGTGACGTCATACCGACACACGATGATGCTTACCAGCTGTCGAGGACAGGTGTCGAAGATCCGGGCGGATATACGAAAGGATACGGACGCGGGGAAATCATCCAGGGATTCGACTTGATGCGATCGTTTGTATAAATAAAGATCACGACAGATCTTTTCTTGCTATACTTTTGAAGTGTTTATTTGGGAAGAGATTTCGCCTTGATTCCTTTCCATTCTTCGTCCGAACTTACTCGAATCGCTGCAAATCTTCAAACCGCAGTTGAGAGCGTTTATATAAGACCTTGTTCTGTCCTTTGATTCACAATGTCGACGGAGCCTGCTAATCTTATCATGAATCACATAGACTTAGATGCTTTTAGGAGTTTAGCAAAAATTCCTGCAAATGTAGAGTTGCGGTGTCCGGGGATTGTTCGTTCTAAGGATTGCCCTGAGGGATATCTCGTTTTGTACGAGTATCCTTTTAAGATAGGGTTTCAATGGCCGTTTTCTGGTTTAGCCAAGTCGTTCATGCAGGATTTCGATGTGTCGCCGGGACAATTGATGCCCCAACTTTGGCGAGTTTTGCTGGTTATTGAGCGAGCGTCCGCGAAATGGGAGTTTCCTATGATCATGATTGATTTCTTGGCGGCGTACCATGTTAAAAAGGATAAGAACTGGCGTTATAGTCCTTATTCCAAGTTCAAGGGTGATCGTGCCTTGGTTTTGGGAACTGGCGTCAATGATCGAGGGTGGAAGTCGAGGTATGTATTTGTTCTTACCGAGTCATTGGATTCCAGCAGCAATTGGATGCGGTCAGACTGGAATAAGACAGGTATGCTTCGTTTGTTTCTGAGTTTTATTTATTTTTATGACTTCTATTTATCATTCTCCTCTTGTCGCCTTCAGAGATTCGGTTTGACGAAGTGAGACCGACGGCGGATTCCCAGGCTAAGATCAACAAGTTCTTGAGTCTTAGCGTTGATGACCGATCTTTCGTTTCGTGCCAATCGGCGGTCGAGGACGAGGATGAGGACGTGATAGAAGAAGGAGATGAAGACGTACAGGAAGAGGCGACTGGTAAGTGTACCATAGTTTATTTTATTTCGTTTACTCTATCTGTCTGACGCTTCATGTACTTCCTGATCAGTGCCGACCGAGAGGAAATCGGTCTCTAGGGCGAGAGGGAAGCAGGTTATGCGTGCCCTTCGGGGTGAAAATGTTTCGACAGCTGGGTCGAGCGAGAAAAGAACCAAGAGGACAGTCCCGAGAGAACCGTCGTCGAGGGTTGATAACTCACCAGGAGTTGTTCTGTCTAAGAAGGTGTCACGTGCGAAATATGTGTTTTAATCGCAGTGGGTTGCAAACTGTCCACAGTGGGAAGTGCATGTGTACACTGTCCACTATGATCGTCACATCAAGTAATAGTTGGTAAAATACCATAATAGAATCCACAGGGACTGGACAATCAAGACAATACGGTTCTTATGAGCTCCTTTTACAGGTTTCAATTAGAGAGGAAACAATAGTTTGGTTTGATGAAATAGCTACTTTAAACGATTTACTAAAGGTTAAAAAGGAGGAGTATAGGTTGGATTTTCCCTAGATTTTATATCAAATACTCGATCCTTAGAAGTGATCCTCGTATTCGTGGTGGACATTTTCGCTAGAAAAGCCCGGTTACAAAATACTCACACCGTTAGATAAAAAATCCCATACTCTTAGTACTTGTTGTTTTGTCAATGGTAATCTCTAAATGGACCTTTTCAGGCCTCGATGGAATGTGTAGAAACAAATACTCTAAGTGTTTTTAATACACAAATTAGCTTGCCTACTACTCCAGTGGGCAGAGATTAGCTCACTGTGCCGACCTCACTTTCGTAAGTGTCATAAGAATTCTTTCGAATCCCCTAGCATCATTCAAGCTCGTGTCACTGCGTTCTACTCATTTCTAAGTTAAGAACTAGACTTTAGATCCTTGCAAGTGATCGACTTGTTTGCATCTTTGGGTAAATATCGAGAATGAATGACCAAAACAACAAATATTCTAAGTATAAAGATTACTCAAGAATTTTTAATAAAATCCAGGTACTTCTCCTTCCTACATCCCAAAGGATGTTTAGCCTAACATTTCCGACGTAAAGAAAACAAAGGATAAAGATTTGCGCATAATAAAACTGATAGTGGATTGAATAGTACTCACAGTGGGGAACGAGAATTCGTCCCCGTCCACTGTGTTTTACGAACTACAATTAACTAGGAAAGGAAATTACAGAAATTAAAGCTAAGTTAATGCAGTAAATAAGAGACTAAAACTAATGTGGTAGATGAGAGAAATTAAAGCTATTCAACTATCTAAACTTAACCCAAGTTGATTGTAAGATTCCAAGATTGTAATAAATGAACCCAAGTGCTCCTTTATATACTAGGAGAAAGAGTTGGGTATTACACAAAAGAGATGAGTCTTCCAATGGGTAAAAACTGCTGTGTTGTGGCAGAAATCAGCACCTTGTGCAAACCAATTACCCAATGGACCCTTTTCCAAGTCAATCTCCAAGTACATAAAGGAGTAATTGTTGCAATCTTCAATGTAGATGCCATTTTGTACTTCCTCCAGCCATTTCCCTGCTAATGAACCTTCTTCCTCCAGCAAATTAAGTCCCAACTAGTAGTTTCTTTTGTCTTTCTTGATCAGCTCGAATAGTGGGCAGCCGGAGTGGGCACAACAGTGATCACTGCAGGATAAAATGTGAAAAACACCCAAATTCTACCAAATAGTTTATTAAACACTAAGGTTCGCTCCTTTTGCTCATTTTCGAGATTTATACCAAGAATGGGGGTTTTGAGAGGCGGAATGGCTAAATTTGACAGAATAAAATAGGAAATACAAGGAAATAATAACTCTAAAAATAGAGTTATCACAACCTCAAACTTAAACCATTACTTGTCCCCAAGTAATAAAAATAATGCACTTAGAGCTTTTAGGAACTTACCGACTTCTCATCTTGAATGGACGTTGATCTCCCTCCTTGGATACTTCTTTCGATTCTAGCACTTTAAAGTTTCACTTTTGTTCTTGATGAAATCTTCCCTTATTCACAATTGATCAATAGGGCTTTTCTTGGGTTCGAAAGGTTTTGTGGCTTTGAGTGTTTGTCCCAAGGGTTTTGGCACGCAATTCCAAACATAGACCGAAGATCTCGCTTTGAGATTTTTATTTTGAGAAGTGAGTGGTTTAGATTTTTCATGGGTATGGACGCACACTTTCAGGCTTTATTTGGATATATCTGTTTTTGTGAGAGTGGGCATTCTGATGGTCCAGAAAACGCACACCATCTTTTTCTGTGGGAGTGGTCACTTTGATGGTCTAGAAAAAGCACACCATCAATTTTGTTAGTGACACTCCGTTTTTCTTCTGTTTTTGTATTTTTGTGTTTTCTACTTTTTTTTTGGGAGGTGGGTATGGCTTACCCACCTCAAACTTAGACTTCACAGTGTCCCCATTGTGGGCAGACTGGAAGTCACTCTGGAAGTCCCCACCTCAAACTTTAAACTGCACAGTGTCCCCACTGTGACTTGAATATTGGGTTCAAAGAGGTGGTTTTTGGTGTTACAAAAATAGGTCGTGTTTGGATGCAAAGATGGCCTAAATCATTTCATAGCGTCAAGTTTAAGACTCGTACTTACAAAAGTGACCCTTTTATGTTGGAAACCGAAAGTTGTACCTAGAACTGGAAACAAGATCAAACAAACATACAAATTCGAAGTGAGTTAGTAACCAAAAGCACCTGCTAAACATAGCAGGGATCCATGCATCATTAACCAAAAGTATTGAAAGCAGCAAATTGTGTCAAGAGTCTAGCCATAGGCATCATACAGAAAAATTAAAATTGTTTTGAGAGCATAGGGAATGAATCCAAAGTGTTTAAAATAAACCATTACGGCGTTTAGGTTGCCTTTGGTGAACTGACGGCCAAGTCTTCCTCAAAATCATCCTCACTTGCCACAGTGGGGCAGATCCCCTCTGGAAATTCTGGGATTTGTGCGGCAAGGAGAGGATCGGCAGCCATGTACATTTGGTTCACAACCTCATCACGATCGCGGTTGTACATCCAGACTGATTCAAGGGCGCGGTTGACATGCTTCTGCTCAGCTGCGAGGAGGTCGACTTTGTGCGTGAGTACTGAAATGGCGTGCAGAATGGCGGTCATCGGGTTGACTGTGCTGGTGCTTGCTCCTCCTGTAGTCTTCGGACGCAGTGGGGTACCCTTCTTCTCCACAGTGGGCAAGTCAGTGCCCACTATGTGCTCGTCGGCTATTCGCACGTTGGGCTGTACCTGGGCAGGCTCATCAGACTGGCCTCCTATCTCTCTTCTCATATTCTTAATGGTCTGAACACTGATGTTTTTCGTGGAAACGATCCACTGGTCCTCTTCAGTTGTGGGCACTCCGGCATCTAATAGCAATAGTGTAATAAGGCAAGGAAGGGGTAGGATTACCGTGGTTCGTGTTCGGGCCTGATGGATGGCACCAAGCATAACGATTCCCAGATTGATCTACTTTTTAGTGAGAACGCAGTAAAGCATGGCACACTTATGCATGGAGAGAGTCGTGTCGTGTGATGTTGGGGCCACAGAGGCCCGAAGGAATTGGAACCACACAGCAGCCTCAGTTGTGAGGGAGCCAGCGTATAAACACCCTTCTCTGGCCATCTTGATTCCATGGCCTTCCCTCTATTGCTATTTCTTTTAAAATCAACTCCTCATCAGCCGGAGTCATCTTTGCCAGGAACTGTCCGAAAGCACAAGGTTCCGGGGCTCCTCTACCTAACACTCGATTTATTTGACTTGGAGTATAGTCCACAACCTTTCCTCTAACCTTCACAAACGATTCTTTGGCTTGGGAGGCTTCAGCAAAAAATTCCCGGACTAATGATGCATTAGCGCGGCGATTGGTAGTGGCAATGGTTGCCCAATCTTGCGCTATTAGCTTATCTTTGATAAAAGGATTGGCTTCTACGAAGTCGGGGTCGAAACCCCTCTCTAAATTCAACTTCCGAGTGCAAATACACTCATAGTGGGCTCTAGCTGCGGGGGAAGTGAACTGACTCGGTATCCCACTGGGGGCATGAACAGTCCCCACAGTGGACAGATGTGGATTTTCAGATGGGTTTTGTTCACTCCCCGTATTAGTATCACTAGAAGAAGAACTTAAAGAGGGTTCGATACCCTTACCTTTTCTCGATGCTTTTCTTTTAGGCTTTGCGGATGATGCCTTCTTGGTTACACCAGATCGTGTAACCACTCCCCTGCTCCTCTAGAGTGTTCTGGTCGGGGTTTCCTCACTGTGGGCAGTGGTGCGGACATTCTCCACAATATTAGCATTTTTGTCTTGGGGAGTTTCTACAGTCTGAGTCTGCTCCTTAATCTTTTTCTGCCTTTCTTCGTCGACTCTTTTTCTTTCTTCTTCCTCACGTGCCAATCGCTAGTCTTCTGCTTTTTTCTTTTCTTGCTCGAGAATCCTTGCCTCCTCAGCCTTCTTTCGTTCTTCCACCTCTACTCGTTTTCTCTCCTCTTCTTCTCTAGCCAATCTTTCGGTTTCTTCCCTCTTCAATATCTCCTCCTCTTCTCGGCGCTTTCTCTCGGCTTCTTCCTTCCTTATCTTGATTTCCGCGACCCTTTGGTTGTATTCCTCTCGTAACCTCTGCATTTCCTCATCCTCCTGCAAATCTGTATCATCAAAAGGGGTTTGAACAGAGTCCGGGACCCTTGATGAAGATACGGCTTTTGGACTCTCTGGTTTGGACGAACTTGCGTCTGCAACATTGGAGATGACCGGAGGTTCGCCGGAGATCGGTGGGGTTTTATTGAGATCGCTGGTGACGGCCTCCGGTGGTTGGTCTTCGTTGGTTCGGCGGCGGACCGCCGGACGTGTGGGTGCCTCGGGATGAGAGGTTAATCTTTTGCTTCTAGCCATTTTAGGGTTTTGGGATCTGTCTGGTTCGTGAAAAAGAAAGAAGAAGATGAAAAGTGTAGGTGGTTTATGGAGAGAGAGAGGCTTTATTTTTGAAAAGGAGGGGTTTTTTGCTTTTGAGAGGGAACGGTTTTTAGGAGAGAGAGAGAGAGAGAAGGACAATGATGGTTTCTCTTGGGAATAGGTGGGGAGAGGACAAGTGGCAGGAAAGGATGACATATGTGTAAGAAAAAGTATGATGTGTGTCAGCCTTGGGCCCCCCAAACCGTCTCTTCATAAGTCAGACCGAGAGTGAGGAGCGCAGTGACCAGCCTCTGCCCACTGCGAACCTTTTTGTTCCAAAAAGTGCTAAAATTCTCCTACACGCATAGAGATAAACTACCATGCAGAATTAAAAATACCAAATTCAATAAAAAAGACAACAATTAAATGAAATAAAATATTTACAAACAGCGTTGACTTTCTCTAACCATAGTGAGGTGGAGAGTGGGCGGGGATGTGGGCACTCTCATGCAGAAAATGCTTTACTCTTTGTCCATTGACTTTAAAGGTCTGACCCGATTGTGGAGACTTCAACTCTACTGTTCCGAAAGGACTCACCTTGACAATGGTGTATGGTCCCGTCCATCTTGATTTTAGTTTACCTGGAAAGAGTTTGAGACGGGAGTTGAACAATAGTACCTGTTGTCCTTCCATGAACTCCCTATGGTTGATCCTTCGATCATGCCACATCTTGGTCTTCTCTTTATACAAATTTGCGTTCTCATAGGAGTGATATCGCAACTCCTCTAGCTCATGCATTTGCAAACTCCTTTTGATTCCCGCAGCATCCTCACTCATGTTAAGCTCTTTAAGGGCCCAAAACGCTTTGTGCTCTAATTCAATTGGTAAATGGCAAGCCTTGCCAAAAACTAATTTAAATGGAGATATTCCCAAAGGAGTTTTATAGGCCGTTCGATAGGCCCAAAGAGCATCATCAAGTTTGGTTGACCAATCTTTTCGGTGCGGTTTAACAACTTTTTTCCAAAATTTCTTTGATCTCACGGTTTGAAAGCTCGGCCAAACCGTTGGTTTGCGGATGGTATGCGGTGGCCACTCTATGATTTATGTCATATTTAGCAAGAACCGAGGCCATGACTTTGTTTATAAAATGGGTGCCTTCGTCACTAATCAATGCCCGTGGTGTTCCGAATCGAGTGAAAATATTTTTATGCAAAAATTTCACCACGGTGTTGGCATCATTTGAGTGACATGCAATGGCTTCTACCCATTTTGAAACATAGTCTACCAAAACCAAGATATAAAAATTATTGTTGGAATTTGGAAAAGGTCCCATGAAATCGATTCCCCAAACATCAAAAAGTTCAACCTCTAAAATGTTGTTAAGAGGCATTTCATTTCTTTGCTATATATTCCCTGTACGTTGACATTGCTCACAATTTTTCACAAATTCATACGAGTCTTTAAAAACAGTGGGCCAAAAGAATCCACTTTGCAAGATTTTTGCAGCGGTACGGTTTCCACCGAAGTGGCCACCGTAGTGGGATGTGTGACAACCATGAAGTATTTGATGTTGCTCACTCTCATGGACCCAACGCCTCAATATTTGGTCCGCCCCTATCTTGTACAAGAAGGGATCGTCCCAAACGTATTGTCGTGTGTCGTGTAAAAACTTTTTGAATGGTTGTCCACTCATCCCGTGGGGCTTAAGTCCACTTGCTAAAAAGTTTGCAATATCAGCATACCAAGGAATATTATTTTCACGATGTTGAGCAGATAATAATTGTTAATCGGGAAAAGTTTCTTTTACCGGAGTGGGATCAACAGTGCCCACTGTCTTCTCGAGTGTAATAACCAGGTATTTTTATCTAAGTTAAATTTAGAATTTTATAAGTCCTTATGTTAGTATTTTGAGAAATTAAAAGTTAAGAGATAAGATTTAAATTTTTATAGAAAGTTGGGGGTATGTTTCGACAATTGAGAGAAGTTTAGGGTTAGTTTGGTCTTTTTGCTAACCTTGTATACCACAACCGACTTCCAGCAAGGGAAAAGGAAAATGATGTCTTCACTTTTAGATATTCAAACTATATTCAAGTGTTAGTGTGTGAGTGTGAGTTCGGTTAGAGAGAGAGAGAGAGAAATCGAGAGAGTTTGAAGGGAAGAAGAAGGGAAAAGATTTAAGAAGTTTGTTGCTGTGATTCAGGTAAACAATCCATACCTTTTATGTGTTTTAATTCTCTAAAGTGTTCTTGAGGTTTATATTTAAGTTCTTGGTGGGTTATGTTATTTTTAGAAGGTATGTGAATTCTGGGTTTGGAATAGTGTTCTAATAGTAGTATAAAACATATCTGCAAAGTTACATAAACATGCATAGTATAAATCTGCAAAAATCTGGGTTTTAGGATGAAACAGTAGGCTGAGATATTCATCGGAATCGCAATAAACTAACATTCATCGAAGTCGCAATAGACGACTGCGACATTCAACGAAGTCGCAACAGTTGGTTGCGACTTGGCATTGAAGTCGCAATGGTCGTTTGCGACTTGGCTTGAAATCGCAGTAGTTGGTTGCGATTCAAGTTTGGAATCGCAGTTGTTGATTGCGACTCCAAGGTGGAATCGCAATAGTGCGTTGCGACTCCAAGGTGGAATCGCAATAGTGTGTTGCGACTCCAGGGTGGAATCGCAATAAGGGGTTGCGACTTCGGGGTGAAATCGCAATAAGGGGTTGCGACTTCAGGGTGGAATCGCAATAGGAGATTGCGACTTGGTACTGTTCATTACGGTTGCGACTTGTACTGTTGATTTCGATTTCATATATTTTGGGTTGCGACTTGGGTTAAGGATTTTGTAAGTTTAAGTATTAAAGGAGATATTCGGTATTTTATCTGATTTCAGATTCTGTGAAGGATTGACCTACTTGAATTATCTTGGAAGGGTTTTTGCGATCAATACAAGAGGTGAGTTTTTTTTATTTGAAATATTTTCAAATGGAATACATATATGTGTGATTAAATGTAATATGGTGCATATAATGTTTATATGAATATTGCATTGTATGAGTACTAGTTGGCCGGGCTTAGGACCGGTGAAAGTTGGCTGTACAAAAGGACAGTGGTGTTGGCTGTATTTAGTACAGCGGTGTAAATTAATTAATTGGCTTGCTACCAATTAATATGGCCAAGGAAAAGAAAAGAGAAAGAGATGGAAGGATTACATGAGTCATAATTGGTATTCTTATGTGAATAATATGTATGAATATGTGCAAATGTTTTCTTTAACTAACGGGGATTTTTCTCACTAGACCTCAAGGTCTAACCCTCATTTTTGTTTTAAAAATATGTATTCCAGGTCATGGAGCAAACAAGAGACAATGATAGGATTATCATGTTAGCTTTTGTGGACGTTGAATGATTATGAAGATTTCAGTTATAATTAGTAGTTGTTATGTATTTTACTTTATTCGATAAAGTTTGTACTGAAAGACCTAATTGTAGAACTTAAGGGACCGTATTTGAATTATGATATGTTACTTTGTGGTGAATTATATGAAACTTGTATGTTGGGATATAAGGGATGTTACAAATGGTATCAGAGCCTTAGTTTAAGAGATTTAGGTATTAGTATCTGTACCTAGACTTAAACTGCATGCGAAGTAGGATGTCCTTGTTATTTTAGAACCTTGGGATGATAAATATAAAAAGGTAGAAGGAACATCATGTAAGGTAATTTCAGATTACACCTGGCCAGTGTAATTATGATCTTACAGGTACATGTTTGAACCAGAATACTTTATTATATGGGGTATGTGCTTATGTGTATATTAACCTTGTTTGAATCAACAGAATGGCAAGTGGAACGAGACAAACAGCCGGAGGAAGGGGAAGAGGGGGAGAAAGAGGCAGAGGTAGGACAGGGAGCAGTGTACAGGGGCGAGGCACAGAGTTTGTTACAAGAGACGATCTAGCGGTTGAAATGGGAAGACTTCAGGAAAATATTCAAGCCATGTTTAACCAGACTCATCATTCGGAAACAGAAATACCAGACCCTACCCTTGGAAACGAAGTACCTATCGCGCCTATTGTCACATCAGTACCAAGAAAATGTGATTATAAAATGTTTTTAAGCTGTAAACCACCCACGTATGGAGGGGACAGAGATCCAGTAAAAGCAATGAGATGGCTGAAGGAAGTTGAAGCTGTATTTAAGACCAGTAAATGCGCGGAAGAAGATAAAGTGTTATATGGAATAGCAATGTTGAAAGCGGACGCCTTGTATTGGTGGGAGGCCCTTATTGACTCTGAAGGACCTGAGGTATATTCAACTTTTACTTGGGGCGAATTCTCGAGAGCATTTAAGGAACAGTTTTGCCCGCAAGCCGCAGTTAGACAGTTGGAAGAGGAATTCCTGAGCCTACAGCAAGGAAATTTATCGGTAAGAGACTACACTGCTCGTTTCTTGGAAAAGTCGCATTTCGGAGAATATTATGTTGCCACCGAAAAGATGAAGATGGAAAGGTATGTATTCGGATTGAATTCGGAGATCAGAAAGTTGGTAACTGCAGCGAGACCTAATACGTTTTCAGAAGCAGTCAATGCTGGGAAAATGTGGAGCGAGACAATAAGAGGGATGTTGGGGATAAAAGTGCGGGAAAGAGAAAATGGGAAGGACCGCCACATGATATGAAGAAGTCTGGGTTTCAGAGATCTGATAATCGTCCACCTTTTCGAGCAGCTGAAAGACCTTGCCCAAAGTGCCACCGTTTCCACCAGGGAAGCTGTCAAGTAGATCCTAGAAACTGTTATAAGTGCGGGAAGTTTGGTCACATTGCTAAAGATTGTCGGGTGGTTAGATTTTGTTATTCATGCAATTCTCTAGATCATCTTCAATCGGATTGTCCACTGGGAAGAATACCATCGGGAGGCACGTCGACAAGAGCAACGGGTGTTAGACCAACAGTACCGAGGTCAGAGCCAACAAGAGCAAGAGGCCGTTCATTTCAGATGACAGCAAAAGAAGCGGAGGAAACTCCGGACGTGGTTACAGGTACATTCTTAATAAATTCTACACGTGCTAAGGTGTTATTTGATTCCGGTGCAAACCGATCGTTTGTGTCTCCTTCATTTGCTACTCATATGCGTTTAAAGCCGAAAGTGTTAGATCATGCTTTAATGGTAGATACGGCAAATGAATATCAAGTATCAGTTAAAGAAGTATTTGATGGTTGTGTGATAGATATAGAAGGGTGCGGGGTACCGATTCAGTTATTTCCAATAGCCCTGGTTGAGTTTGATGTGGTAGTAGGAATGGACTGGTTAGCCGAGAATCAAGCTAATATAAATTGTGATAAGAAGTTAATAAACGTTGTGTTACCTGAAAAAGGCCTGGTAGTGATCTATGGCGATCGTAGGAATCACCAGTATAATCTTATTTCTATGATAAAAGCCCGTAAGTGTGTTAATAAAGGTTGTCAGAGTTACTTAGCTTACGTAATAGATACTAAGCTAGAGAAGAGTAAGTTAGAAGACATCCCAATTGTTAGTGATTTTCCAAAAGTGTTTCCTGAAGACTTGAACAGTCTTCCGCCCGTTAGACAGGTAGAATTCGGTATAGATCTAATTCCTGGAGCCAACCCTATAGCCCGTGCACCGTATCGTTTGGCGCCTCCGGAAATGAAAGAAATGATGGCACAACTGCAAGATCTATCCGATAAGGGTTTCATCAGACCAAGTACTTCGCCATGGGGAGCACCAGTTTTGTTTGTGAAGAAGAAAGATGGTTCGATGAGAATGTGTATCGACTACAGAGAATTGAATAAGCGCACGATCAAAAATAAGTATCCCCTACCTAGAATTGATGACCTCTTCGATCAATTAGTCGGAGCTTGTTGTTTCTCCAAGATTGATTTAAGATCCGGTTATCATCAGTTGAAGGTCAAGGAAGAAGACGTTTTGAAAACTGCTTTTCGCACCAGGTACGGTCACTATGAGTTTCTAGTAATGCCATTTGGATTGACGAATGCTCCAGCTGCTTTCATGGATTTAATGAATCGGGTATGTAAGCCGTATCTTGATAAATTCGTTATTGTGTTTATTGATGATATACTTATCTATTCCCGATCTAAGGAAGAGCACGCGCAACACCTTCGTTTGATTTTAGAACTATTGAAGAAAGAAAAGTTGTATGCGAAATTTTCAAAGTGTGAATTCTGGTTAAGGGAAGTTCAGTTTTTGGGGCATATAGTTTCGGAAAAGGGTATACAAGTCGATCCGATGAAAGTGGAAGCAGTTGAAAAGTGGGAACCACCAAAGACAGCAACAGAAATACGAAGTTTTCTGGGTTTGGCCGGCTACTACCGAAAGTTCATAAAAGATTTCTCTCGTATTGCCACACCGTTGACGAAGCTGACTCGAAAGAATCTGAAGTTCGAATGGAAGGCAGAACAGGACGAGGCATTCAGGATATTAAAGGAGAAACTCTGCAGCGCGCCGATTTTAGCATTGCCAGAAGGTTCGGATGATTTTGTGGTCTACAGCGATGCTTCTAAGTTAGGGTTGGGATGTGTACTCATGCAACGTGAAAAAGTAATTGCCTATGCTTCTCGTCAATTAAAGGACCATGAAAGGCAATATCCTACCCACGATATGGAACTTGCAGCGGTTGTCTTTGCATTGAAGATTTGGAGACATTATCTGTATGGTTCCAAATGTCAAATTTTTACTGATCATAAGAGTCTTCAACATCTTTTTGATCAAAAGGAACTGAATATGAGGCAAAGAAGGTGGCTAGAGTTAGTGAATGATTATGATTGTGAAATCCTTTATCACCCAGGAAAAGCGAACGTGGTGGCAGATGCACTAAGTCGACAAGAAAGAAGTGGAACGATAAAGGCGATATCTTTAAGAGCGGAACTGCTTCCAAACATTTTTGACGAATTACTGAAGTGCCAATTAGATGCTTATCAAGAAGAAAGTTTGAAATCTGAACGGTTGGTTGGGATATCAGCATTGCTTGGGAAAGATAACCGTGGGTTGTTGTGTTTGGAGAATAGGATTTGGGTACCTCGTTTGGGTGGATTACGTGATCGTGTACTACAAGAAGCTCATCAATCTCGATTCTTCATTCATCCAGGTACAAATAAGATGTATAGAGATCTGAAGCCATTTTACTGGTGGCCGGGGATGAAAAGAAGCATTGCAAAGTATGTGGAGGAATGTACTACTTGCAAGAAGGTGAAGATTGAACATCAAAAACCGTTTGGTCAACTGCAACGATTAGAAATTCCAGTGTGGAAATGGGATCAGATCACAACTGATTTCATTACCAAGTTACCAAGAACTTCAAAGGGATTCGATTCTATTTGGGTGATTGTGGATAGGTTGACGAAGTCTGCTCATTTCTTGCCAATAAAAGAAACCGATTCTTTGGAACGTTTGGCCAAACTGTACATTAATGAAATAGTAACTCGACATGGAGTACCAATTTCGATTATTTCTGATCGAGATAGTCGTTTTACTTCTAGATTTTGGAGGAGCTTTCAAAAAGAGATGGGAACGCAGATAAAGTTAAGTACAGCATATCATCCTCAAACTGATGGACAAAGCGAAAGAACAATTCAGACGTTAGAAGATATGCTTCGGGCTTGTATAGTTGATTTTGGAGGATCATGGGATAAACATTTTCCTTTGATAGAGTTCGCTTACAACAACAGTTATCATTCTAGTATTCAGGCGGCACCGTTTGAAGTATTGTATGGTAGGAAATGCCGAACGCCTTTGTGTTGGAATGAAGTGGGGGAAAAGCAGTTAGCAGTGCCAGAAATAGTACAGTTAACAGCAGATAAGATTACTCAGATCCGGGATAGATTGAAAACGGCACAAGACAGACAGAAAAGTTATGCAGATCGACGCCGGAAACCGTTAGAATTTCAGGTTGGGGAATTTGTGATGTTAAAAGTTTCACCTTGGAAAGGAGTCATACGTTTTGGGAAACAAGGTAAACTCAGTCCGCGGTATATTGGGCCATTTAAAATTACAGAAAGAATTGGTGAAGTAGCATACAGATTGGATCTTCCGTTGGAGTTGAGCAGGATTCACAACGCATTTCATGTGTCGATTTTTCGGAAATGTTTAGTTACACCGGACCAGGCAGTCTCTCTACCGGATATCCAGGTTGATGAAAAGCTGAACTACGTGGAAGAACCGGAAGCTATAGTGGATCACAAAGTTAAAGTATTAAGGAATAAGGAAATCAGGCAGGTAAAGGTTCAGTGGAAACATCATCGAGGTCAGGATGCTACATGGTAATAAGAGTCCGAGATGAGAGCCAAATACCCTCATCTGTTCGCTTAATCGAATTCCGGGACGGAATTCTTTTAAGGGGGAGATGTTGTAATAACCAGGTATTTTTATCTAAGTTAAATTTAGAATTTTATAAGTCCTTATGTTAGAATTTTGAGAAATTAAAAGTTAAGAGATAAGATTTAAATTTTTATAGAAAGTTGGGGGTATGTTTCGACAATTGAGAGAAGTTTAGGGTTAGTTTGGTCTTTTTGCTAACCTTGTATACCACAACCGACTTCCAGCAAGGGAAAAGGAAAATGATGTCTTCACTTTTAGATATTCAAACTATATTCAAGTGTTAGTGTGTGAGTGTGAGTTCGGTTAGAGAGAGAGAGAGAGAAATCGAGAGAGTTTGAAGGGAAGAAGAAGGGAAAAGATTTAAGAAGTTTGTTGCTGTGATTCAGGTAAACAATCCATACCTTTTATGTGTTTTAATTCTCTAAAGTGTTCTTGAGGTTTATATTTAAGTTCTTGGTGGGTTATGTTATTTTTAGAAGGTATATGAATTCTGGGTTTGGAATAGTGTTCTAATAGTAGTATAAAACATATCTGCAAAGTTACATAAACATGCATAGTATAAATCTGCAAAAATCTGGGTTTTAGGATGAAACAGTAGGCTGAGATATTCATCGGAATCGCAGTAAACTAACATTCATCGAAGTCGCAATAGACGACTGCGACATTCAACGAAGTCGCAACAGTTGGTTGCGACTTGGCATTGAAGTCGCAATGGTCGTTTGCGACTTGGCTTGAAATCGCAGTAGTTGGTTGCGATTCAAGTTTGGAATCGCAGTTGTTGATTGCGACTCCAAGGTGGAATCGCAATAGTGCGTTGCGACTCCAGGGTGGAATCGCAATAAGGGGTTGCGACTTCGGGGTGAAATCGCAATAAGGGGTTGCGACTTCAGGGTGGAATCGCAATAGGAGATTGCGACTTGGTACTGTTCATTACGGTTGCGACTTGTACTGTTGATTTCGATTTCATATATTTTGGGTTGCGACTTGGGTTAAGGATTTTGTAAGTTTAAGTATTAAAGGAGATATTCGGTATTTTATCTGATTTCAGATTCTGTGAAGGATTGATCTACTTGAATTATCTTGGAAGGGTTTTTGCGATCAAAACAAGAGGTGAGTTTTTTTTATTTGAAATATTTTCAAATGGAATACATATATGTGTGATTAAATGTAATATGGTGCATATAATGTTTATATGAATATTGCATTGTATGAGTACTAGTTGGCCGGGCTTAGGACCGGTGAAAGTTGGCTGTACAAAGGGACAGTGGTGTTGGCTGTATTTAGTACAACGGTGTAAATTAATTAATTGGCTTGCTACCAATTAATATGGCCAAGGAAAAGAAAAGAGAAAGAGATGGAAGGATTACATGAGTCATAATTGGTATTCTTATGTGAATAATATGTATGAATATGTGCAAATGTTTTCTTTAACTAACGGGGATTTTTCTCACTAGACCTCAAGGTCTAACCCTCATTTTTGTTTTAAAAATATGTATTCCAGGTCATGGAGCAAACAAGAGACAATGATAGGATTATCATGTTAGCTTTTGTGGACGTTGAATGATTATGAAGATTTCAGTTATAATTAGTAGTTGTTATGTATTTTACTTTATTCGATAAAGTTTGTACTGAAAGACCTAATTGTAGAACTTAAGGGACCGTATTTGAATTATGATATGTTACTTTGTGGTGAATTATATGAAACTTGTATGTTGGGATATAAGGGATGTTACATCGAGCCTGGACAAATGGTCGGCAACCTGATTGCTTGTTCCTTTTCTGTCGACGATCTCAAGGTCAAATTCTTGCAGCAATAAAACCCATCTAATCAACCGTGGCTTGGAATCAGCCTTGTTGATCAAATATTTGATCGCTGCATGATCTGTGTGCACTATGACCTTAGTCCCTATCAAGTATGACCTGAAACGATCAAAAGCAAACACAACCGCAAGTAATTCTTTTTCAGTAACAGTGTAATTAATCTGAGCTTCAATCAGTGTTTTACTTGCATAATAGATGGGGTGAAAAACTTTGTTCTTTTTCTGTCCGAGAACAGCCCCCACAGCCCAATCGCTGGCATCACACAGGGAGTGACCAGTCAGGAGTGGTCACTATGGGTGCTGTGACTAATGCTTCTTTGATTTTTTTCAAAAGCTTCTCGGCATTCTTGGGTAAAAATGAAGTCTTTTTCATGTTGTAACAGGTTACATAGGGGTTTTGTAATTTTCGAAAAATCCTTGATGAACCTCCTATAAAAACCTGCGTGACCCAAAAAACTTCGAATACCTTTCACCGTTGTAGGTTCGGGAAGTTGTGCCACTACCTCAAGCTTGGCTTTTGACATGGGGTTTTGACACCCCGCGGATTCTCACCGCAAGTGTACGGGTCGAAGTCAAGTAATAGTGTACGGAAGTACGAGTATCGAATCACAGGGAACTAGGAACTAAATATCACAATTACTACAAGAACTATTAACTGGGCTGTCAAATTGGAGGTTTGGTTTTATAACTAATGTAATGCAGAAATTAAAGTCAAACAAACACCAGACAACTAGTAAGCAGTTTTGGAATTCAGATGGAGAAACAGTTGAGGGTTGGATATCCTTAGGTTTCACATATGAATATCAGACTAAAGACAAATACCAGTTAATTCCGTAAATGAATACTCGACCTTGATCTAACCATTGCTCTCTCTCAAGTAACAACAGTTATATTTGTAAGACATGGTGCTTTCTCAAGCTACCATGAAGTTTATTTCGAAAACAAACACAAGGTTAATCTCTCGATCTCACCCTATGTAGTTCAAAACACATTAAGCGTAGGTTATTATGAGACTAAAGTTTTACTCGGTATATCTCTATCCTTTCTTACCTTTAGACATGTAATTCCTAATTCTAGATCTCAATTAATTCTCTCGAACATAATTGACAACAACAGAACAATTGCAAGTTAGCTACGCTCACAAAGGCATTAAGAACAAAATCACATGCATTCATTAATTGGAAAAACTGATAAGAATCATTCGTCATCCATCTATATGTTCAATCCTAATTCAATCCAACCCCCAACATCTTAAAGTTAGTTCATGATGTTGGGGGATTCAAACACAAAAGAAAAGGAAACGAAAGTATGAGAAAACATGGTAACGTGATCGTGGTGATAGTGTAAGATGAATTGATGAACTCCCTTTCCCGTGCTTGAATCTACTTCACGTCGTGAATGTTTCTTCGATTGGTTCTCAATCTTCGCTCCAAATGGTGTAACGTGGCTCTGGAAATCGCCCCCGAACTGCCCTGGATCGTCTGCCGTAAGTTCGATATCGAAAAAGTGACCTAAATCCCGAAATAAAAAGATGAAATCCGCAAACAGAGGCTTACGCGGCCTTCCACGGCCTTCCACGCGACTTGCAAGTCGCGTGGAAAGTCGTGCGCCTCCCAGAGGCTGCTCTGGGTCGGTTCTGGTTCACGGGTCGGGTCCTGGTTCGGTCGCGGGTCTTGGGCTTGGCTTTTGGGCTTCCGTTAGGCTTCGTTTTGACTCGTTTTGGGCTCTTTTTCGCTTCTATTTCCGAGGAATGCCGCCTTTTATATAACCTTCGTAAATCACTCAATAAACCGTAAAATACCCGCCTTTTTACTTGGGTACAAGCCAATCTCGTTGGTTTGAGAACCGAAAATAACGCCAAAAAGTGGCGTTATCAACAACCCCAAACCGAGCGTTGCTTGTCCCCAAGCAAATTAGCGACAAAACAGAATAAAAGCATATATCTCAGAAAGAATAATAACTGCACAATTCCAATCGGTACCAAGTGATGCAACGGTGATTTCCCATACCCGTGAATATCTATCTCACTCTCGCCTCATTCTCATTTCGTTTGACCTATGACCTTCCATTGGGAGTTGAACTCGTGACTGTTCCGATCACATCAGGGTTGGACTAAGTCCAGACATGCTAGGGAAAACATTTCGCCTCGACCCTACCTCACGGGATACTCTCTTTGCACTCGAACCTAGGTTATCGCTCGTGTTGTCATGTTTAAGGAGGTTATGTGCAAGAATGCTCAAATGTCATGACAACTCTCAAGAAAGACGCACAAATGTCCAAAATTTTGATCTCAGACGGAATCAAGTAGCAAGATAGGGAATATCGGTAAAGGTAGTCGTAAACCGTAATCACATTTTCCAAAAGATCATCCAGGTCTTTACACGGGTTGTATTTGGCTCTCTTCGTCACTATTGGAGTTGCTTTGACTCTCTTATTTTCTGCTATAGATAATATCTAAGTAACTGCAATTTTTTTTTTTTTGGGACTTCATTGGTCCTCTTTTCTACTTCTCGGGTTACATTGACCCGTTTTATTCTCATTGCTGGCCGGAGTTCTTCTTTTATGCTCTCACACTATTGGTTCATTACTGCTTCCGATTGACAGACTTTCGGATAAGGGTTGGCTAAGGCTTTTGGCTAAAGGGTGAATGATGGGTTTAGAAAGGAATAAGGTGGGTGTTTGGCTGCAAAATGGCTATGGATACACACTAAGGGTAAACAGGGAAACGATAGCTAAAAAGGTTAAACAAACACACAATGCCTGGAATCATTTCTTAAGGTCCACACGATATGGTCTACTATACCCTCACCTAATATCCCGATGGTTGTCTTTGCTACTCAATGCAATAATGTAGCGAGATCATTCTACATTCACGACAAGGAATTCGAGAAAGTGTATGTAACTTAAGTGTATAAATCCCTCGAAATGAAAAACGTCTTTTAGGCTCAAAATCTCACTATTGGGTGGTCTCCACTAATGTCCCTAGTCATATCCTTTCCCGGTCCTTCCCTAACGGTCACGTCGCTATCACAAGATTCTTCCCCCAATGGTCGGTCTCAATCATTCAAAACAAAAAATTTAGCTACTTTGATCTAGACACTCAGAAATGCAGGAAATCTACGTGCATAAGCTTGGGCCCGATTGGGCAACCCCAAACCTTACCCACACATTGTCCCCAATGTGCAAGCAAAGTCGTAGGTGATGCGACTCAATCATTGTGCAGTTATTTACAGTTATAAAAAGGGCGGGTAAACATTAACGTAGCAAGCAAAAAGAAATCCCAAAATTTCTGAAGTGGGCACCCCAAACCTAGGCCATGGCCTAGGTTTGCCAAATAAAAGCCAACCCCAAACCTCGGTACAACCGAGGTTGGCACAGGGTCTAATGTGAGTGTGTAGATGGTTCAAAAATGAGGCACCCCAAACCTAAGTGAAACTTAGGTTTGTTGCATCTCGTGCAATTAAAATAGAACACACATCAAACACCACTCTTTTAGCAGAAAGATTTAGAACATACCTGTTTTGCCCGGCCGGAGGATTCTTGATTGGTTGAGCACTTAGAGGAGAAGACGGAGCACATGCAAGACAAGGGAAAGACACAAAACAAAAACAGGAAACACATAAAGCAAGAAAGGGAACAAAAACTGCACGAAAAACGAAAAACGGGACAAAAGGGACTCACGCGGTTTGGCCCGCGACTTGCAAGTCGCGTGGAAAACCGCGTAACCCTCTGTTTCAGAAAACCAACAGAGGGCCCCGCGACTTTCTGCGCGGTATGCAAACCGCGTGTAAAGCCGCGTATGTCCCTGTTCAGTTATTTTTTGACTTTTTGATTTTTTTTGATTTTTATGGCTTTTTCATTATTTAAACACACTCAAAAATTAAAAGAAAAGGAAACTAACCTTGGTGGGTTGCCTCCCACCCAGTGCCTTATTTAAAGTCGTGGCACGACTGTGCGGTTTCAACTCGGTTCAATATTCGCGGAGTTAGATCGCCCACACCTGCGATTCTTTGCGGATTCTTTCATCTTCGGTCCTCCTCCTCTTTCACCACTTCCTCTTTCCATCAGCTTGAATCTCACGTTCTCACCACCGACTCGGAACGTGATTTCCCCCTCTTCCATATCAATCAGTGCCCGACTCGTGGCCAAGAAGGATCTCCCCAGAATTAACGGGACTTCTTCATCCTCGTCTATATCTATCACTACAAAGTCGACAGGGAAGTAAAACTTACCTACTTTTATCAGCACATCCTCAACCACCCCGTACGGGTACCTTATCGAGCGATCAGCCAGCTTCAAAGTCATGTATGTTGGGCTTACCTCACCCAGGCCAAGTTTCCTGAAAATAGACAGAGGCATCAGATTTATACTAGCCCCTAAATCACATAAAGCTTTAGTAAAAGAAAAGTCCCCAATTTGAATAGGGATAGAGAAACTCCCTGGATCCTTGAGCTTCTGGGGAAGCTTATTCTGGAATATGGCGCTGCACTCTTAAGTGAGTGCAACGGTGGCCTGGTGATCAAGTGCCCTCTTCTTTGATAGGATCTCTTTCATGAATTTCATGTAAGAGGGCATTTGTGTGAGAGAATCTGCAAACGGAATATTAATCGTTAGCTTTTTAAAGACCTCAAGAAATTTAGAAAAATGAACCTGGTCTTTATTTGCTTGCAGCCTGTTCGGGTAGGGCACTGTCGGTACCACTGGCTTGACCGGTGGTGTCGCCTCTTTCTTTTTCTCTTCACTCTTCTCACTCTCTTCAGCTTCTACTTCCTTCACCTTCTCAACATCTTTTTCCTCAGGCTCGAATTCTCTTGTTGGCTCCCCATTCAATTCTTTGCCACTTCTAAGGTAGATGGCATTGCAGTGTTCCCGATTTTGTTTTTCGGTTTGACTCGGAAGTTTCCCGGGGGCTCGGTTTTGTAGGGTTTCGGAGATCTGCCCTACTTGCCTCTCGAGGATCTTGATGGCGGCGGTGTTTTGCTCGGTAGCCGCCTTGACAGTGTTGACTGTGCTGACTAGTCCCTCGACTGTAGTTGCTAATCCTCCGACTGTATTGTCCATTTTAGACATGAATTTCATCATCATGTCCTCGAGTCCCGGCTTTTTCTCTCCGGACGGTCCCTCGTTCCTCTGCTGAAAACCTGGAGGGCGGTACACACTGTTAGTATTAAAAGAATTGGACGAGTTAGAAAAGTTACCTGGTTGTGGACCCGGCTGATTCCATGAGAGATTTGGGTGCTTTTTCCACCCCTCGTTATACGTATTCGAGAAAGGATCGTTTCTCGGTTGGTTCCGGTTTGCCACAAAATGAACCTGATCAGGTTCTTGAAGATTCCCTCCATTCAGCTGATTCGTGAGAAAGGCTAGTTGAGCTTTTAGCTCACTCATCTCATTACTTTCTTGGACACTTGCGACTCGTCTTACCGCTGATCTCGGCGTGGAGAAACTATGTTCGGCTAGGTTCTCAATCAGCTCGCACGCTTCCTCATATAATTTGTCCATTAAAGCTCCACCCGCGGCAGCAGTGATGTCGTTCTTAAATTATGGGTGGAGCCCACTAAAGAAGGTCTGGATGATGACCCAGCCTTGTAGCCCATGGTGCGGACATTTCTTGATCATGTCCTTATAACGCTCCCATGCCTCATATAACGTTTCCTGGTCCCATTGAGAAAAATGGGTGATCTCCGCCATTAGTTGGGCGGTTCTGCTCGGTGGAAAGAACTTTTGGAGGAAAGCTGCTTTCAACTGTGCCCAAGTAGTGATCGAATCTGGTTGGATGCTCTCGGTCCATGTCTCGGCTCGACCCTTGAGTGAAAACCCAAACAATCTCAGCTTGATCGCGTCCTCGTTCATACCATTAATCTTGAATGTATTGCAGATCCTCTCGAATGCACGAAGGTGTGCGTGAGGATCCTCGGTTGGCGTCCCTCCGTATTGGTTCTGTTGCACCATCACAATGGTGCTTGGCTTCAGCTCGAAATAGTTCGCCCCGGTAGTGGGCGCTTGAATGCCTATCCGTGCGGCCGCCACATTAGGATCGGCGAACGACCGCATCGGAACTCTCTCCGGAGGTGGTGGTGGTGGGTTATTGCGGCGAGGTGGTCTCTCGTCGTCTGACATTTCGAATTTAAGGTTTTGCTTAGCTTTAGCTTCTTTCCGTAGACGACGGGCGGTTCTTTCGATTTCTGGGTCGATAGGCTCGAGTTCTTTCCCTCGGGTTTTCCTTGGCATAAACCAAGTAGCACCTGAAACGAAGAAAACAAAGTCAATAATCCAGAAACTGAAAGTGAATAAAATAAAATGACAAGAAAATAAAATGCCCAATCTAATAGCGCGTATAGCTAGTAGTGCTATTAGCTGCAACTAGTTCCCCGGCAACGGCGCCAAAAACTTGACACGGGGTTTTGACACCCCGCGGATTCTCACCGCAAGTGTACGGTTCGAAGTCAAGTAATAGTGTACGGAAGTACGAGTATCGAATCACAGGGAACTAGGAACTAAATATCACAATTACTACAAGAACTATTAACTGGGCTGTCAAATTGGAGGTTTGGTTTTATAACTAATGTAATGCAGAAATTAAAGTCAAACAAACAACAGTTATATTTGTAAGACATGGTGCTTTCTCAAGCTACCATGAAGTTTATTTCGAAAACAAACACAAGGTTAATCTCTCGATCTCACCCTATGTAGTTCAAAACACATTAAGCGTAGGTTATTATGAGACTAAAGTTTTACTCGGTATATCTCTATCCTTTCTTACCTTTAGACATGTAATTCCTAATTCTAGATCTCAATTAATTCTCTCGAACATAATTGACAACAACAGAACAATTGCAAGTTAGCTACGCTCACAAAGGCATTAAGAACAAAATCACATGCATTCATTAATTGGAAAAACTGATAAGAATCATTCGTCATCCATCTATATGTTCAATCCTAATTCAATCCAACCCCCAACATCTTAAAGTTAGTTCATGATGTTGGGGGATTCAAACACAAAAGAAAAGGAAACGAAAGTATGAGAAAACATGGTAACGTGATCGTGGTGATAGTGTAAGATGAATTGTTGAACTCCATTTCCCGTGCTTGAATCTACTTCACGTCGTGAACGTTTCTTCGATTGGTTCTCAATCTTCGCTCCAAATGGTGTAACGTGGCTCTGGAAATCGCCCCCGAACTGCCCTGGATCGTCTGCCGTAAGTTCGATATCGAAAAAGTGACCTAAATCCCGAAATAAAAAGCTGAAATCCGCAAACAGAGGCTTACGCGGCCTTCCACGCGACTTGAAAGTCGCGTGGAAAGTCGCGCGCCTCCCAGAGGCTGCTCTGGGTCGGTTCTGGTTCACGGGTCGGGTCCTGGTTCGGCCGCGGGTCTTGGGCTTGGCTTTTGGGCTTCCGTTAGGCTTCGTTTTGACTCGTTTTGGGCTCTTTTTCGCTTCTATTTCCGAGGAATGCCGCCTTTTATATAACCTGCGTAAATCACTCAATAAACCGTAAAATACCCGCCTTTTTACTTGGGTACAAGCCAATCTCGTTGGTTTGAGAACCGAAAATAACGCCAAAAAGTGGCGTTATCAGCTTTATCAACTTCCAACCCTCTTTTTGAGACAAGGTGTCCTAAAACAATACCCTCTTCGACCATAAAATGACATTTTTCCCAATTTAAGACTAGGTCGTGGGTCTCACATCTCACTAGGCTTTTCTCTAAATTTCCCAAACAATTGTCAAATGATGTCCCGATCACAGAAAAATCGTCCATAAAAACTTCTATGGTATCTTCTATCATGTCGGTAAAAATGGCCATCATACAACGTTGAAAAGTGGCGGGGGCATTACACAATCCAAATGGCATTCTCTGGAATGCAAAAGTGTCGTAGGGAGAAGTAAAGGTGGTCTTTTCTTGGTCCTCGGGTGCAATGTGGATTTGGTTGTATCCGGAGTATCCATCTAGAAAACAATAAAATTCCTTTCCCGCTAACCTATCAAGCATTTGATCGATGAAAGGTAAGGGAAAGTGGTCTTTCTTAGTGGCCAAGTTGAGTTGTCTATAGTCCATGCATATCCTCCATCCCGTGACAGTCCTAGTTGGAATGAGCTCGTTCTTTTCGTTCTTCACTACAGTCGTCCCTCCCTTTTTAGGGACACATTGGGCGGGGCTCACCCAACTACTACTAGCAATGGGATAGATAATACCGGCATCTAACCACTTCAAGACTTCTTTCTTAACTACCTCCTTTATGATGGGGTTCAACCTTCTTTGAGGTTGGACTTTCCCCGGGTGGTCACTCTCCAAGTTAATCTTATGTTGACATAAAGAGGGGCTAATTCCTCGAATGTCCGCTATGGTCCAACCAATTGCCTTCTTATGCTTCATCAATAAATCTATCAGAAGTTGTTCTTGTTTCTCGCTAAGTTTTGAAGAGATAATAACGGGAAGCTTATTATTCTTAGCGAGATAAGCATATTTCAAGTGGGAAGGCAATGGTTTAAGATCTAACTCGGGGGGTTGTTCTATTGAAGGGGGTTGAACATCTCTATCCTTAAAGTCCATAGGTTCAAAGGCTGCTACTATGGCGTTACACTCATCCTCAAAAGTGTCATCACTCTCAGATTCAGAGTGCTCACTCTTACTGCCCACTGTGGGCACTGTTTCAAAATCGTGGATTTCATTAATCAAACTCAAAGCAAAACAGTCCTCGGTATTTATATACTTAAGAGACTTAAAGACATTGAAGGTCACTTCTTGGTCATTAACTCTCATCGTGAGTTCTCCTTTGTGCACATCAATCAAAGTTCGTCCGGTTGCTAGAAACGGACGTCCTAAGATGATTGGGATTTCTTTATCGGCCTTATAATCTAGAACTAGAAAATCGGCGGGGAAGATAAATTTATCCACTTGGACCAAAACGTCTTCTATTTTTCCCTTGGGATAAGCAATGGACCGGTCGGCTAGTTGTAATGTCACGGTTGTGGGTCTAGCCTCTCCAATACCTAACTTCTTAAAAATGGACAGCGGCATCAAATTTATACTAGCTCCCAAATCACAAAGTGCTTGACCTACTTCTTGTCCTCCTATTGTGCATGGAATGGTGAAACTACCCGGGTCTTTCAACTTAGGTGGAATCTTGCTAGTAAGAAGGGCACTACATTCTTCGGTCAAAGCCACAGTCTCAAATTCACCCAACTTCCTCTTTTTGTTCAAAATATCTTTTAAAAACTTAACATAGTTTGGCATTTGCTCAAGAGCTTCTACCAAAGGTATGTTAATATGAAGCTGTTTAAAAATGTCCAAAAAAAATTTAAACTGAACCTCGACATTTTTAGGCTTCATTCGGTGAGGAAAAGGTATGCTTCGTGGGTCAATCTGAGTTTGTTGTGGTATTGGCTTTGGAACAGTAGGTATTGGCACAGGTCCAAAAGTGGGAAGGTCAGGGATGTCGGTTCTCACTGTGGGGACCACAGTGACCTGAGGAGTGCCCACTGTGGGAACCACAGTGGGTATTTGAGGCGAATCATCAGATTCGAAAACGATATCTTGCAGATCCTTTCCACTCCTTAGTGTTATGGACTTGATATGTTCAGGTCCTTTTCCTATTACCCTAGCGTGTTCGGTATCACTAGGTAACGTTCCTGGTGGTCTATTCTTAACTTCAACGGCTAGTTGTCCTACTTGAGTCTCTATGTTCCTAATGGCTGCTTGAGTTTGGTTCATAAAACCCTTGAGAATTGATTCAATTGATTGTTGAACCTCAGCTGGTTGGTTGGATCGTGGTTGGTATGGTTGTGAGGACTGCCCTTGGTGAAAGTTCTGTGGGTGCTGCCCACTGTGATGTGAGGATTGCCCACTGTGATGTGGTTGAAATCCAGGGGGGTTGTGTGGTCTTTGCTGGATATGACTCGGCCCTTGGGGTTGGAGTCCTTGATTACCAGACCAAGAGAAATTCGGATGATTTCTCCAACCTGGATTATAAGTCTGCGAATAAGGGTTGTTCCTCGGGTTGGTCCCTATGACATTAACAGATTCGGGATTTGCTGGACAAAAATCAAAAACGTGCTCTTCTCCACAGAGGGAGCAGTTTTCAGGGAGATGTGTTGCGGAATTGACTTGGCCTCTATTTTGATTTAAAACGATTTTGGTCAAGGCTACTAACTGCGCATTCATGGTTTTAAGTGCTTCAGAATCGATGGTGTTGGTCTTTGGCATGGGTGCTCTCGGATTTGACCATTCAGTATTGTTGTTGGACACTTTTTCTAAGATTTTATATCCTTCGTTGTAAGTCATACTCGTAAATGTTCCACCGGCTGTTGCATCTAAGATGATTTTGGCTGCATTGGAAAGACCATTGTAAAAGGTATCCAATTGGATGCAATGCGGGATGCCATGGTGTGGGCACTTTCGAAGTAATTCTTTAAATCGTTCCCATGCATCCAAAACAGCTTCATCTTCTTCTTGTCTAAACAAAATAATATCATTTCGAAATCTTAGATTCCTTGTGGGAGGAAAGTATTTTTGTAAAAATTTATCCGCAAGATCTTGCCAAGTGATTATCGAGTGAGGTGCATGTGCGTTCAGCCAAGACTTCGCCTTGTCCCTTAATGAAAAAGGGAAAAGCCTTAGTCTTAATGCCTCATCACTAACACCTTGCAACTGAAAGGAATCGGTCATTTCTAAAAAAGATTTTAAGTGCGAGTGCGGATCCTCAGATGGTGATCCTCCAAATTGACCCATGGCTTGGATCATTTGAAACATCACCGGTTTGAGTTCAAAATGCGTTGTTTCAAGGACGGGCCTTCGAATCCCGGAGCCTAAATCACTAACCCCGGAGGTAGCATAGTCCCGTATTTTTCGATCTTTGCTATCGACGATCGTGATTGTGGTCTCCACTACAGGTGGCGGTATTGCAGCCATGTTCATAGTGGGGATCACAGGGGGTTGTCGATTTCTGTTTCTGCGTCTTCTTCGAAAAGTTTTCTCTATTTCAAGATCGATTGGTAACAAAGGTTTGTGTTGTTGCCTTGGCATGCAACACGAAAAGCTTAGAAAAACGAGTTACTCGGGCTCGAACAAAAACTAATGTCTTGAGATTTAAAATCACGCCAGTCCCCAGCAACGGCGCCAAAGACTTGTCACGTGCGAAATATGTGTTTTAATCGCAGTGGGTTGCAAACTGTCCACAGTGGGAAGTGCAAGTGTACACTGTCCACTATGATCGTCACAGCAAGCAATAGTTGGTAAAATACCAGAATCGAATCCACAGGGACTGGACAATCAAGACAATACGGTTCTTATGAGCTCCTTTTACAGGTTTCAATTAGAGAGGAAACAATAGTTTGGTTTGATGAAATAGCTACTTTAAACGATTTACTAAAGGTTAAAAAGGAGGAATGTAGGTTGGATTTTCCCTAGATTTTATATCAAATACTCGATCCTTAGAAGTGATCCTCGTATTCGTGGTAGACATTTTCGCTAGAAAGGCCCGGTTACAAAATACTCACACCGTTAGATAAAAAATCCCATACTCTTAGTACTTGTTGTTTTGTCAATGGTAATCTCTAAATGGACCTTTTCAGGCCTCGATGGAATGTGTAGAGACAAATACTCTAAGTGTTTTTAATACACAAATTAGCTTGCCTACTACTCCAGTGGGCAGAGATTAGCTCACTGTGCCGACCTCACTTTCGTAAGTGTCATAAGAATTCTTTCGAATCCCCTAGCATCATTCAAGCTTGTGTCACTGCGTTCTACTCATTTCTAAGTTAAGAACTAGACTTTAGATCCTTGCAAGTGATCGACTTGTTTGCATCTTTGGATAAATATCGAGAATGAATGACCAAAACAACAAATATTCTAAGTATAAAGATTACTCAAGCATTTTTAATAAAATCCAGGTACTTCTCCTTCCTACATCCCAAAGGATGTTTAGCCTAACATTTCCGAAGTAAAGAAAACAAAGGATAAAGATTTGCGCATAATAAAACTGATAGTGGATTGAATAGTACTCACAGTGGGGAACGAGAATTCGTCCCTGTCCACCGTGTTTTACGAACTACAATTAACTAGGAAAGGAAATTACAGAAATTAAAGCTAAGTTAATGCAGTAAATAAGAGACTAAAACTAATGTGGTAGATGAGAGAAATTAAAGCTATTCAACTATCTAAACTTAACCCAAGATGATTTTAAGATTCCAAGATTGTAATAAATTAACCCAAGTGCTCCTTTATATACTAGGAGAAAGAGTTGGGTATTACACAAAAGAGATGAGTCTTCCAATGGGTAAAAACTGCTGTGTTGTGGCAGAAATCAGCACCTTGTGCAAACCAATTACCCAATGGACCCTTTTCCAAGTCAATCTCCAAGTACATAAAGGAGTACTTGTTGCAATCTTCAATGTAGATGCCATTTTGTACTTCCTCCAGCCATTTCCCTGCTAATGGACCTTCTTCCTCCAGCAAATTAAGTCTCAACTAGTAGTTTCTCTTGTCTTTCTTGATCAGCTCGAATAGTGGGCAGCCGGAGTGGGCACAACAGTGATCACTGCAGGATAAAATGTGAAAAACACCCAAATTCTACCAAATAGTTTATTAAACACTAAGGTTCGCTCCTTTTGCTCATTTTCGAGATTTATACCAAGAATGGGGGTTTTGAGAGGCGGAATGGCTAAATTTGACAGAATAAAATAGGAAATACAAGGAAATAATAACTCTAAAAATAGAGTTATCAGAAGGCGAGGGTGTCATCTAGCCGTCCTGGCGTGATGGACGCGACACCAACAAGTTCTGCGTTTCCGGCGACGGTGACGAAACCGGTGTCTCAAGTGTCGATCCCAATATCTGCCGACAGTGGCGAGGGATCATCGGCCGAAGTTATGACGGTCAATTTTACATTGCCGTCTGACTTTATGGCGGATGGTGTCCTAGACGGGACGACGTCGTTTCCTCATCTGGGGAAGTATTTGCTCCCGTCTTTCGGGGAGCGTTTTCACGGAGTTCCGGCCGGAGAGATGAGATCTCGAGTTGCCAGTCTGGCATTCATGGTGAGTGTCAATCTTTCATGACTTGTGTAATCTTTGTCGAATGTTCTTGAATGCACCTTTTATTTTTCACAGACGTTCCAGTCTTCCTTGATGTTACATGCTGAGACGTCAAGAGTTGAGGATCTGGTGGAGTCTGCTCTTGAGAGGGAGGCTGCAGCGTTGGAAAGGGAGAGAGCGGCTTTAGATAGGGAGAAGTTGGCCATGGCGCGTGCCGATGAGCTGGTCGTCTAACTTTTCGATGCTCAATATGAATTGCAGTAGATTCGTGCGGTAGGAGTGGCAGATGGAGGCCCTCAGGTCGGGACTTCGAGCGGGGATACGACCAATGTTCCTCATGTAATTTAGGAATTTTATTTTGTTCTGCTTTGCTGCTCGACTGTTGATGGTCGAGCGTGTACCTGACGATCTTTTTAGTAAATGCACTTTTTGTTTGAACTTGTGTTTTCATATACTTGGTAAGCAAATATCACATCGATGAAATGTAAGATACATAGGAAATCATGCGACTAAGGCCTTTATTGTAATACGATGAGAATAACGTAAAACACATATAAGAACACGCGATTAAAGCATCCATTCAGGGTATAAAAGTTAAGAAACTTAGGGGTAAAGTCGTTTAGACTCTGCGATCGTACGACCAGATCGTACAGTGAGTTTGTATCGTATGCCCCTATGGAGGGATGATCAAGTCACAGACCTGATCATGTATGTCGTGTGTCCCTGCGAATTTAAAGTCATATAGTAGACTTAGTGATTATTGTCGTGCGATCCTGCGATAAAATAATGTCGAGGGTTGGTCGTTGGCTCACCAACGACCCTCCGATGCTTAAGTCAGTAGACGTTTTGTGAGAAAAAATCGTATGAGAAAGAGCTAGAGAACGTACCATTTCAGACTCTCTCTATTTGCCCCCTGTCATTTATTACCGTATCCTTTTTGGGAGGAAAAGATAGGTTTTAAATGACAGAATGACACGGAGAAATATTGTCCTGCGGTCGACTATGTTGTCGTGCGATGAGGCACCATAGTAGATTTATCCCTGTGGAAAAGATATTAATTTTAGGGATAAAAGAAACAAACCTGTTGAGAGCCTGATCTTGTGACTTTAGTTTATTTTCGCGGCTTCAAGGTAGACTTGTAACACTCACGAGTGACTTTTGGCTCACTCTTGATCTCCTGGATTCCCCATGGCGTCGGGAATTTCAACATTTGATGATACGTCGAAGGAACAGCGTTCATATCATGGATCCATGGTCGTCCTAATATGATGTTATAGGCCGATGCACAATCAATGACACTGAACTTGGTCTGCTTGTTGACTCCTCCGGCGTAGACGGGCAAGATTATCTCTCCAAAGGTGCTCGTCGCTTCTCCATTGAAACCGACCAAAGTCGTCGAACGTCGGGTGATTCCCGAGCGATCGATTCCCATGGCTTTGATAGTGTTGAGAAAAATGACATTTGCTGAGCTGCCCCCATCGGTCAAGACTCGACGCGTTAGACAGTTACTGACTGTGAGCTGAATGATCAACCCGTCGTGATGCTTCTGATACGAGTCGCCAAGGTCGACGTGGTCGAACACAATCTTCATGGCTTCTAGCTCCAAATCTCCTTTGGGTCTGAACGAGCGAGGAATAGGCCAATCATCGAGCGCCTGACAGGCGTGATGCTTGGCCGCGGAATACGTCTGAACCACCGGTAATGCAATTGACGACCTTCGTATGCTCGGGGGTCGTCGTTCGATGTCCGTTAGCTGAAATAGCGACATCGTCGATGATATCTTTGAGATTTCCTTTCGGAAAATGATATGCTAGTTCCTTCTTCAATGAGATACAGTCGTCTGTCGCATGACCATGATCGGCATGGAAGTCGCACCACTTTGATTTGTCTTTCTTAGTATTGTCCAGGTCGGACTTCTTTGGCCAACGAATGGTTGCTTGGGTGGTGTGCAGAGCTTCGACTAAGTCTTTAGCTGACCCTTTGAACCCATAAGAGGAGATCTTGGGGTACACGGGGAATTTAGTCGCGGTTTTAGCTTCTGCCTTCGTCTTGAAATGAACGTTTGAAATTTGACGCGCTGGCTCTAATCTGGATACAGCCTTTGTCTTGAACTCTGGCTTTCTGACGCCTAACGACTTCTTATCGTCAGTGTGCTTGCGACGAAAGGCGGCATCATCTTCTACTCTCATATATGCTAAGGTTCGAGCTCGGACGTCTTCGAAATTCTCCGAGGGATATTTGGTCAGGTCGGTGTATAGACCCGAACTATCGTCCAGACCACGCTTATAGGCTTCGATCGCGGTTTTTACGTCGCAATTGCGGATGCTGATCATTTCGGCATTGAATCTATTGAAATAACTTCGAATAGACTCATTAGCTTTCTGCACGATGTAATATAGGTCGCTGGTCTGCTTCTCCATCTTACGACTGCTGGCGAATTGCCGGGAGAATTGATTAACCAACTCAGCAAATGACCCGATGGACTTGGGTTTGAGATTGATTAACCATTGGAGAGCTGGACCAGTGAGGGTTGCTCTGAAACTCTTGCACATGCACACTTCCTGGTACATGTGTGGAATCGAGATTGTCCACATGAGCTGCTTGTACTGCGCGACGTGCTCAGTCGGATCAGTCACACCAGAATATTTGGGAGTGAAGGCAGGAATGCTATACTTCTTTGGGACCTCGACGGTGGCAATCTCGTCGATGAAGGGCGACACCTGATATCCCGAGCGAGGCTTGACGTCGACAGGTACGGCTGCCCCAGGCAACTTGGCGAGCAAGGATAGGACGCGCTCATTTTGGTCTTCTAACATCTTCAAACGCTGGGCGACGGGATCGTTAAGATCAGGATTTGCCTCTGTCGAGGGATTGGTCCCTGGGCTAGTGCCATTACCATGTGACAAACCATTAGTGTCCCCGTTGAATGGAACAAAATATGGCTGCGACCCATAGTGGAATTGCTGCGGTCCGTTCTGAAACGGCTGCGATCCTTGCTGAAAAGGCTGCGATCCACCGTGGTGTGGCTGAAATCCACCTTGAGGTCCATTCTAAAATGGCTGCCGAAATGGTTGCGACCCCTGCTGGAAAGGTTGCGACCCTTGTAATGGCTGAGACCCACTATTCACGGGTGGTGGCCTTATGTGCTGAGGAGGAACTGTCCCAAACTGAGGATTTGGGTTGAACGACCCAGGATGTTGATTCTACATGAACGGGCCTGGATGCTGATTTTGCGTGGATGAACCTGGATTCAGGACAATTGGTCTAGCGCCATTCTGGTCAAACGATCTTGGAATTTGGTTCTGCACGAACGGCCTAGGACCATTTTGAGGCCCAAGAGGATTTCTTAACCATGCGATCTCCTCAGTTGCTCTGCGATTCTGCTCTGCCATTGCATTGAGTTGATTCCTGGCGACTTCGAGCTCCTGATACATCTGAGCAACAGCTTGCTGCGGATTTCCAAGGGCTGCCATTATTCCTGTAATAGAGAGCAGAAAAAACTCCAAGAAACTGTTAGTAGGGTGCACGTTCGTCGAGGATTTTCTCTAGATGAGGTCCCACGGATGGCGCCAAACTGTTAATGCCAAAAATCGCACCAAAGGGACAACTTAAGGTCGATGTGGACTTAATCAACTAAAGAAAGGATCTTTCGACGAGACGTGCGACGAGGGAAAAATAAACGAGACAAGGGATTTGATGACGCAGGAAAAACCTCAATCGAGGAAAAAACCTGCGGACGACAGTGGGTGTCGTCGCTGCACTATGGTCGCCAATCAGGGGCGACGTCCTTGGTACTGGCGTCGGTCGTACGATGATTACAATACAAATGAAGGAAATACTTCGAAATGTAAAGTACAAGTGTTTAAATGTAAAAACAGGTGTTTGTCGTGTGTGAATACAAAGTGTGAACTTCTGGTCGAGGGCTGTTTTCGTGCGTCGGGAGCGATACTTGAGCTTTCCTTCGAGTGTTCTTGAGTTCGCAGTAGGGTTCTGGCTTTCAGTACTTGATCTCCAGAGTTTGAATGTTCTTTGCTATGAGTTTAGATGATTTTCTCTGCTGTTTGGTGATGTTCGCTGATATATACTGGATGTTAACTGATGTCCCCTTAAATGAGGCTTTAGCTTGTCTTTTATAGTCTTCGCGTCATTAATTAGTTCCATTAATGATTTGATCAACGGCTACAACGGCTGGAAACGGTCGCCGGAGTGAATATCCATAATGATCTTCGTCCGTTACGGTCGCTTGCTGTTAATGGCTTTGACTCCTGCATTAAATACTTAACAAACGTAACAGTCAAGGTTAACGTTAGCTTTGGTCGAAGGTACGATGATCTTACGCGATGGTCGTACGGGACGGGCGATGCTATGGTCGAGCGTCATGGGAGACATACGACTTACCTTTTACGGGAGACGACGGATGTTTTCTGGGTTCTTGTCGAGACCTTATCTTAATACAAGATTTGGATTATAACGTGCGTCTTACCTGCTCTGGTCGTGGTCGTACGACGTGATTTTTTGCCCAAACATCAGGCAAGGATGCGACCGACGCTCCTCCTCTGTCTTAGAAAATATCTTTGTTTATTTTTGTTCCCTGCTACTCGACCGTCAGTGGTCGAGTTTTTTGGATGTATATAAGACAGTAAGTTCCGTGAATGAAACTTAGATATCTTTTGATTTTGTATTTTTTGCATATATATACAACGTCAATTGTAAAATTCACCAAATGGTAAGGGAACAAGAATTCATGCGACTTAGGCATCTAGCTCAACATAATAATTAAGACATAAGTCATAAGACGTTAAACCGTGCTGGCGTACATAAGCATATGCAATCACAACATTCATTCAGAGCATGTAAGTTTCCTAAGTTAAGGGACTGAAATCATGGGGTCGGTAGACCTTGTGGTCGTACGACTAGATCATGAATCTGAATCGTTCGCTCCTGCGATGGAATAAATGAGTCATGGACCCGATCGCTTATATCGTACAATCCTACGGAAGCATGCTGGTGTCATGCGACAGGCTCAGTAACTTATGTCGTGCGATTCTGCGATAAAACATTGTCAGAGGTTGGTCGTTGGCTAACCAACGACCCTTCGATGCTTAAGTCAGTAGTCGTTTGTGATAAAAAATCGTATGAAAGAAGAGAAAAGAATTTAGAAAACATACCTTCTCAGATTCTTTTTTACTATGTCGACCGTGTTTTCGTGTAACAGGGCAGAATAGTCGGCATATTCCTGTGACTGCCAAACAACTTATTTTCGCGGCTTCAGGGTGGTCTTATAGCAGTCACGGGCGATCGATTCCCATGGCCTTGACAGTGTCAAGGAAAATGACGTTCGCTAAACTGCCCCCATCGACCATGACTAGTCGGGTTAAACAATTTCCAATCGTGAGTTGAATGATCAACCCGTCATGATGCTTCTGATCGGAGTCACTGAGGTCGTCTTGATCGAACACAATATTTATAGCTTCTAGTTCCAGGTCTCCTTTGGGCCTTGATGAACGAGGGATAGGTCGATCGTCAGGTGCTTGACTAGCGTGACGCTTGGCTGCGGAGTACGTCAGACCACACATGTCGGAACCACTAGTGATGCAATTGACGACCTTCGCATGCTCGGGGGTTAGCGGTCGATCGTCGCTAGTTGGAGCAACGACGTTATCGATGATATCTTTGAGATTTCTTTTCGGGACATGATATGCTAACTCTTTTTTGAGAGCTATGCAATCATCTATCGCATGACCATGGTCGACATGGAAGTCGCACCACTTTGACTTATCTTTCTTGGCGTCGTCCTGATCGGACTTTTTTGGCCACCGGATGGTTACTTGGACGGTCTTCAGAGCTTCGACCAAGTCCTTAGTGGACCCTTTGAATCCATAAGAGGGTATCTTGGGGTACTGAGGAAATTTGGCCGCAGTCTTGGCCTCTGCTTTTGTCTTGAACCGGACGTTCGAAATCTGGCGCACGGGCTCTACTTTTGGAATTGACTTTGTCTTGAACTCTGGCTTCTTCACACCTAACGACCTCTTATCGTCGGTATGCTTGCGACGAAAGGCAACGTCGTCCTCTACCCTCATATATGCTAGGATTCGAGCTCGGACATCCTCAAAATTCTCCGGAGGATACTTGGTTAGATCAGTGTACAAACCCGAACTGTCGTCTAGACCATGCTTATAAGCTTCGATTGCGGTCTTGATGTCACAGTTGCGGACACTAATCATCTCTGCATTGAACCTATTGAAGTAGCTTCGAATAGACTCATTGGTCTTCTGTACGACATAATATAGGTCACTGGTCTGCTTCTCCATCTTGCGACTGCTGGCGGCTGAGAGAATTGATTGACCAACTCAGCGAACGACCCGATGGATTTGTGTTAGCTTCAATCTTCCTAATCATAGAAGTATTTAGAAGTAGTGAAAAATAGGCTAAGTGAAGAAAGCCTCTTACAGAGGCTCTGCCGAACTTACCGAGAGATCAAGGTCGAGAAGCTACAGAAGCTAAAGAGGCGTCCTACAGAAGCTCTGTCATACGCACAAAGAAGACCAAAGACTCGGAATCCGGTGAAGACTGCTCTACAAAGGACCAAACCGCAGAACCTCTGTGACACTTCACAGAGCCTCTGCGGTCTTCAACAAAGACTTCAAAGATATTTATAATATCTTGCTACTGTTTCTGAACCTATTCATCAACTTGCATGGTAGCATGCCCTGTCCATCTTCAACGTGTCAAACTCTGGTTGGATTCAATAGGGCTTAGTACATAATAGACGTCTGCTGCATTAAATGCAATACAACACGTCCAACTGTTCATGCCAACCGTCCAACTATTCATACCGTCTGTTCTGAATAGTACCTTATGCTTTATGGTCCCCTTAGAGTAGTATAAGGAAGACTCATGTTGAGTTATTCCTAATCGAGAAATTAAGAAAGAAAAACATCAAGAACACATAGCTTATATACTTTGAGAGTCATATCTATTTTAAAGCTTTGCTTACTCACTGTTCTTGATTTTGTTCTTGATATATATATATATTCAGTAAACTTTGAGGTATTATTTCCTATTCACTGTTTATTTATATTGTGTTCTAAATCTATCAAACATATCTATTAGTTCTTCAAATACGCTTCCGCATCAAACATAAACTCGAACTAATAGATCTGACAATCTTGCTTAAACAAAACGGGAACCAACAATTGGTATCAGAGCAAAGCTTGATTTTCAATATCAAGTGATCCTCTTTGTTACAAGATTGGTGATAGACATCATTCCTTTTTTAACCTGTTCCTCATTTCTAGGTTAAAACTCCATTAAAGTGTACTCTGGGAACTGTTCAAACCCAGAAAACTTTCCAGATCATCAGACTCATACTCTTTAATCATACTATCTTTTCAGAACCTTTACAATGACAAATACAAATAACTTCTTTACTGCTGGTTCACTCACCAAGCCTCCTACTCTCCTTCGAGATGAGTATCCTCAATGGAAGATAAGAATGGTTCATTTCTTTGAGGGTACTAAAAAAAATCTAGTACAATATCTTTACAACCTTCCTCCTGTTCCCATGATAGTAGTACCACGAGTACCAGCTACTGCTGAATCTCCTGAAATCCCTGAACATCAAAAACCAAAGCCAAAAGAAGAATGGTCAAATGAAGATAAGGCAGAAGATGAAGTTGCACAGAAAACAAAAAGAATCTTGATAATGGCTATCCCCAACGAACTTTTTCAATCCTTAGATGCATGCGAAACTGCGCACGATCTTTGGAAAGAATTAGAAAGACAGTTGGAAGGGGGTGCTAAAACACAGAAGAACCGAAGGGCACAGTACATAAATGAATATCATGCATTCAGAGCCTCTGCAACAGAATCTCTGCAAACGACGTACGACAGGTTCAACTCTCTCATAAACAAATGCAGAAAGTCTGGCATTCACAGAAACTCGGAAGAAAATAACATCATGTTTCTAAACAGCCTGAATGATGAGTGGCTTCAATTATCTATGTCTTTACAAACAAACCAAGATCTAGACTCATGGACACTCTCTGGTCTCTATGGAACACTAGCTGCACAAGAGCCTCAAATAGCACAGGCTAAAACAATAACCATTGCACCATACGCATTGGTTAGTAAATCAACAGAGGCTACAGAAAGACCGAGAAATGAGAGAGCAACAGAGGAGAAGAAGAAAATGGTGATGGTTGATAGCGAAGAAGATGAGCTGATAGAGGAAGAAATAACTCTTGCGTCATTAGCTAAATCATTGGCTTTATTGACAAGAGAGTTCAAAGGTAACCAAAGAAATTTTGGAAATAACAGATATGGCAGAGACAACCAGAGAGATAGAAGAGATGATGGAAGAAGAGAAGAATCAAGTGACCGACAGAGGTCAGACTACAGAAGTGACCGACAGAGGTCAAGCGACAGAAACTACAGAAGTAGTGACCGACAGAGGTCAGATGACAAGGTAGGCCACACACAAGAATGCTACAAATGTGGTAAGCCTGGTCATTACGCAAACGAATGCCGAACAGAGAAAGTTGGAGATCAACAGAAGTCCGATGATCGAACTGGAAACACCTCTCAAGGTTGTTTCAACTGCGGCAAGCCAGGCCATTTCGCCAAAGAATGCAGAAGTAGACAAAATCGCCCACAGAAGGACTCAGCTTTTTACAAAAATAAGGCTGAATATTATGCGCAAAAATCCCTAATGGCGAACAAAGGGCATTCTGAAGCAAACAAGGAGGACTTCGAGTCAGACTCTACCTCTGATGATGAATTCACCACCAATGCCCTGTTCTGTGGCATGGCAGAAGTCGACTCCGACACTGACAATGAGGTATCCATTTCAAACTCTACCTCTTGTACTAAATCTGTAGATAATGATTCAATTAAACTTAACATTGAACTGATTGAACTAAAAGAGATAAATGAAAGCATTCAGAAAAGACTCACCTTTAATGAGAGAGAAGTAAGGCTTCTCACTCAAGAAAAAGCTAAAATTTTTGAAGAAAAGGAAAGAGCAGAAAATTATTGGAGCAATAATCCTTTAAAAAGTCAAATTTTTGAATTAACCTCTGCTTTAAAAATCAAAACAAAAGAGCTTTCAGTTTCTAGGAGTGAAACAACTGACATAAGAGCTCTCAAAAAATACTTTCAAAAAGAGAGAGAGGTACTTTGGCAAGATCTACTCAGAAGAGAAGTTTTACTTAAAAACTATAAAGATGCACAGAAGGTGTATGAGAAAATGAACTCGCAAATAGGAAGACGAGGTATAGGGTACGATGATATTACTCTAGGTGTTGAAGGCAAAAGACTTAAACCTCTGTCTTCTCTGTTTGTGATAGGAAAAACAAATAAACCAATTTTTCCAAACTTACTCTCTGTAAGTAAAAGGGTTAAAATCTCTGAAGAACCTCACTTGAGGAAACATACGAAGATGATCAATGTGTGGTTTGAAAACACAGATTCATCATCTTCAACCTCTGTCAATAGAGGAATCAAACCAAAGAAATATCTGAAAACACAAGATCAGATTGGTATCTTTAAGTTTGGTAAACCAGAGACTCAAACACAGGTCGCTTTTGTCTGTATGATAAATGTCGAAAAGAAATTATCTGCAAAAGCTCCTGAGTTTAAACCTATCTTTTCAGAAGAAAAACTTAAAGAATCAATTGAAAAAGAAATTTTGGAAGTTTTGAAATCAAATGTTTTAGAAAATCTCTGTACATCTTCTATAGATCAAATTCTCGCTGAAGAGATCTCATCAGAAACCTCTGCTATCTATGAAAGTTATTCTACAGAGGAAGAAAGCTCGTACGATACATGCTCAGAAAATCCAGCCTCTGTCGAAAGAGATGACTCAACCTCTATATATGAGGACGATTCATCCTCTGACGACTCAGAGACTGATTCTAAATCAGGGATAATTCACTGTGACACAGAGGATGTTAAATTCTCCTCTGAGGTTCTTAACAGAACAATTTCTCCAAAAGAGAAAATCACAGAGATACCTATTTGTCCATATTTTCTCAAAATGTGTATACAAGTCAAAACCTCTACAAACCTTGATAATCTGAAAAAGGCCTCTAAAAATCCTAAAAGCTCAAAATTTTCAAAACCTTTAAAGCAAATTAAAGAGAATCCCACTTGGCAACAAAAGGGAAAAAGGCCTGAAGCTAATAAATATTTTTCCTCTGTGACAGTGAAGAAAGATGTTCACCACAGAAGAGACTCACAGAAGGCACGACCTAAACAAGACTTTTGCAAACAACATTCTAGTATTCATAGATCTTCTTGTAATAGGAAATCTAATGTTAAGAAAGAATGTAATGCTTCTGTGGTTCAGTTCAATAAATTCAATGAAAAGTTCAAACAAATCACGTCTCATATTAAATATTGTCATTGCTTTGATCTTATGTTCAAATTGAATAATCACTTCTCAAGTCCGGATTGCTTACTCTCCACTAAAATTCAAACTCCAAAGTCAGAACCTAGAGAGAAACAATCTGATTTTTCTACAAAAGATAAAATGTATTTCAAGAATGCTAAGGCAAACTTGAAAAATTCTAACAATATTGGACCCATATGGATATGGGTACCTAAGTCTCTGTGATTGTCTTACAGAAGCGGTTTGTGCCAATTTGGTATCTTGACTCCGGATGCTCAAGGCACATGACTGGCGACATAAGTTTACTATCCACGTACAAAGAAACACACGATGGTGGATCTGTAACTTTTGGAGACGACAAGAAGGGACACATCAAAGGCTATGGAGTCATACAGAAGGAAAACGTCTCTGTATACAAAGTTGCATATGTGAATGGCCTTAAACACAACCTACTCAGTGTAAGTCAACTCTGTGATACAGGATTCGATGTGTTATTCAAATGAACTTTCTGCTCTCTGCAAAGTGAAGACACAGGAATGGAACTTCTGCGAGCCGAAAGAAAAGGTGATCTGTATCTGATGAATTTTTGTTCAACAACAAGGACAAAGTTTGCCTTGTATCTTGCGAAAGTAAAGAAGCCTGGTTATGGCATAACATGTTCTGTCACTTGAACTTTCACACATTAGATAAACTGGTAAAACTTGATCTAGTTAAAGGTTTGCCTAATGTTAAATTTAATAAGGATCACTTGTGTTCTGCCTGTGAAATGGGAAAACTCAGAAGAGCTTCCCACAGAGGCAAAACAGATGTGTCTTGCACTAGACCTCTGTAAATGCTTCATGTTGACCTCTGCGGTCCCATTGCCATACAGAGCCTAGGTGACAAGAAATACATACTTGTCTTAATTGATGAGTATTCGCGTTTCACATGGGTTGAATTTATTCAAAAAGAAATCGGAAGTTCCAATCATCTTGATTAATCTAATGAAAAGAATCCAAGTTCTTTATGAATGCAGAATACAGAAGTTAAGAAGTGACAATGGCACAGAATTTAAAAACTCTGTCATTGAAGCCTATCTTTCTACAGAAGGAATATCACAGAACTTCTCTGCAGCACGCACTCCACAGCAGAACGGCGTAGTTGAAAGGAAGAATCGAACGCTCGTGGAGGCAGCAAGAGCTATGCTATCAGCATGCGGATTACCGATGAACTTTTGGGCAGAAGCGATTTCTACTGCATGTTATACACAAAATCGTTCAACCATTGTGAAAAGACACCTCAAGACTCCTTACGAATTGATCAACAAAAGGCGGCCAAACATCAAAATTTTTCATGTGTTCGGATGTAAATGCTTTGTTTTAAACGACAGAGTTTCAAGAGAAAGTTTGAGGTAAAAGCTGACGAAGGCAAATTCATTGGATACTCTGCCACTTCCAAAGCCTACAGAGCATTCCTTACAAGATCTCGCAAAATCGTAGAAAGTATCAATGTTTCTTTTGATGATTCATTCCAAATGACTTTTGAGCAAATCAGTTCAGAACTCGAACTTAAAAGGGAAACCTCTGACATCTCACAAACGAAAGAAGACTTAAATCTTCTATTTTTAGAGATATTCCACGATGACATTGATCCTTTTGTTGGAACCATCAGAGTTTCTGAAGAACCATCCTCTGTCGGACAAAATCCTACAGGTATGACTCTAACTGGTCCAAATAATGCTTCATCTTCTTCTGTAAATACTACAGATGCAAATGCCGAAGAAGAAAATGCAGAAGATGAAACATCAAGAAAAACGACCACAGAAGTTGCTGAAAAACAAACTCCACAATCCATAGAAGAACCAATTACAGAGGAAATTGAGGACCAAGACTATACGTCCTCAGAGGAACAAACTCCACCACCACTCATACCAATCATTCCACAAACGGTAGAATCATCTACCAAGGCAAGAAGAACGACAGAGGCTATACAAGAAGAAGATCCACAAGAAGCTTCTGAAGAAAGGTTCGATGACATTGATGACCATCTTCCACGCACCACTCAGTGGACAAAAAGCCATCCTCCAAGCCAAATAATTGGAGAACCTTCTGACTCAGTAAAAACCAGGTCTACCACTGCTAATTTTTGTTTCTTTACAAATTTTATTAGTGTGATAGAACCAAAGAAGATTTCTGAAGCCCTAGATGACCCAAACTGGGTAGACGCCATGCAAGAAGAACTTCTGCAGTTTGAGCGTAACAGAGTATGGACTTTCGTACCTCTGCCACGAGGGAAACAGGCCATTGGGACTAAGTGGGTCTATAGAAATAAGAAGGATGAAGATGGAGTGGTCATCAGAAACAAAGCACGATTGGTGGCCAAGGGTTATAGACAAGAAGAAGGCATAGATTACGATGAGACTTTTGCTCCTGTTGCACGGCTCGAAGCAATAAGAATATTCTTAGCCTTCGCAGCTCACAGAGGTTTTAAAGTCTATCAGATGGACGTAAAATCAGCTTTTCTCAACGGTGAAATCCAAGAAGAGGTTTACGTAAATCAGCCACCAGGGTTTGAAAACTCAAAGTTCCCAAGGCATGTATACTACCTTGAAAAGGCTCTGTACGGATTGAAACAGGCTCCAAGAGCATGGTACGAACGACTTTCTACCTTTCTTCTAGTAAATGGCTACAACAGAGGTACAACAGATACTACCCTATTCTATAAACGTAAAAACAGTGAAATAATGCTTGTACAAATCTATGTGGACGACATAATTTTTGGGTCTACTAATACAGAAGAGTGCAAAAGTTTTGAAAAACTCATGCAGAGTGAGTTTGAAATGAGTATGATGGGAGAATTAACATTCTTCCTCGGACTTCAAGTCAAACAAACATCAGAGGGAATTTTTATAAATCAGGCCAAATATGTCTCTGACATTCTTTTCAAGTATAGCCTCTCTGATACCTCTGCAATGAAAACTCCAATGGCCACTGGAAATAAGTTATCCTTAGATCCAGATGGCATCTCTGTAGAATGCACTCTCTAAAGAGGCATGATTGGATCTCTGTTATACTTAACTGCAAGCAGACCTGACATTATGCATTCCACATGTCTTTGTGCACGTTATCAAGCTAATCCTAAAAAATCACATTATGACGTTGTTAAAAGAATCTTTAGATACCTAAAGGGGACCAAAAATCTTGGTCTCTGGTATCCACAGAACTCTGGCTTTTGTCTTAAAGCTTATACAGATTCAGACTATGGAGGATGCATGCTCGACAGAAAGAGTACCTCTGGGAGTTGTCAATTCCTAGGTGGTAAGCTAGTCAGTTGGACCTCCAAAAAGCAGAACTGTGTATCAACATCTACGGCAGAAGCTGAATATGTTGCTGCTACTAGCTGTTGTTCTCAGGTTCTATGGATGAAGACTCAGCTAAAAGACTACGGCCACATTCTATTCAAAATACCCATCTTCTGTGATTCCAAAAGTGCCATTGCCATCTCTGCCAATCCTGTGCAACATTCCAAAACCAAGCATATCGATATAAGGTACCATTTCTTGAAACATCATGTTGAACACGGTACAATCGAGATGCATTTCGTGCCAACAGAATATCAACTTGTAGACTTATTCACCAAAGCCTTAGACAAGAAAAGATTTAATTTCTTGGTGGGTAAGTTAGGAATGATTAATATGATGTGAAAATCCTCTGTAAGTATAGTTTTATCTTCTGTAAATAAGTATATATTTCTATTTTACTTAACTTATTGCTTTGATTGATTTATTTCTGTATGTAAATTCTCAATCTTAAATAGTTCTTAATATCACAGAGCTTCTATAAGTCTGCTCAGAACCTCTGACGACCTCCACAGAACCTCTGGAAAAACAAGACCTATGCTCAATACAAATCTGATCATTCTTTGATCCAAGCATAGGTCAAGGGGGAGCAAAAGGAAAATTCCTGATCTACAGAGGTGATTAGATCAAGGGGGAGCAAAAAGGGACCCTGAAATGATCTACAGAGGTAAAACTTTCAAGGGGAAGCCAAAGAAGAATGTCGATGAATCTATATCGACAGAAGTCAGACATCACTGCCGAGAAAAGAAGAACCAAAAAGGTATGTCTCTCGTACAAAAGGTTGTTGAAAACAGTTTTCTGGGACACAAATTGTCAAATATGTCCTAAATATACTGTGGATAACATTTCAAAAATCAAAAGATCAAAAAGTTTCATAAAATTTGAGTTATGAGAAATTTGAGGTCATAGAGCCTCTGCTGAGCTCAACAGAGGCTCTGCCAGAAATATGCTCTGTGATCACAAATTAACCCTCTATCGATCTTTTGGAATGTTATCTCGGAAACCGAATACATACACCATGACCTTCACGAACAAAACTTTTTCCATAACAGTTTTCTCGGACACCAACTTTCAAATATGTCCGAAAAACATCTCTTAAAACAGATCAAAAATTGGATGATCAGAAAATTTAATAGAATTTTTGTTATGAGATTTTTTCCCTCATAGAGCTTCTGCTGGCCCTCACAGAGCTTCTGCAAGTTCCCACAGAGCCACAAAACCTCTGCGAGTAAAAATTCTTAACTAAAAATCCTATTGATCCTCTCCAGTGCCTTTGCAAACGTTTTGGTTAAAGAAGAACCCACAGAAGTCATGATAACAATAAGATATATGAGAAAGGGATAAACATCAAGATTTTCAAAATCACAGAGCTTCTGTAAACCACAGAAGTTCTGTCAATCTGTTACTTGGGCATTTCTGTAGTAATAACGGTTACTTTTACTGAGAGTGAATCTCATATGGCTAAGAACAACCCCACGCGCCTAGCATTAATGGGCCGCGCACGACGTCCTGTCATCCTCTGACATGGCCTACGTGTCCCATTTTTATTGGGCGTACATGGAACGTTTTCTGTGGAAAGTTGAACCCGCCGTTCTAACTTGAGTACGGATTCCAAATTTTTAATCCATTGCCATATACTTTACTCTTTCGAATTCTACCATTTTACCCTTCTATAAAGACCAAGCTTACCCTCTCATAAACTTTTTACAAACCCTCATTCTTCTCCGGCGAAACCCTGCAAAAACCTGCAAGTATCTTATTCTCATTACCAATGGCTTCATCTTCTCAAGCTATCTCCCTTGCACACTCTCCGGCGAACTCACCAGAACATTCACCTGCTCATTCTGAACATTCAGAAAACCCCCACCTTGCCAAAAATATTGAACTAGAAGATTCCGGCGATTCAGCAGAATTTGCTTCGACCACACATCTTCAAAACTTCATAGCAAAGGATCATTTCGAAAAGGTACTACCAATCAAATCCAACAATTGCTATTTGGTCCCCTCACCCACTGCTTTCGGCGAAGCCCATGCCATTCTTCTAAACATAATGGAAAATCATATCCTCTTCCCTCTACTCTCAAGAACCCCAAACAAAATTCCAGTTAGATATTTGAACCAGTTTTGGCAAAGTTGCCGATTTGATAAAGATGATTCTCTTATCAAAGGGTACATTTCATGACCTGACAAATATGAACATCTGGAAATCAAGTTCAATAGAACAATGTTCTCACTTGAATTCAACCTACCAACAAGGGGTCTTCTTGGATTGAAGAAATATGCAGAGCAACCAACAGACGACGAGATCTGTCGTTTCGTAGAAATGCTTGGGTACAACACCCAACTGAGGAAGAGAAATGACTTCCGCAGAGGCAGATTACCACCTCTGTGGAACACCTTGTTCTCAATTCTTAACAGATGCCTGACAGGGAAGATAGGCAGTATTGACAAGAGCTCACATCAGATATTAACCATCATGTATAGGGTTTACTATGATCTCCCACTGGATTACGCGACCATAATGATGCAAGAGATCATCAACACCATCGACCGAAAGAACAACCCCAGAAGGGTCAAAGAGAACGATCCCAACTTTCTACCACCTCTGCAATTCCAAAGAATACTGGGAGTTTTGTTCGAACCTTTGTTGCTGATACAGAACTGGCCAATGGAAGGGCCAATTCCCAAACAGTTCCCAATGAACAAAAATACCCCCACTGATCATGTAGATGGCTACACACACTGCAGACCTTTGTCAAAGAACCTTCTGAGGCATGCCACGAATAAAACCCTTAAGAAAGAGTACATACGCGATCATAGAACTCCAAAACCGAGTACTATGACACCCCCGCGTTTAGGTGTCCCCCTAGGAACAATGATTGCATAACCTCTTTCCACTCAAGAAGAAAAAGATCACAAACTAGCAAAACACATGGCTATTCAACTTAGCTTCTTAGGCAAACGTGCAGAGCTCATGGGAAAGAAGTCCTCTTCGAAATCTTCTACATCTACTCCAAAATCAAAGAAGAGAAAAACTAAAGAAGGCACCTCCACAAGCGTTGCAGAAGATCAACCTTCACCTCCTCATGCCACAGAAATTGGCTCCACTGCTCCTCCCTCTTCTCCAAAACAGAAGAAGAAAAGAAAATCGAAAACCACAGAGGAAGGGGCACCAAAACCTAAGAGGAGGAAAACCAAAAAGAAGCATGGGAAATCACTTGAAAAATTGGTTACCATAGAAGAAGAAGAAATCGCAGAAGAAAGAACTGCAAAAGAAGAAGATGCAGAAGTAGAAATGACAGAAGAGGGATATCAATCACCCTATCAATCCCCAGATCAATTTTCTCACCAAGGAAACTTAAACGATTTCCTACAGAACCCTGACATTGCCCACACTCTAAATACAGCAGGGTGGACGGCACAACCACTCGACCACCACTCCCCAGAAGAACAATACTTCTCTATTTCTGGCATTGACACACATCTGCAAGAAGATTATCAAACACCCAGAGATCAATCAGCTGAGACACCTGTTATTCTACAGAACCCCTTCATTCAACAAGGATTGGACGTCCACAGAAGGAGTCCAAGCCCATCTTCAGAAGAAATAGAACAAACAGAAGCTGAGTGGAATAGAGATGAAGTACCAGAGGCTTTAGGGAAAATAACAGAAAAAGGAAAAGAGGCCGAAGTTGTACAAGAAGAGGGATTTGAAACAAGGGAGACAAGAAAGGATGTCTCAGAGGTAGATTCAGATGAACAAGAAGTTGTCTGGATACGAAAAGGTCTCTATCATCCACATGTCATGAGATTATACGGCTCTCATCAAATGTACGACTTCTTAAGCACAGAGCAAGGAACTTCAACAGAAGCTAGGGAAGACGCACCAAGCCATCGGATCGCTACAGAAGCTGAAATGATAGAAAATGATATAGTGCTTGGATGCTTAACAGAGGAAGACTGGATTAATAGAGGCACACAACCAAAACCAACTCCCAGTGCAACCCACACATCTAACTCCGCAGGTCTAGTTGCATAAGGAGTTATTGAAAAAGAGCAGCACAACTCGATCCAAACCCAACCCATCCAGCCAGAAGTCACTCTTTCGACTTCTGCGCCCACAGAAACCGGGGAATCCATTCCTAGGGAGTCTCCTCAAAGAGACTCACCTATTGTTCGTGATCAATCGCCCCATATCACACTAGAACACCCTACAGAGGAATTCGTTTCCTCTGCCACACACGAAATAGGGCCAACCCTTCTTTCAGAGAGAAGTAGTGAGCACAACGACGAAGAGACTCTAGACAAGTCTCCGAGTCAACAGAAGGATAATCTAGTACCCACCTCTGAAGTGGATCTAGACAATGTCATTCACAGAACTTCTGTAGAGTCTGAAGCACTAGATGCTTCTGCTCGAAGATCAGATGGAAATCCTTCCACTCCCATCGTACAAACAAGGGTGAACGAAGGTGTCCGAGGAGCAGGGACTCACTCTGGAGACGAATGTGTTCCTCTAGAGGTTACACCAGGGACACAAGTATCAAGGGATGAGTTCCAAACCCTTGTCACCTCTGTGAACCAAACCATGAAAGAGTTGCAAAGCTCTTTCACATCTTTTGCAGAGAAAACATCAACGGCCTTGCTGAATCTGAACACCAAAATGGACAATCTGTCCACAGAGGTGAAAACGGCCATCACCGAGATGAAATCTTCTGCTCAAACAACTGCCACAACTACAGCCACTTCTGCTGCTAAAGATTTTGGAATAGCTGCAACATCTGCATTCAAGGAATCAGTCAAACATTTCCTTGAACAAATGAACAAGCAATCCAACAAATCACAGAGCATCACACCTGCAGAACTACAGAAGGCTCTGCAAAACGTTCAAGAAGAGGCAATGTGCAACACTACAATGATGCAGCCAAAAGATTACATGACCAGAGCACAGCTGACAGAGCTCGGGCAGAATGTCATAAACCAGGTCACAGAAGTCATTGTCTCCTTCACTACTGCAAATGCCAACTACGTCAAAGAATTCAGAAAAAGTGTCGGCAGAATGCGCTTCAACACAGAAGCAGAGCTTGCAACTCTAATCGGCCTCTGTGATGATGTATGTGCAAAGTTGATGGCCGCAGGAGCAGAACTACCAAAGAAACCCAAAGCTTCCTGCAGAGCAGAGGGTACTTCTGATAAGAGTCAGGATGACTCTGATGATGACCATCCTGGTCCATCAGATCATCCTGAGGGGGAGAATATAAGGGAGAAAGCTACGACCAGAGGACTACAAGCTCCACCAATCGCAGCAGAACCAATCAGCCAAGCCCCTCCAGAACAAACCCAAGATCAAAAGACCACAGAGACAACACCCATCTCTGTGGAATCAACTTCTGAAAAAACCAATATTCCAGAAGCTAATCAGCAAACCACAGAGGCAACAACCACCCCTGTGGTAATCAACGTGGAAGAAAGACCTTCAACAGAATCAACAGAAAAACCCCAAACCATACCAAGAAGAAAGTCGATTGCCACCAAACCAAAAAGAGCAACGACCTCTGCTTCTTCAATTCTGAGAAAGATGCACAATACAATGTCTGATCGAATGTCGCAGAGAGAAGAAGAAAGGCACAGGTTCACTTTAGCTTTCTGAATGGGAAGAAGATTCGACATACCTCAATCCACAGAAACCAAGCTCACAGAAGAAGTCACAAAAGAACCTCCCACAGAGGTTACAGAGCAAAACAAGCCAACAGAACCAACGCCACATAAGTCCTCTCAAAAACAAGTGTCAAAACTTACAGAGGCAACCCCCATCATTCCAACAGAAGCTCCAACAACCAAACCTACAGAAGCAACAGGTCCTGCACCTCCAAAAGCCAAAGACAAGGGAAAGGCAAAAATGACAGAAGAGCCCAAGAAAAAGAAATCAGTACCCAATCCTACAGAAAAACTGATGAAAAGCTCCTTTGATGCCTTTCAAACTCCAAAGCCTGAAGAAGAGGACTGGGCATATGGATTGAAGCCTCTATTAGACATTCCTCTATCAGGAAGAGCTGCAGAAGTTGTTCAACAGATGGAGAGTCTCAGAAGACGAGTACCACCACATGGTCCAACATACGAAGAAATGGAAGAAGTGGTGTACAAATATCCCTACAAACAACCCTTTCAGAACCTCCATCCAACAGACCAAATCACAAATCAGAACATCAGAGAAGAATTTGAGAACATCTTCAGCAGAACAAAGCCAAGAACCAAAGCAGAAGTCTTCTCAATTCATAAAATCAAAAAGGTAATCTTCTGCAGATTCTCCTTCACAAGAACCTATCCAAGAGTCAGGTACAATCTTTACAGAGTCAAAAGGGTAAATAATTCAGAAACCACCTTCGCTGATGCTGACATAAGGAATCTGAATCCCTATGATCTACCTGAACTTCTGCAATGGACAAAGGACAACTACAACACAGAGCCAAACACCAGAGCCTATCAAGTGTTGAGAAAAGCAATGAGGGAAAAGCTTCTGATCTACAGTATGATAGATTTTCAACTGGGAAAGGATCTTGGTCTCAAACATCTGAATTTACGACCACCAGAGGATCGCTGCCCACCCGACGCCGTGCCCAACTCTATCATTACAGAACCAAGATTCGGGTTAGTATTTCAAAACCCACAAGGCGAAGTCAAACTGTTTGTGTGCATGAACTGTCAGAAGTACGCAACTAGTACTCTGAACAAGTTCAGAGCAAGCCTTGTAAAATACAGAGATACAGAGAAAATGAATAGAGATGCTGCAGATACTTTCATCAGAGAGATTGATGCCACAATCCGCCTAAGAGAAGTCTGCATCAGTTTCTACAAAGAGATCAGAAGAATCGGAAGAGACAACAGAAGCTACAACGATTTCAAAGATGCCAAAATCTGATTCTCAAACCTCAAATCTCTGCAAATCATGTTAAAGTTTATCTTTCATTGTACTCAAATGTAAAATGCCTCTGGCATATTTCTGAATGAAAGAACTTTCGAGGTATTGTTTAACCTCTGTCTTATCTAACTTAGCCTAACTAAACTCAAGTTCAATTTTTTTATTTTTCACTACTTAGGGGGAGATTGTTAGCTTCAATCTTCCTAATCATAGAAGTATTTAGAAGTAGTGAAAAATAGGCTAAGTGAAGAAAGCCTCTTACAGAGGCTCTGCCGAACTTACCGAGAGATCAAGGTCGAGAAGCTACAGAAGCTAAAGAGGCATCCTACAGAAGCTCTGTCATACGCACAAAGAAGACCAAAGACTCGGAATCCGGTAAGGACTTCTCTACAAAGGACCAAACCGCAGAACCTCTGTGACACTTCATAGAGCCTCTGCGGTCTTCAACAAAGACTTCAAAGATATTTATAATATCTTGCTACTGTTTCTGAACCTATTCATCAACTTGCATGGTAGCATGCCCTATCCATCTTCAACGTGTCAAACTCTGATTGGATTCAATAGGGCTTAGTACATAATAGACGTCTGCTGCATTAAATGCAATACAGCACGTCCAACTGTTCATGCCAACCGTCCAACTATTCATACCGTCCGTTCTGAATAGTACCTTATGCTTTATGGTCCCCTTAGAGTAGTATATAAGGAAGACTCATGTTGAGTTATTCCTAATCGAGAAATTAAGAAAGAAAAACATCAAGAACACATAGCTTATATACTTTGAGAGTCATATATGTTTTAAAGCTTTGCTTACTCAATGTTCTTGATTCTGTTCTTGATATATATATATTCAGTAAACTTTGAGGTATTATTTCCTGTTCACTGTTTATTTTTATTGTGTTCTAAATCTATCAAACATATCTATTAGTTCTTCAAATACGCTTCTGCATCAAACATAAACTCGAACTAATAGATCTGACAATCTTGCTTAAACAAAACGGGAACCAACAATTTGGGTTTGAGGTTGATCAACCATTGGAGGGCAGGACCAGTGAGTGTTGCTCCAAAACTCTTGCACATGCATACTTCTTGGTACATGTGTGGGATCGAGATCGTCCACATGAGTTGCTTATATTGCACAACGTGCTCTATCGGATCGGTCACTCCTGAATACATGGGCGTGAAGGCAGGGACGTTGTATTTCTTCGGGACCTCGACGGTCGCAATTTCATCGATGAAGGGTGACGCCTGAAATCCTGATCGAGGCTCGACGTCGACTGGCACGGCTGCCCCGGGTAGCTTGGCGAGCAAAGACAGGACACGCTCGTTCTGATCTTCTAACATTTTCAGCCATTGGGCGACGGGGTCATTAGGATTAGGATTCGCACCTATCTGCGGATTGACTCCTGAACTGGTGCCATTGCCGTGTGACAAGCCATTGGCGTCCCCATTGAAAGGGACAAAATACGGCTGCGACCCATTCTAAAACGACTGCGATCCATTCTGAAACGGATGTGATCCATTCTGAAACGGTTGCGATCCATTCTGCAACGGCTGTGATCCATTCTGCATGGGTGGTGGCCTTATATGCTGAGAAGGAACCGTCCCGAACTGGGGATTTGGGTTGAATGGCCCCGGCTGCTGGTTCTGCATGAACGGACCTGGATGCTGATTCAGAGCGAACGGACCCGGATGCTGATTCTGAGCGAACGAACCCGACCCTGGACCTGGATTATGCGCGAATGGTCTAGGACCATTCTGACCGAACGATCCTTGGCCTGGATTCTGAAAGAATGGCCTATGACCATTCTGGGACCCAAAGGGATTCCCCAGCCGCGCGATCTCCTCAGCTGCTTGTTAATGCCAAAAATCGCACCAAAGGGACAACTTAAGGTCGATGTAGACTTAATCAACTAAAGAAAGGATCTTTCGACGAGACGTGCGACGAGGGAAAAAATAAACGAGACAAGGGATTTGATGACGCAGGAAAAACCTCAATCGAGGAAAAAACCTGCGGACGACAATGGGTGTCGTCACTGCACTATGGTCGCCAATCAGGGGCGACGTCCTTGGTACTGGCGTCGGTCGTACGATGATTACAATACAAATGAAGGAAATACTTCGAAATGTAAAGTACAAGTGTTTAAATGTAAAAATAGGTGTTTGTCGTGTGTGAATACAAAGTGTGAACTTCTGGTCGAGGGCTGTTGTCATGCGTCGGGAGCGATACTTGAGCTTTCCTTCGAGTGTTCTTGAGTTCGCAGTAGGGTTCTGGCTTTCAGTACTTGATCTCCAGAGTTTGAATGTTCTTTGCTATGAGTTTTGATGATTTTCTCTGCTGTTTGGTGATGTTCGCTGATATATACTGGATGTTAACTGATGTCCTTTGAAATGAGGCTTTAGCTTGTCTTTTATAGTCTTTGTGCCATTGATTAGCTCAATTAATGATTTGATCAACGGCTACAACGGCTGAAAACGGTCGCCAGAGTGATTATCCATAATGCTCTTCGTCCGTTACGGCTACTTGCTGTTAATGGCTTTGAATCCTGCATTAAATACTTAACAAACGTAACAGTCAAGGTTAACGTTAGCTTTGGTCGAAGGTGCAATGATCTTACACGATGGTCGTACGGGACGGGCGATACTATGGTCGAGCGTCATAGGAGACGTACGGCTTATCTTTTACGGGAGACGACGGATGTTTTCTGGGTTCTTGTCGAGACCTTATCTTAATACAAGATTTGGATTATAACGTGCGTCTTACCTGCTCTGGTCGTGGTCGTACGACGTGATTTTTTGCCCAAACAGTTTGCCTCCAAAATTTGAAAATTGAATGTCGAGTTTAAGTTTTAAATTTTGTCAATCAGACGCATAGGAAATAAGACAAGAGTTAGAAATTACCTCAATCGCCTTGGAGCTAAACTGGTCTGTTTCTAACTGAAGGAGAAGTTGAAAAGGGAACGAGGTCGTGACGTCATACTGACACACGATGATGCTTACCAGCTGTCGAGGACATGTGTCGACGATCCCTGTGGTCATACGAAAGGACGGGCGGTGATCATCCAGGGATTCGATCCAACCCTGTTTTTCGGTTTAAATAGGGATTTTGACGGATCATTTCCTTATTTCGCCCTTGAAGAGTTTGTGCTGTGATTTCCTTGCCATTCTTTGTCTGATATCTTCCGAACTTGTGAAAATCTCTGACTTGGTTAGGTTTCTTCGAGGGTTAACGCGCCTGTAAGTAAGGTACGATTTCTCTGACTTCTGCAAATTTTGTTTAGAAATGTCGAGGGATCCTGAGAGTGTTATTCAAGAGTCATCGGACCTCCGGGACTTTAGAAAGTTAGCGAAAATTCCTGCGTGGGTCGAATTGATCCGTCCAGGCCAGATCCGATCAAATGAGTGTCCCGAGGGGTACATCGTAATCTATGAATACCCTTTTAAGATAGGTTTCGAATGGCCTTTTTCTCCTCTGGCCAAGGCGTTTATGTTAGAGTTTGACTTGGCACCGAGTCAGTTGATTCCCCAGTTCTGGCGAGTCGTACGAGTGATCGAGCGTGCTACTAAGAAATGGGATTCTCCCATGAATGTACATGACCTCCTCTCGGCTTATCAAGACAAGATGGACGGATGTCATCGATGTAGTTTACATTCTAGATTCAAGGGCGATCGCGTTTTGGTCTTAGGAACGGGTGTGAACGACCGTGGGTGGAAGTCTCGATATGTTTTCGTACGTAAGTTGTCCCTTGACTCTGAGAGTGAGTGGATTAGGACGAGCCGGAATACGTCGGGTAAGCCTCGTTATTTCATCTGGCGTGCGCTGTAGATGATTTACATATGATTTTTAACTTGTTTTTTGTATGTTGACAGCCATAAAATTCGAGGTCGCGAAGCCAGACGCTAACTCTCAAGCGAAGATCAATTAGTTTTTAGAATTTAGCATTGCCGAGAGGTCTTTCGTCATGCGACATTCGGCGGATGACGACGATTTAGAATCTTCAGGAGAGAATCAAGGGGAGAAGTGTGAAGAGAAAGGAAGAGAAGAAGAAGAAGATAAGTCGAGAGGAAGGAGAGGGATGACGGGTAAGTTTTACTTTCCTTTTCTTCCTATGTTCCCTCGAGTCTTTTTCCTTTGCGTGCTTTATGACATTCCTTTTTTCTAGGAGAGTCTCAATCTAAAGTGTTGAAGGTTTCTGCTAAGAGAGCAGCTGAGCTGGAGTGTGCTCGTCAGGGCAGGGAGAGGAGGCTAAAAGCCATGTCTGCTGGCCCTGAAATTCTGAAGAAGACGAGGACGACGACTCCGAGGGAGTCGTCGGCTGGGGTTAATGACTCGTCGAGAGTCGCTTCACCTGAGAAGGTAGGGGTCGGATCACCTAAGAAGGTGATTGCAGCGACACCCATCAATTCTGCGCCTCCGGCGGAAACGGTGAAGTCCCCGTCTGCCGCGTCGAATCCTTTGTCAGCCGACAAGGGCAAGGATCACTCGACGGGAGGGGAGAAGGTCACGACGGTCAACTTTTTGCTGCCATCGGAATTTATGACAGGTGATGTCCTAGACGGGACGAACCTGTTCCCTCACCTGGATAAATTCCTGCTTCCATCTTTCAAGGAGCATTTTGAGGGGTTTCCTATCGAGGAGACAGGTGCCCATGTAGTCGGCTTGTCGTTCATGGTAAGTCTTTCTTCAAGACTTAGTTTGTCTAGGCCCAGACTTCGTTGTCATTGTCGTTGTCGTTGTCCACTGATGATATATGTTTTTTATGTTTTCGCAGGCACTTCAGGCTTCCTTGGCCTCGCGAAGTGGATCGGCGAAGGTAAAAGATCTCTTGTCTGCTGCACGTGAAAGAGAGAAAGCGGCGCTGGACAGAGCGAGTGCCTCTATAAGTCGTGCTGAGGATTTTTCGAAGCGGCTTGACGATGCTTTAGAACATTTGAAGATCGTTCATCTTGCCAAGGAAGATCTTAGTCATCGTCTGACGCAATCCTTGTCCATGACTGCTGAACAAAGGGAGGAGATGGAAAAAATTAAGGAATCCTTGGTCGTTGTTTCAAAAGAGGCTGAGGATTATAAATCCAAGGTAGAGAGTTTGGAGAGAGAAGTACAAGCTGCAAAGGATGAGGGTAAGTCGGTTTTTGCCATAGCTCGTCTGACTGCTCATGCGACGACATTTGCTGGGGAAAGACCCTCTTGCTTTGGCGAAGGAGGAGTTGGACATCTATCTGAATGGTGTTGGGACCGAGAGGGATCTTGACTCGAACGATGAGAAGGATGTTGAGGAGGAAGTGGCAGGCGAAAGCTTTCAGGATGGGACTTCGGGCATGAATGCGTTGGATGCTCCTCCTTTAATTTAAGAATTTTATTTTGTTTGCTTTGCTGCTCGATCGTTGGTGGTCGAGCGTGTACCTGACGATCTTTTTAAATGCGCTTTTTGTTTGAACTTGTGCTTTATTCGAATCACATTGGTTATGAATTTGATCATAAAATACACATGAAATCATGCGACTAAGGTATTCATTGTAATACGATGATAAGAACGTAAAACAAATATAAAAATACGCGATTAAAGCATCTATTCAGTGTATGAAAGTTAAGAAACTTAAGGGTAAAGTCGTTTAGACTCTGTGATCGTACGACCAGATCGTACAGTGAGTTTGTGTCGTATGCCCCTGTGTAGAAATGATCAAGTTAGAGACCTGATCGTTCAGGTCGTTCGACCTTGCGATACTAAAGTCATATAGTAGACTTAATGATTACTGCTGTTAATGCCAAAAATCACACCAAAGGGACAACTTAAGGTCGATGTGGACTTAATCAACTAAAGAAAGGATCTTTCGACGAGACGTGCGACGAGGGAAAAAATAAACGGGACAATGGATTTGATGACGCAGGAAAAACCTCAAACGAGGAAAAAAACTTGCGGACGACAGTGGGTGTCGTCACTGCACTATGGTCGCCAATCAGGGGCGACGTCCTTGGTACTGGCGTCGGTCGTACGATGATTACAATACAAATGAAGGAAATACTTCGAAATGTAAAGTACAAGTGTTTGAATGTAAAAACAGGTGTTTGTCGTGTGTGAATACAAAGTGTGAACTTCTGGTCGAGGGCGGTTGTCGTGCGTCGAGAGCGATACTTGAGCTTTCCTTCGAGTGTTCTTGAGTTCGCCGTAAGGTTCTGGCTTTCAATACTTGATCTCCAGAGTTTGAATGTTCTTTGCTATGAGTTTGGATGATTTTCTCTGTTGTTTGGTGATGTTCGCTGATGTATATTGGATGTTAACTGATGTCCCCTGAAATGAGGCTTTAGCTTGTCTTTTATAGTCTTCGCGTCATTAATTAGCTCCATTAATGATTTGAGCAACGGCTACAACGGCTGAAAACGGTCGCCGGAGTGATTATCCATAATGCTCTTCGTCCGTTACAGCTACTTGCTGTTAATGGCTTTGACTCCTGCATTAAATACTTAACAAACGTAACAGTCAAGGTTAACGTTAGCTTTGGTCGAAGGTGCAATGATCTTACGTGATGGTCGTACGGGACGGGCGATACTATGGTCGAGCGTCATGGGGGACGTACGACTTACCTTTTACGGGAGACGATGGATGTTTTCTAGGTTCTTGTCAAGACCTTATCTTAATACAAGATTTGGATTATAACATACGTCTTACCTGCTCTGGTCGTGGTCGTACGACGTGATTTTTTGCCCAAACAGTTTGCCCCCAAAATTTGAAAATTGAATGTCGAATTTAAGTTTTAAATTTTGTCAATCAGTCGCATAGGAAATAAGACAAGAGTTAGAAATTACCATAATCGCCTTGGAGCTAGACTGGTCCGTTTTTAACTGAACGAGATGTTGAAAAGGGGACGAAGTCGTGACGTCATACTGACACACGATGATGCTTACCAGCTATCGAGGACAGATGTCGACGATCCCTGTGGTCATACGAAAGGACGGGGATGCGCGGCGATCATCAAAGGGCTCGACCTGACATGACCGACTGCATAAATAAAGATTACGATGGATCTTTTCTTGGCGATTTCCTAATTTTCTGAGATCATATAAGATACGACCCTCCAGTTTGCGTATGCGTCGCAAGTCTATTGCTAGAAAGCCTAGAAAAAACTGGGATATCTGGGGCCTCTCAGAAGTGCAAATCAATTTAACGGGGCTGGCAATGTCGACAGAACCTAGAAGCACCATTAAAAACGAAGAAGATCTCGACGACTTTAGAAGTCTAGCGAGGATTCCCACAGGGATTACCGTAAGCAAGGTTGGCAAAGTTCGACCGGAAATGTGCCCCGAGGGGTACATTGTTATATACGAATACCCGTTCAAAATAGGCTTTCACTGGCCATATTCGCCTTTAGTCAAAGAGTTCATGTGTGAATTTGATCTTTCGCTGGGGCAACTGATGCCCCAGTTCTGGCGAGTTATTTTGATCATCGAACGACTTACCTCCAACTGGAATCCACCGATGAATGTGAGGGACCTTCTGACGGCGTATAAGGTCAAGAATGACCGGTACCATCGCTATAGTTTGTTTTCAAGGTTCAAGGGTGATCGTACCCTGGTTTTAAATACTGCGGTCAACGACCGTGGATGGAAGAAGAGGTATGTATTCGTACGGACGTCGACGCTGGACACTGATAGCGACTGGATTAGGGAGGGTTAGAATATGACGGGTGAGCCTTTGATTATACGTTTTCATGTTATTCTGTTGCTCGATTGTTTCTTCGACTGATCTTCTTTTTTATGCGTAGATATTGATTTCGATAAGGTAGAGCCGGATGATGCTTCTCGGGCTAAGATCGAAAAGTTCTTGGAATTTAGTACCGAAGACCGGTCGTACGTCACGCGTCATTTGATAGACGAGGATGATGATACCGTTTTCTTGAGCGACAAAATGAGGATGGGTCGAGAGGAGAAAGAAGAAGAGGAGGACTCTGAGAAGACTGAGGAGGAAGAGAAGAGCGAAGAACCAGAGGTAGAGATAATTGGTAAGTATCTTTTTTTGCCTTCTTTTCGCTTGACCTGGTCTTTCTCTGTTCTGAATCGTCTAACTTCTTTCTTTTACCGTACAGGTGAATCTCAAGCACAGGCGACGTCTTCTGTTGCTAGGAAGATGGCCCAAGTCGAAGTAGCTCGCGAGGCGAGGGAGAAGGACGTTTCGACGACTGGGTCGGGAGTCCTGAAGAGAAAAGAGGTCCCGACAGCCGGGTCGGGCCTCTTAAAGAGGACAAAGGTGTCCGTTCTGAGGGAATCGTCTTTGAAGACGGGTAACCCATCGAGGGTTGCCTTGTCCAGGAAGGCGAAGGCGTCGGTTGCGACCGGCGCGAAATCTGTGGATACTACACAACTGGCGACAATGTCTCCCGTCGTCCTATTCGGCCCTTCATCGGCCGACAGGGGCAAAGGCGCGCAGAAGGGACCTTTGGGGGAAACGACGGTCAACTTTACGTTGCCGTCGGGTTTTCTGGACGACAATGTCTTGGACGAGACGAAGTTGTTCCCCCATTTGGAAAAATATTTGCTTCCGTCTTTCAGGGAGCGTTTTGACGGGTTTTCTTTCGAGAAGAAAGAGTTCCATACAGCTGGACTTTTATTCTTGGTAAGACTTTCTTTCAAGACTTGTCGTTTGTCGTCGTCGTTGTCGTTGTCGTTGGTTACTAATGCCGGTCATATTATGATTCTTCAGGCGTTCCAAGCTTCCCTGCCATTGCATGCCGAAACGACGAATATAGAGGTTTCAACGGACTCTGTTACCAAAGATGAAGATGCAGCGTTAGCTAAAGAGAAAGCTGCTTTGGAGCATGAAGAAGCGATGTCGGTGCGCCTTGACCATGCTCTGGACGAATTGGATGCCCTCACTCATACAAGAGACGAGATAAACTTGCGTTTGAAGGAATCCCTGACTTTGATGCGCGACCAGAGAGAGGAGCTGGAGGGGATGAAGGAATCCGTAACCGCGAAGAGGAAGGAAGTCGAGGGAATCAAGGCTAAGGTGATAAATTTGAAGAAGGAGTCTGATAAGTTGAAGGACGAAATTAAGTCTTTCTTTTGTTACGCTCGACTTACTGCGCGTGCGGAAATTATGCGACGTCATCTGCAGGGCAAGGATCCTTTGGCTTCAACGTCAGATGAGTTGCGTCTCTTTTATGAGAGAGTCGGGACCGAGAGAGATCTCGACTTGGATGACCAGAAAGAGGTCGAAGAGGAGGAGGCTAGCGAGGTTTTTCAGGATGAGGTATCGGACAAGGTCGTGATCGATGCTTCTCCACAACCTTAGAAAAAATGTATTTGTTTGTTCGTGTTGCTCGACCGTTAGTGGTCGATTATGTATTCGATGGCTTATATAATGAACGCAACTTTTGTTTATGCTTTATCCAAACCATGTTTAATTATGAATTTGAACATAGGACACACAGGAAATCATGCGACTGAGGCATACATTGTAATACGTAAAACAAATATAAAAACACGCGATTAAAGCATCCATTCAGGGTATGAAAGTTTAAGAAACTTAGGGGTAAAGTCGTTTAGACTCTGCTATCGTACGACCAGATCGTACAGTGAGTTTGTGTCGTATGCCCCTGTGGAGAAATGATCAAGTTAGAGACCTGATCGTTTATGTCGTTCGACCTTGCGATATTAAAGTCATATAGTAGACTTAATGATTACTGTCGTGCGATTCTGCGATAATCTGTCGTGCGATTCTGCGATAAAACGATGTCGGGGGTTGGTCGTTGGCTAGCCAACGACCCTCCGATGCTTAAGTCAGTAAATGTTTTGCGAGAAAAAATCGTATGAGAAAGAGTTAGAGAACGTCTCTATTTGCCCCCTGTCATTTATTACAGTATTCTTTTTTGGGGGAAAAGATAGGTTTTAAATGACAGAATGACACGGAGAAATATTGTCCTGCGGTCGACTATGTTGTCGTGCGATGAGGCACCATAGTAGATTTATCCCGTGGAAAAGATATTGTTAATTTAGGGATAGAAGAACGAACATGTCGAGAGCTTGATCTTACGACTTCGGTTTATTTTTGCTTTTGATCCCCTGGATTCCCCATGGCGTAGGGAATTTCAATTGATAACTTTTGCATGTTCGGGAGTCGACGGTCGATGGCTATTAGCTGGAACAGCGACATTGTCGATGATATCTTTGAGATTTCCTTTCGGGAAATGATATGCTAGTTCCTTCTTCAATGCGATACAGTCGTCTGTCGCATGACCATGATCGGCATGGAAGTCGCACCACTTTGATTTGTCTTTCTTAGCATCGTCCAGGTCGGACTTCTTTGGCCATCGAATGGTAGCTTGGGAACTTTTCAGAGCTTCGACTAGGTCCTTTGTAGATCCTTTGAATCCGTAATAGGATATCTTGGGGTATTGAGTGAACTTAGTCGCGGTCTTGGCCTCTGCTTTCGTCTTGAAACGAACATTTGAAATTTGGCACGCTGGCTCTACTCTGGAAACAACCTTTGTCTTGAAATCTGGCTTTCTGACGCCTAACGACTTCTTGTCGTCAGTGTGCTTGCGACGAAATGCTGCATCGTCTTCGACCCTCATATATGCTAAGGTTCGAGCTCGGACATCTTCGAAATTCTCCGGGGGATATTTGGTCAGGTCGGTGTATAAACCCGAACTATCGTCCAGACCACGCTTATAGGCTTCGATCGTGGTTTTTACGTCGCAATTGCGGATGCTGATCATTTCGGCATTGAATCTATTAAAATAACTTCGAATAGACTCATTAGCTTTCTGCACGATGTAATATAGGTCGCTGGTCTGCTTCTCCATCTTACGACTGCTGGCGAATTGCTGGGAGAATTGATTAACCAACTCAGCAAACGACCCGATGGATTTGGGTTTGAGATTGATTAACCATTGGAGAGCTGGACCAGTGAGAGTTGCTCCGAAACTCTTACACATGCATACTTCCTGGTACATAAATGGGATCGAGATTGTCCACATGAGCTGTTTGTACTGCGCGATGTGCTCAGTCGGATCAGTCACACCAGAATATATGGGAGTGAAGGCAGGAATGTTATACTTCTTTGGGACCTCGACGGTGGCGATCTCGTCGATGAAGGGCGACGCCTGATACCCCGAGCGAGGCTCAACGTCGACAGACACGGCTGCCCCAGGCAACTTGGCGAGCAAGGACAAGACGCGCTCATTTTGGTCTTCTAACATCTTCAAACGTTGAGCGACGGGATCGTAAAGATCAGGATTTGCCCCTGTCGAGGGATTGGTCCCTGGGCTAGTGCCATTACCATGCGACGGACCATTGGTGTCCCCGTTGAACGGGACGAAATATGGCTGCGACCCATAGTGGAATTGATGCGGTCCATTCTGAAATGGCTGCGATCCTTGCTGGAAAGGCTGCGATCCGTCGTGGAGTGGCTGAGATCCACCTTGAGGTCCATTCTGAAATGGCTGCTGAAATGGTTGCGACCCCTACTGGAAAGGCTGCGACCCTTGTGACGGCTGAGACCCATTATTCACGGGTGGTGGCCTTATGTGCTGAGGAGGAACTGTTCCAAACTGAGGATTTGGGTTGAACGACCCTGGCTGTTGATTCTGCATGAATGGGCCTGGATGCTGATTCTGTGCGGATGAACCTGGATTTGGGACAATTGGTCTAGGGCCATTCTGGTCGAACGATCTTGGAATTGGGTTCTGCACGAACGGCCTAGGACCATTTTGAGGCCCTAGAGGATTTCTTAACCGCGCGATCTCCTCAAGTGCTCTGCGATTCTGCTCTGCCATTGCATTGAGCTGATTCCTAGCGACTTCGAGCTCCTGATACATCTGAGCAATAGCTTGCTGCGGATTTCCAAGGGCTGCCATTGTTCCTGTAATAGAGAGCAGAAAAAACTCCAAGAAACTGTTAGTAGGGCGCACGTTCGTCGAGGATTTTCTCTAGATGAGGTCCCACGAATGGCGCCAAACTGTTAATGCCAAAAATTGCACCAAAGGGACAACTTAAGGTCGATGTGGACTTAATCAACTAAAGAAAGGATCTTTCGACGAGACGTGCGATGAGGGAAAAAATAAACGAGACAAAGGATTTGATGATGCAAAAAAAACCTCAATCGAGGAAAAAACCTGCGGACGACAATGGGTGTCGTCGCTGCACTATGGTCGCCAATCAGGGGCGACGTCCTTGGTACTGGCGTCGGTCGTACGATGATTACAATACAAATGAAGGAAATACTTCGAAATGTAAAGTACAAGTGTTTAAATGTAAAAACAGGTGTTTGTCGTGTGTGAATACAAAGTGTGAACTTCTGGTCGAGGGCTGTTGTCGTGCGTCGGGAGCGATACTTGAGCATTCCTTCGAGTGTTCTTGAGTTCGCAGTAGGGTTCTGGCTTTCAGTACTTGATCTCCAGAGTTTGAATGTTCTTTGCTATGAGTTTGGATTATTTTCTCTGCTGTTTGGTGATGTTCGCAGATATATACTGGATGTTAACTGATGTCCTTTGAAATGAGGCTTTAGCTTGTCTTTTATAGTCTTCGTGCCATTGATTAGCTCCATTAATGATTTGATCAACGGCTACAACGGCTGGAAACGGTCGCCGGAGTGATTATCCATAATGCTCTTCGTCCGTTATGGCTGCTTGCTGTTAATGGCTTTGACTCCTGCATTAAATACTTGACAAACGTAACAGACAAAGTTAATGTTAGCTTTGGTCGTAGGCACAATGATCTTACGCGATGGTCGTACGGGACGGGCGATGCTATGGTCGAGCGTCATAGGAGACGTACGACTTATCTTTTACGGGAGACGACGGATGTTTTCTGGGTTCTTGTCGAGACCTTATCTTAATACAAGATTTGGATTATAACGTGCGTCTTACCTGCTCTGGTCGTGGTCGTACGACGTGATTTTTTGCCCAAACACTGCTCTTCGACTCTGCTCGGCCATGGCATTGATTTGATTTCGCACGACCTCCAACTCCTGAGACATCTGGGCGATGACATGCTCTTGATTTCCATGAGCTGCCATTTTCCTGAAACAGAAAACAGAGGAAACTACAAGAAACCGTTAGTAGGACGCACGTTTGTCAAAGATTTTCTCTAGATGGGGCCCTACGGTGGGCGCCAAACTGTTAATGCCAAAAATCGCACACAAGTACAACTTGAGGTTGATTGTGGAGCTTAACAACTAAAGAAAAGAATCTCTCGAGAAAGCGTGCGATTAAGATAAAAAATGTAAATGAGACAGAGAATTTGGTGACGCGGGAAAAACCTCAACGAGGAAAAAACCCGCGGACGACTGTGGGAGTCGTCGCTGCACTATGGTCGCCAAACAGGAGCGATGTCCTTATGTTTCAGGTGTCGATCGTACAGAGATTACAATACAAATGAAGGAAAGACTTCGAAATGTAAAGTAACAAGTGTTTCGAATGTAAAAACAATGTGAGTCGTGTGAAAAATAACGTGTCGTGTGCGAATGTCGTGCGTCGAGAGCGATTCTTCGAGAGAGAGTTCTGAGAGTGTTGTGCGTTGTTCTTCGATGTCCTTGCGTACGCAGTGTGATTCTTGGATGCGGTGCAATGTGTCCCTTTCAATGGTGATGGAACTCTATATTTGTAGTCTTCGGGTGCTTTGATGGATTTCTTGAATGCATTACGTAACTGTCGTAACAGACGTTGTCTTTTAATACTGTTAATGTCCCTTTACTGGTTGTAGCCGTTGGTCATTAATGACGTTGACTCCTGCATTAAACACTGAACAAACGTAACAGTCATAATGAACGTTAGTTGGTCGAGGTCGCATGGTCTTATGCGACGGTCGTGAGAACTAGACGACATCGTGGTCGAGTGTCGTGAGGTAGATAACATACAATTTGACTTTTAACCAAGGGACAAAGTACTATAATTTTACCTTACTATGGGGAAGTAAAATAAGTGTTTTCCTTACCTTGGTCGTGGTCGAGACTGGTGAAATTTTGCCCAAACATCGACCATAGCGTCGATATAGGGCAGCGGGAATGAATCTTTGGGACAGGCCTTGTTGAGGTCTGTGAAGTCGATACACACTTGCCACTTCCCATTTTTTTTTGTACGACCATGATGTTGGCTAGCCATTCGGTGTATTTTACTTCTCTGATTTTCCCGGTCTTGAGCAAGTTGTCGACCTCGTCATTGATCACCTTGTTTCGCCCAGGAGAAAACTTGCGGCGCTTTTTCTTTATAGGCTTGAACGATGGATCGACGTTTAATTTGTGGGAAATAATGTCGAGATCTATACCGATCATGTCTTCGTGCGTCCAAGCGAAACAATCAGCATTCTCTTGTAGAAAGGAGACTAATTTCCCTTTTATGACGGGGTCTAGCGATGCCCCCACAGATATGACTCGATCGGCTTGTCCTGGTCCAATATGACTTCTTCTAGACGATAGTTATCTGGGGACTCAGGGACATCCTGCATCTGTAATTGCTAGATGTCTTTCTTCTGAGGTTTCAACGTCACCTTGTAGCAATCATGGGCGGTCTTTAGTTCGCTTTTGATCTCCTGAACTCCCCACGGGAACAGGAATTTGATAGTCTGATGGTAGGTCGAGGGGACCGCTTTCATGTCATGGATCCATGGTCGACCGAGAATAACATTGTAAGCTGATGAACAGTCGATAACGTTAAACTTCGTTTGCTTGTTGACCCCTTTAGCATACACTGGGAGGATGATTTCCCCCAGAGTGTTGGCTGTATCCCCGTTGAATCCTACCAGAGTCGTTGAACGACGAGTGATATCTGATTTGTCGATGCCCATTGCTTTAATCGTGCTCAAAGAGACGATATTAGCTGAACTGCCTCCGTCGACCAAGACTCTTTTGGTCGAACAGTTGCCGATGGTAAGTTGGATAATCAGTCTGTCGTGATGTTTCTGCCAGCTGTCCTGGAGGTCCTCCTGGTCGAACGTTATGGGCATTGCCTCCAGTTCCAACTCTTGCTTTGGCCATGATGACCGAGGGATGGGATATTCTCCAGGCGTTTGACTGGCATGCCGTTTTGGCTGCCAAATATGTTAAGCCACAAACGTCTGATCCTCCTGTCACACAGTTGACAACTTTTGCATGGACAGGGGATGTCGGTCTTACATTTGTTAATGCCAAAAATCGCACCAAAGGGACAACTTAAGGTCGATGTGGACTTAAACAACTAAAGAAAGGATCTTTCGACGAAACGTGCGAAGAGGATAAAAATAAAGGAAACAAGGGATTTGATGACGCAGGAAAAACCTCAACGAGGAAAAAACCTGCGGACGACACTGGGGGTTGTCGCTGCACTATGGTCGCCAATCAGGGGCGATGTCCTTTGGTACTGGTGTCGATCGTACAGAGATTACATTTCAAATGAAGGAAATGCTTCGAAATGTAAAGTACAAGTGTTTGTAATGTAAATATAAGTGTATCGTGTGATAAAACTGTATGTCGAGTATGCAAGTCGTGCGTCGTGCGTCGAGAGGGATCACTTGAGAGAGAGTTCTTCGAATGTTTAGCTGTGTGTTTCTTGTTTTTGAGAGCAGATGTAGATGTTCCAAAATGAAGCTGGGATCTTCATATTTATAGTCTTCGTGGCTTCAAATGTCCCTTATGAATGCAGGAATAACGGTCGCAATGGTTAATGCTCATAATTGCTTCCGTCGGTTTCATCCGTTGGCTATAAATGAGCTTTAATGGCGCACTTTGTAACCGCTGTCGGGCCATTAATATCATTGATGATTCATCCGTTACTGGTCGTTGTGCGATGAATGTCCATAGACCTGCATTAGTAAACAAGAGAAACAGTTCTCGGCCATGAATGGTTAGTAAGGTCGTTTTACGTTGGTCTTTGTGAAAACGACGTGTGACCAGGTCGTAAGACCATTAGGTCGTAAGACCATTAGGTCGTGAGACCAAGATGATGATGTCGCAGGACTAAGTCGTAAGACCAAGTCGTAGCACCAGGATGTCAAGACGATGCCGTCGTAGGACCAAAGCGATATAAGACCGATGACAGGAGACTGTCGACGTAAGACCAACGAGTCGTAACTGGCGACACGTAACTGGCGACACATAACTGGCGACGTGAGTTTAGCGATGTGCGACATGTGACGTGCGACACATGACGTGCGATCATTAGATGTAAGATGACTATTGACGCAAGATGTCTTTCAATAACCAACTATCGTGGTTATTAACGTATGTCGGGGATATGATAATAATGGGTATTATCCTTGTCGGTCGGGGGTAATCAATGTCCATGGGTCATGACGAAGAAATTCCTCAGGTCGGTCGAGGGTGTGATTTTTTACCCAAACAGTTAGCCCCCCGAGATTTGAATTTCAAAGCCATTTGACTTTCAGATCTCGTACCAAAGCAAAATGTGTTTATACAGAGACGTGTCACTTTTGCTAAGAAAATCGACCTGGTTAGCTAAAATTGTGAGTCCAGTTGATGGTGTTAAGTAAGTTGCGACGATCGGAAGATGATTTTTAATGCGCAAGATACTTTCATCTGACGGTCATAAGACGACCTTAAAACGTAAGGAACCGAGGGTGATCGTGAGACGATCTTTATCAAAACGAGACGTATGGGTCGGGAGTCAATCGTTAGACGATTGGTCCGAAACAAAGCTTGTTGTCGATCATAAGATGATCGAACCAAAGTAAGATTTAAGAAAATCTTTCGATACAGTCGTTAGAGACTTATGTTCTGGCGTTCCGAGCCGATACGGTCGTTATAGACTTTTGATTTGGCGTTTGGAGCCGATACTGTCGTGATCTGGCGTTTGAGCCGATACGGTCGTTAGAGACATATGTTCTGGCGCTCGAGCCGATTTGGTCGTTAAAGACCTTTGATCTGGCGTTCGAGCCGATTCGGTCGTTAAAGACCTTTGATCTGGCGCTCGAGCCGATTCGATCGTTAAAGACCTATGATCTGGCGTTCGAGCCAATTCGGTCGTTAGAGACCTGTGATCTGGCGTTCATAGCTGTCGTGGTCTGGTGTTCACAGCCGTCGTGGTCTGGTGTTCACAGCCGTCGCGGTCGTTATAGACCTATGTTACGTTGTGTAAGTTTTGCTTTAGCGATAATCGGTAAAAAAATTTACCTTTCTATTGAGCCTACGTATTACATGTCATGGACAGATGTAATATCAACTGAAAAAATTAAGTACAAGAATGAACAAGAAGTCGTGCGATTCGGGCATCCATTGTAGTATGTAAGTCATAAGACTCTCATATTTTTTGAATCGTATAAGCAAACGTAAGCGCGTGCGATCAAAGCATTCATTCTGAACATGAAATTTTTCTAAGTTATAGAACTTAGATTGTGCGGTCGTAAGACCTTACGATCGTGTGATTTGATCATACGATGAACTTGGATCATGTGTTCCTGTAGTTATATAATCGAGTCGTCTAATAAAACTGATTGTTTATACCGTGCGATTTTACTGAAGTCGTACGATAGACTTAGTAACTTATGTCGTGCGATCCTGCAATAAAGCAATGTCAGAGGTTGGTCGTTGTCTTTTCAGATGCGTTGCATTCCAGCTACGTGGGATATCTCGACCGTCGAGGGTTTGGAGTCGATAGGCACCTTTACCTACGACTTCTAAGATACGATAAGGACATTCCCACTTGGTGGAAAGTTTACCTGCATTGAGCTCTTGAGTGCTTTGGAACACTCGTCGGAGGACGTAGTCGCCTTCTTGAAAGACTTTAGCTTTGACGTTCTTGCTGAAGTGTCGCATGACCACTTGCCCCTGGGTGTCGAGGTTGTCAGCTTGATGTCGCGGTCTTCACAGAACTATCGAGTCCTGTTGCTTACGAACTAGGATCCGTTGTCGCAGACAATTTCGGATGTTGCTCGACCAATTATCTTCTTGGTCTTCCATCCGGACGTCATCGTCATTTCGATGGACGACGTTGTCAGATGGATTATTAGAATGATGTCGAGTACTGGTTCGACCAAAGCAGACGCAAGGTTTGCTAAAGCGTCGGTTTGAGTATTCTGGTCCTTTAAAATCATGACTGGTGATTGTGAGGTTCAATGTACAAGTCATATTTATTGACGACATATGTCATGACTAGCGATCATGAGATTTCAACATGCGAGTCGCTTTTATTGGCGACCGAGAATTTTAACCTGTGCTTGCCGTGACTGGCGATCATAAGATAAAAAATGTGAGTCATCATTTATCGACGACTATAAATTGCAATCTGCGTTTTAAGTCGTAGAGACTTTGCTCCTCACGATATAAATCGTAAGACCTGTATTTTAAATCGTAAAGACTTTTGTTTCTCACGATGTAAATCGTAAGACCTGTATCTATATGATCTTACGAGCCTGCAATGTAAAATCGGGGGTGGTCGTTGGTTTTGACCAATGATCTTTTGATGCTTGAATCAACGATCATATATTAGATCAAAATAATTTAAACGAGGAAAATATACTTAGAGTATATATATAGAGTTGTTCTAAGTAAGACGTCACATTTACCGTAACATGGAATCGATAAGCGCCTTTTACCGAGGACTTCCAAAATCAAACGTGGTATTTTTCAGTTTATGAAGGGTGTTTCGAGCCCCCGAGTCCTTTGGATGATGCGATACGTGTGATATTTTTTACGGAGCATTTTTATCCCAGAGGCTTCTGTTTGGGCAAACAATCACGTCGCTCGACCGCGACCAGAACAAGTAAGACGTATGATTAGGGACTATATCTTGTATTAAGATAAGGTCTCGACAAAGACCTAGAACACCATCGTCGTCCCACATAAAAGATAGGTCGAGAGTTCCTTACGACGCTCGACCATAGCGTCGCCCGTCCCGCACGACCGTCGCATAGAACCATGCGACCTCGACCAAACTAACGTTAACCATGACTGTTACGTTTGTTAAGTGTTTAATGCAGGAATCAAAGTCATTAAGGAGCAACGGATATAACCGACGCAACCATCAACGATCGATAGCCGTAACGGACGAAGATCATCATGGATAATCACTCCGGCAACCGTTTCCAGCCGTTGTAGCCGTTGATCAAAGCATTAATGGAGCTAATTAATGACGCGAAGACTATAAATACCAAGCTAAGTCTTCAAATCAAGGATCATCCGTTAACATCCGATACACATCGAATATCCGGCGATTAACAACCGAAGCAATATTCAAGAACACCTGAAGTGAAGAACCATTATTCTAAGTATCGCTCTCGACGCACGACAACAGCTCTCGACCAGCAGTTCACACTTTGTATTCACATGACAAACACCTGTTTTACACTTTAAACACTTGTACTTTACATTTCGAAACATTTCCTTCATTTGTATTGTAATCACTGTACGATCGACACCAGTATCCAAGGACATCGCCCCTGATTGGCGACCATAGTGCAGCGACGACACCCCCTGTCGTCCGCAGGTTTTTTCCTCGTTTGAGGTTTTTCCTGCGTTATCAAATCCCTTGTCTCCTTATTTTATTTATCGTCGCACGTCTCATCGAAAGATTCTTTCTTTAGTTGTTTAAGTCCACATCGACCTTAAGTTGTCCCTTTGGTGCGATTTTTGGCATTAACAGTTTGGCGCCATCCGTGGGACTACATCTAGAGAAAATCCTCGACGAACGTGCATTCTACTAATAGTTTCTTGGAGTTTCTTCTATTTTCTGTTGCAGGAAAATTTGCAGGAAATCCGCAACAAGCCGTCGCTCAGATGTATCAGGAGCTCGAGGTTGCCAGGAATCAACTCAATGCAATGGCAGAGCAGAATTGCAGAGCAGCTGAAGAGATCGTGAGGCTAAGGAATCCTTTTGGACCCCAGAATGGTCCTAGACCATTCATCCAGAATCCAGGTCCGGGACCAGGCCCATCCGCGCAGAATCAGCATCCAGGTCCATTCATGCAGAATCAGCAGTCGGGTCCGTTCATTCCGAATCCCCAGTCTGGGCAGATTCCCCCTCAGCACATCCGACCACCACCCTTGAACAACGGATCCCAACCATTGCAAGGTGGCGCCCAACCATTTCAGAATGGATCCCAGCCGTTTTCTCAGCCGTTCCAAAGTGGTTCACAACCTTTCCAGCAAGGATCGCAATCTTTCCAGCAGAGATCGCAGCCATTTCAGCATGGACCACAATCGTTTCAGAATGGACCGCAACAATTCCACTATGGGTCGCAGCCATATTTTGTTCCGTTCAACGGGGACACCAATGGTTCGTCGCATGGTAATGGCACTAGTCCAGGGACCAATCCCTCGAAAGGTGCAAATCCTGATCTTAACGATCCCGTCGCCCAGCGTTTGAAGATGTTAGAAGACCAAAATGAGCGCGTCCTGTCCTTGCTCGCCAAGTTGCCTGGGGCAGCCGTGCCTGTCGACGTCGAGCCTCGCTCGGGGTATCAGGCGTCGTCCTTCATCGACGAGATCGCCACCGTCGAGGTCCCAAAGAAGTATAACATTCCTGCCTTCACTCCCAAGTATTCGGGTGTGACCGATCCAACCGAGCATGTCGCGCAGTATAAGCAGCTCATGTGGACGATCTCGATTCCACACATGTACCAGGAAGTATGCATGTGCAAGAGTTTCGGGGCGACTCTCACTGGTCCAGCTCTCTAGTGGTTGATCAATCTCAAACCCAAATCTATCGGGTCGTTCGTCGAATTGGTCAACCAATTCTCACGGCAATTCGCCAGCAGTCGTAAGATGGAAAAGCAGACTAGTGATCTGTACTATGTCGTGCAGAAGACCAATGAGTCTATTCGAAGTTATTTCAATAGATTCAATGCCGAAATGATCAGTATCTACAATTGTGACATCAAAACTGCGATCGAAGCTTATAAACGTGGTCTAGACGATAGTTCAGGTCTATATATCGATCTGACCAAATATCCCCCAGAGACTTTCGAAGACGTCCGAGCTCGAACCTTAGCATATATGAGGGTCGAAGACGACGCAGCCTTTCGTCGCAAACACACTGACGACAAGAAGCCGTTAGGTGTCAAGAAACCAGAATTCAAGCCGAAAGCCATATCCAGAATAGAGCCAGCGCGTCAGATTTCAAACGTTCGTTTCAAGACAAAGGCAGAAGCGAAAACCGCGACTAAATTCCCCGTGTATCCCAAGATCTCCTCTTATGGGTTCAAAGGGTCAGCTAAAGACTTAGTCGAAGCTCTGAAGACCACCCAAGCAACCATCCGGTGGCCGAAGAAGTCTGACTTGGACGATGCTAAAAAAGACAAATCAAAGTGGTGCGACTTCCACGTCGATCATGGTCATGCGACAGACGATTGTATCGCATTGAAGAAGGAATTAGTGTATCATTTCCCAAAAGGAAATCTCAAGGATATCATCGACGATGTCGCTATTCCAGCTAATAGCCATCGACCGTCGACTCCCGAGCATGCAAAAGTTATCAATTAAAATCCCCTACACCATTGGAAACCCTGAAGATCGAGAATGAGTCGAAACGTCGCTATGGTGCCCTGTCGTACGACGACATGATCAATCACAGACAGTATCTCATTGGAACGTCGTGTCGTCCTGTCATTTAAAACCTATCTTTCTTTCAAAGAATAGGATAATAAATGACAAGGGGGGCAATACCCCATGAAGGAAAATGGTACGTTCTCTAACTCTTTTTCATACAATTTTTTCTCACAAAACGTTTACTGACTTAAGCATCGGAGGGTCGTTGGTTAGCCAACGACCAACCCCCGACATCATTTTATCGCAGAATCGCACGACAGATTATCGCAGAATCGCACGGCAGTAATCATTAAGTCTACTAGATGACTTTAAATTCGCAGAATCGCACGACATAAACAATCAGGATTTTCTTCCCTGACCATCCCTCCACATGGGCATACGACGCAAATTCCTCGTACAATCTCTTCGTACAATCGCAAAGCCTAAATAACTTACATCTAAGTTTCTTAGCTTTTATACCCTGAATGGATGCTTTAATCGCGTGTTCTTATATGTGTTCTACGTTATTCTCATCGTATTACAATAAAGGCCTTAGTCGCATGATTTCCTATGTATCTTACATTTAATCGATGCGATATTTGTTTACCAAGTATATGAAAACACAAGTTCAAACAAAAAGTGCATTTACTGAAAAGATCGTCAGGTACACGCTCGACCATCAACAGTCGAGCAGCAAAGCAAACAAAATAAAATTCCTAAATTAAAGGAGGAGCATCCGTCGCATTCATGCCCGAAGTCCCGTCCTGAAGGCTTTCGCCTGCCACCTCCTCCTCAGCGTCCTTCTCATCGTCCGAGTCAAGATCCCTCTCGGTCCCGACGCCATTTAGATAGATGTCCAGCTCCTCCTTCGCCGAAGCAAGAGGGTCTTTCCCCAGCAAATGTCGTCGCATGATCGCCGCCCGAGCAGTCAGACGAGCTATGGCAAAAACCGACTTACCCTCGTCCTTTGCAGCTTACACTTCTTTCTCCAAACTCTCTACCTTGGATTTATAATCCTCGTCCTCTTTCGAAACAGCAGCCAAGGATTTCTTAATCTTTTCCATCTCCTCCCTTTGCTCGGCAGTCATGGACAAGGACTACGTCAAGCGATGGCTAAGATCCTCCTTCGCATGATTAACAATCTCCATATGTTTTAAAGCGTCAGCAAGACGCTTCGATAGATCCTTCGTGCGACCAGTAGCATCGTTTGCTCGATCCAATGCCGCATTCTCCCTTTCGCGCGCAGCAGACAAGAGATCTTTCACCTTCGCCGTTTCACTTCGCAAGGCCAAGAAAGCTTGAAGTGCCTGCGAAATCATCATCAGTGGACAACGACAATGACAACGACAACGACAACGACAACGACAACGAAGTCTGGGCCTAGACAAACTAAGTCTTGAAAGAAAGACTTGCCATGAACACCAAGACGGCTACATGGGCACCCGTCTCCTCGATAGGAAACCCCTCAAAACGCTCCCTGAAAGATGGAAGCAGGAATTTATCCAGGTGAGGGAACAGGTTCGTCCCGTCTAGGACATTACCTGTCATAAAGTCCGATGGCAGCGTAAAGTTGACCGTCGTGACCTTCTCCCTTCCCGTCGAGTGTTCTTTGCCCTTGTCGACTGACAAAGGATTCGACGCGGCAGATGGGGACTTCACCGTTTTCGCCGGAGGCGCAGAATTGATGGGAGTCGCTGCAATCACCTTCTTGGGAGATGCGACCCCTACCTCTTCGGGTGTAACGACTCTCGACGAGCCATTAATCCCTGCCGATGACTCCCTCGGAGTCGTCGTCCTCGTCTTCTTCGGAATTTCAGGGCCAGCAGACATGGCTTTTAGCCTCTTCTCTCTGCCCTGACGAGCATGCTCCAGCTCAGCTGCTCTCTTAGTAGAAACATTCAACATTTTAGGTTGAGACTCTCCTGGAGAAAAGGAATGTTACAAAGCACACAAAGGAAAAAGACTCAAGGTAACATAGGAAGAAAAGGAAAGTAAAACTTACCCGTCATCCCTCTCCTTCCTCTCGACTTATCTTCTTCCTCTTCTCTTCCTTTCTCTTCACACTTCTCCCCCTGATTCTCTCCTGAATATTCTAAATCGTCGTCATTCGCCGAGTGTCGCACGACGAAAGACCTCTCGGTGACGCTAAATTCTAAAAACGAATTGATCTTCACTTGAGAGTCAGCGTCTGGCTTCACGACCTCGAATTTTATGGCTGTCAACATACAAAAAACAAGTTAAAAATCATATGTAAATCATCTACAACGCACGCCAGATGAAGTAACGAGGCTCACCCGACGTATTTCGGCTCGTCCTAATCCACTCACTCTCAGAGTCAAGGGACAACTTACGCACGAAAACATATCGAGACTTCCACCCACGGTCGTTCACACCCGTCCCTAAGACCAAAACGCGATCGCCCTTGAACCTAGAATGTAAACTACATCGATGACATCCGTCCATCTTGGCTTGATAAGACGAGAGGAGATCATGTACATTCATGGGAGAATCCCATTTCTTAGTAGCACGCTCGATCACGCGTACGACTCGCCAGAACTGGGGCATCAACTGACTCGGTGCCAAGTCAAACTCTAACATAAACGCCTAGGCCAGAGGAGAAAAAGGCCATTCGAAACCTTTCTTAAAAGGGTATTCATAGATTACGATGTACCCCTCGGGACACTCGTTTGATCGGATCTGGCCTGGACGGATCAATTCGACCCACGCAGGAATTTTCGCTAACTTTCTAAAGTCCCAGAGGTCCGATGACTCTTGAATAACACTCTCGGGATCCCTCGACATTTCTAAACAAAATTTGCAGAAGTCAGAGAAATCGTACCTTACTTATAGGCGCGTTAATCCTCGAAGAAACCTAACCAAGTCAAAGTTTTTCACAAGTTCGGAAGATATCAGACAAAGAATGGCAAGGAAATCACAGCACAAAACTCTTCAAGGGCGAAATAAGGAAATGATCCGTCAAAAACCCTATTTAGACCGAAAAACAGGGTTGGATCGAATCCCTGGATGATTTCTGCGCGTCCCCGATCTTTTCGCATACCCTCACAGATCTTCGACACCTGTCCTCGACAGCTAGTAAGCATCATCGTGCATCAGTATGACGTCACAACTTTTCAACTTCTCGTTCAGTTAAAGGCGAACCGCTCTAGTTCCACGACAACTAGGTAAGTCCCTCAACCCATGTCACAAGTCTAAGCGTTCGACAAGCAAAACTTAAAACTTCAATTTGACATTCAATTTTCAAATTTTGGGGGCAAACTGTTTGGGCAAAAAATCACGTCGCTCGACCGCGACTAGAACAAGTAAGACGTATGATTAGGGACTATATCTTGTATTAAGATAAGGTCTCCACAAAGACCTAGAACACCATCGTCGTCCCTCATAAAAGATAGGTCGAGAGTTCCTTACGACGCTCGACCATAGCGTCGCCCGTCCCGCACGACCGTCGCATAGAACCATGCGACCTCGACCAAACTAACGTTAACCATGACTGTTACGTTTGTTAAGTGTTTAATGCAGGAATCAAAGTCATTAAGGAGCAACGGATATAACCGACGCAACCATCAACGATCGATAGCCGTAACGGACGAAGATCATCATGGATAATCACTCCGGCAACCGTTTCCAGCCGTTGTAGCCGTTGATCAAAGCATTAATGCAGCTAATTTATGACGAGAAGACTATAAATACCAAGCTAAGTCTTCACGTCAAGGATCATCCGTTAACATCCGATACACATCGAATATCCGACGATTAACAACCGAAGCAATATTCAAGAACACTTGAAGTGAAGAACCATTATTCTAAGAATCGCTCTCGACGCACGACAACAGCTCTCGACCAGCAGTTCACACTTTGTATTCACACGACAAACACCTGTTTTACACTTTAAACACTTGTACTTTACATTTTGAAGCATTTCCTTCATTTGTATTGTAATCACTGTACGATCGACACCAGTATCCAAGGACATCGCCCCTGATTGGCGACCATGGTGCAGCGACGACACCCCCTGTCGTCCGCAGGTTTTTTCCTCGTTTGAGGTTTTTCTTGCGTCATCAAATCCCTTGTCTCCTTATTTTATTTATTGCCGCACGTCTCGTCGAAAGATTCTTTCTTTAGTTGTTTAAGTCTACATCGACCTTAAGTTGTCCCTTTGGTGCGATTTTTGGCATTAACAGCTGCCATTTTCCTGTAACTGCAAATAGAGGAAACTCCAAAAAACTATTAGAAAGACGTGCGCTCGTCGAAGATTTTCTCTAGATGACGTCCCACGGATGGCGCCAAACTGTTAATGCCAAAAATCGCACCAAAGGGACAACTTAAGGTCGATGTGGACTTAAACAACTAAAGAAAGGATCTTTCGATGAAACGTGCGACGAGGATAAAAATAAAGGAAACAAGGGATTTGATGATGCAGGAAAAACCTCAACGAGGAAAAAAACCTACGGACGACACTGGGGGTCGTCGCTGCACTATGGTCGCCAATCAGGGGCGATGTCTTTTGGTACTGGTGTCGATCGTACAGAGATTACAATACTAATGAAGGAAATTCTTCGAAATGTAAAGTACAAGTGTTTGGAATGTAAATATAAGTGTATCGTGTGATAAAACTGTATGTCGAGTATGCAAGTCGTGCGTCGTGCGTCGAGAGTGATCACTTGAGAGAGAGTTCTTCGAATGTTTAGCTGTGTGTTTCTTGTTTTTGAGAGCAGATGTAGATGTTCCAAAATGAAGCTGGGATCTTCATATTTATAGTCTTCGTGGCTTTAAATGTCCCTTATGAATGCAGGAATAACGGTCGCAATGGTTAATGCTCATAATTGCTTCCGTCGGTTTCATCCGTTGGCTATAAATGAGCTTTAATGGCGCACTTTGTAACCGCTGTCGGGCCATTAATGTCATTGATGATTCGTCCGTTACTGGTCGTTGTGCCATGAATGTCCATAGACCTGCATTAATAAACAAGAGAAACAGTTCTCGACCATGAATGGTTAGTAAGGCCGTTTTACGTTGGTCTTTGTGAAAACGTCGTGTGACCAGGTCGTAAGACCATTAGGTCGTGAGACCAAGATGACGATGTCGCAGGACTAGGTCGTAAGACCAAGTCGCAGGACCAGGATGTCAAGACGATGCCGTCGTAGGACCAAAGCGATATAAGACCGATGATAGGAGACTGTCGACGTAAGACCAACGAGTCGTAACTGGAGACACGTAAGTGGCGACACATAACTGGCGACGTGAGGTTAGCGACGTGCGACGTGCGACATGTGACGTGCGACACGTGACGTGCGATCATTAGATGTAAGATGACTATTGACGCAAGATGTCTTTCAATAACCAACTATCGTGGTTATTAACGTATGTTGGGGATATGATAATAATGGGTATTATCCTTGTCGGTCGGGGGTAATCAATGTCCATGGGTCATGACGAAGAAATTCCTCAGGTCGGTCGAGGGTGTGATTTTTTACCCAAACAACATTGTCGTCAGGCGTTGATTCTTTATCAATCAAACCTTGGAGGTGGCCCTTGCGAACAAGCCAAGCCAACTCCTTCTGTAGTGCCAGGCAATTATCTGTCGTATGACCGTGGTCGCTGTGAAAGTCGCACCACTTAGTCTTGTCCTTTTTAGCATCATCTTTGTCGCTCTTCTTGGGCCATCGAATCGTCGACTGGATATTCCGAAGAGCTTCGACTAAGTCTTTCGACGTTCCCTTGAATCCGTAAGAAGAGATCTTAGGATAATGAGGAAATTTCGATGCAGGATCATTCTTCTTCTTTTAGAACCGAACATTTGATATCTGGCGCGTGGGTTCCGCCTTGACGTTCATCTTGAATTTGAAATCTGTTTTCTTTACTCCAAGCGACTTCTTGTCGGTCGAGTGTTTACGACGAAAAGCCATGTCATCTTCCACTCTCATGTAAGCCAATGTTCTAGCCTGGACGTCTTCAAAGTTCTCTGGCGGGCATTTCGTAAGATCGACGTACAATCCTGAGTTGTCGTCGTCGAGATCTCGCTTGTAGGCCTCGATGGCAGTCTTGACGTCACAGTTTTGGATGTTGATTATTTCTGCATTGAAACGGTTGAAGTAACTGCAGATGGATTCTCCAAACTTTTAGGTGACATAGTACAGGTCGCTGGTCTGCTTCTCCTTCTTGCGACTACTGGCGAACTGTTGTGAAAACTGGTTGACCAACTCCACAAAGTTGCTGATGGACTTGGGTTTGAGGTTGATCAACCATTGAAGAGCAACACCTGTAAGAGTCGCGCCAAAGCTTTTGCACATGCATACTTCTTGGTACTGATGAGGGATCGACACGGTCCACATCAGTTGTTTACACTAGGTGATATGCTCCGTTGGGTCAGCTATTCCCGAGTACTTAGGCGTAAAGGCAGGAATATTGTATTTCTTTGGGACGTCGACATTTGCGATTTCATCGACGAAAGGTTATGCTTGGAATCGTGTCAGGGGCTCGACGTCGACGGGAACGGCAACACCAGGTAACATTGAGAGTAGGGACTACATCTTCTCGTTCTGATCTTCCAACATCCTTAGTCGTCGAGCGACGGGGTCGTCTGGATTGGACAGTGTTCCGGCTGGGGGAATAACTCCTGAATCTTGGGCCATTAGACCGACTGTCGTGTGGAAACCATTTCTATATGACGAACCGTTGGCTTCTCCGTTAAAGGAAAAATTCATGGGAATTGTCATGGTCGGTTGTGGGATCGTCGGGATGTGATAAGGCACGACTACATTGTTAATGGTGGCAACCTTAAATGTTGCGGAGGAAACTATCATGATGGAGGATTGTTGACAAATGGCCCTGGACCTGCTTGGAATGGTGGCCTCATACAAGGTACACCAGAAGAAGATCGGGGATCGTCCTGAGGTCCAAAGGAATTGCTGGTTTCCTCAGGGAAGCAATTTCTGCGACTGCCCTTTGATTCTGCTCGTTCAGGGCTTGAATTTGACTCCGTGCAACGTCCAATTCCATGTGTAACCGAGTGACTGGATCCTGATGATTTGCCATTTTCCTGGAAACAACAAACTTCACAAGATTGTTAGAGCGATGTATGCTTGGCTTGAGATTTTCTCTAGATGGGGGCCCACGGTGGGCGCCAAACTGTTAATGCCAAAAAGCACCCAAAGGATAACTTAAGGTCGATGTGGAGCTTTAACAACTAAAGAAAGGGATATCAATACAAACAACACAATCACAAATGGAAAATAAATAAGACAGGAGAATTGGTGACGCAGAAAACCCAAACGAGGGAAAAAATCGCGGTCAACTTGGGGAAGTCGGCAGTGCACTATGATCGCCAAACAGGGACGATGTCCTTTAGTAACAAGTGTCGTGAGTACAATAGATTACAGTAAGAATAAAAGTAAACTTAATTGTAAGCTACTGCAGTGCGTCGTGCGATAAGTCGTGCAAAATACACTGTCGTCGTGCGGAATGAACTGCTGTCGTGCGAATCTTGCGGGAATGATATGTGTTTGAATGTTCAGACAATCATTGTTGTATTGTGTAGAATTGTAGAATGTGTTGTTGTCCGTTTGAAGTGTGGTGCAGGCCTTTATATAGCTTGTGGTAGCATTGAATGTGTCTTGATGACTGGTTTGTAACCGCTGTCGGGTCTTTAACTGTCATTAAAAGCTCGTCTGTTATGATCGTTGTGCAATGATTTCTCTTTAGACCTTCCTTAATGAAACAAAGAAAACGGTTGTTTGACTGTTAACGGTTAGCATGGTCGTACGACAGTCTTAAGTCACGGTTGTCGGTCGTATTAATTTTACGACCATCGTAGAAATGTATGACGGGAGAAACAGTCGTAAGATACCTGTAGGACATTATCTTAATACAAGAATGGTCTTACGTAAATGTCTTATGTATTTTTTATCGTCGGTCGTGAGGTGTGATTTTTTACCCAAATAGTTTGCATTTAAAGAAATCCTTTTTGGAACTCATGATTTAAATTGCACCTTTCTCGTCTTACGAATTATATAACCATGATAAAAACTCTTGAACTCACTAGGCGTTAGCCTAACCTTTTTATTTGTCAGCATGTGCAACAGGTTCCGGTTGGGTTGTAGTTCTAGTGACGATGTGAAGAGTGGAGGGCTAGTTGTGTGCTCAAGAAGTAAATAGCTTGGTGAAGTCTTCCGCATTTGGGGAATAACAACTTGATTTTGGGGTTGAGTAAGACCCGACCTTGTGTAGTCTTGGCTAATGACTTAGGTTTTGGTTATTGAAATAATAATGTTTTCTTGAGGTAATTCCAAGATTGGTTTGTAGAAGGAATTTTATCCTTAATTGGTTATTTTATTGAAATTTTTATTTAGTTGCTCTTTCCAATTTTGAGGGTGTTACAAAGACTTTCTGGTACTTGACTTGCACCTTCGATTCTCTTTATGTTCAAACTCCGTGAATCTCATTTTTATGTTCATTTTACATTTTTTTAGTAGATAGTGTTGTGATCTTTTACCCTATTCCTAAAAACCTTCACATCTTGCTTACTAGGTCATAGAAATCCTTCTCTTTTTTGAAACTAGGGTTTGTAATACACATATTTATTTACATTATTAGCATCTATCTTTCTCTTTATTTTGCTTTAGATTAGATTATAATACACAAATTTTCAATTATTATTTGTTGTTTTAATTATTTGAGGCATTTACTAGCTGTTATGGTGAAATTTGACAAGATTGTTGAACGAGTCTAATTATACTTTTGTGGGTTTAATTATACTGTATTTCATACTTTGATTATCTTTGCATAGGTGAAATGGAAAGACAATGTAATGACTCTAAATATAAACACTCATAGTCAACCAATTGGATCGTCACATGTGATTAATTCGATGCACAAGTCTAACACTCATAGTCAACCAATTGGAGCCTCACCTGCGAATAATTCAGTGACTCAAGATGAAACTCAAATTAATGATGCATTTGATAATAATGAAGTTGAATCGGGGTCTAGAAAGAGGAAAGCACGATCAGTAGTATGGAACCACAATCCGTAGTGTGGCCCACACGGAGGGACCGAAAGTGTAATTGTTTTATAATTAATAAAAATAATTCAAAAACGCTTCCCTTTGAATCTAATACACGAGTTTTTTTTTCAAAATTTTAGAAAGATACAGAATCTGAGAAGCTAGCTTATTCCAAAATCCCAGACGCAGTGTTCCTTCTCTTTTGCACAATCACACTCACTTTTCGGTGACGTATTATATTTATATGGATTGCTTTCCATATTTTATGGGTTGTGTATTATGCATCATCCGTATTTGGGATGTTTTAAATAATAGAGATTTATTCATGTTTTAATGATTTTGGAAATCAAATACTGGTTCACTTTTCAAGTGAGTTTGGGTTGAGTCCAGTTTTGAGAATCGTTTTATATTGGAGCTTTCGTCACGGGATTTGTGTGTATTGGAAAATGGGTGGTTTGCATTTAAAGAAATCCTTTTTGGAACTCATGATTTAAATTGCACCTTTCTCGTCTTACGAAATATATAACCATGATAAAAACTTTTGAACTCACTAGGCGTTAGCCTAACCTTTTTATTTGTCGGCATGCGCAACATGTTTTGGTTGGGTTGTAGTTCTAGTGACGATGTGGAGAGTGGAGAGCTAGTTGTGTGCACAAGAAGTAAATAGCTTGGTGAAGTCTTCCGCATTTGGGGAATAGCAACTTGATTTTGGGGTTGAGTAAGACCCGACCTTGTGTAGTCTTGGCTAATGACTTAGGTTTTGGTTGTTGAAATAATAATGTTTTCTTGAGGTAATCCAAGATTGGTTTGTAGAAGGAATTTTATCCTTAATTAGTTATTTTATTGAAAATTTTATTTAGTTGCTCTTTCCAATTTTGAGGGTGTTACAAAGACCTTCTGTTACTTGACTTGCACCTTCGATTCTCTTTATGTTCAAACTCCCTGAATCTCATTTTTATGTTCATTTTACATTTTTTAGTAGATAGTGTTGTGATCTTTTACCCTATTCCAAAAAACCTTCACAACTTGCTTACTAGGTCATAGAAATCCTTCTCTTTGTTGAAACTAGAGTTGTAATACACATATTTAGTTACATTATTAGCATCTATCTTTCTCTGTATTTTTCTTTTGATTAGATTATAATACACAAATTTTCAATTATTATTTGTTGTTTTAGTTATTTGAGCCATTTACTACCTGTTATGGTGAAATTTGACAGGATTGTTGAACGAGTCTAATTATACTTTTGTGGGTTTAATTATACTGTATTTTATTCTTTGATTATCTTTGCATAGGTGAAATGGAAAGACAATGTAATGACTCTAAATACAAACACTCATAGTCAACCAATTGGATCGTCACATGTGATTAATTCGATGCACGAGTCTAACACTCATAGTCAACCAATTGGATCATCACCTGCGTATAATTCAGTGACTCAAGATGAAACTCAAATTAATGACGCCTTTGATAATAATGAAGTTGAATCGGGGTCTAGAAAGAGGAAAGCACGATCAGTAGTATGGAACCACGATCCGTAGTGTGGACACACGGAGGGACCGAAAGTGTAATTGTTTTATAATTAATAAAAATTATTCAAAAACGCTTCCCCTTTGAATCTAATACACGAGATTTTTTTTTCAAAAATTTAGAAAGATTCAACGTTCCTTCTGTTTTGCACAATCGCACTCACACAAACGTCGAGTAGAAAGGCTCGAGTCCACTTCGGCATCTGCCCTCTCTCTCTCTCTCTCTCTCTCTCTATCTCTCTCTCTCTCTCTCTCTCTCTCTCTCTCTCTCTCTCTCTCTCTCTCTCTCTCTTTCAGATTTTGTCTCAAAACCTAACTCAAATATAAAATTTTGCCCTACAATTGTTTAGTTATAAATATATGATGTTACACAATTATCAATTATGTTTACATTATTTCATTGATTTGTTTACATTATTTATTTGTTTGCCCTAAATTTTATACTAGTCAGTTGCCCTAAATTTGATTTTAGTCTTTACCGAAAATTGATTAGTTATACTATTATACAATTATAATTACATGAGTTCACTGATTTATTTGTTTGTTTTGAGTTTTTAAATTAGTCTTTACTAAAAAGCAAAAAAATTATCTCGAAATCAACCAAAAAAACTAAAAAAATGCTTCAAAATCACCACAAACTTAAAAAAAACTCTCTTGAAATCAACCAAAAACCTTTAAAAATCCCTCGAAATCAACCAATAACCTTAAGAAATACCTCGAAATCAATCGAAAAACTTAAAAGTCCCCCTAAGGTGGAATTCGGCTAAAACCACATCAAGCGCTTTGTGAGTATTTGATCCAATTTAGAGGTGCACCCGCTTGGCAAAATTTTGCGTCCACCATTGAACATGTCATGACAATGATGTAACGTTTTTCAAGGCGTGATGTGAGACGACAACTTTGTATACCATATATAAAATTAAATATATATACATACACACGCATATATGTCATATATATTATTCAATATGATAATGATATTTTAAAGATGACATTCATATTAGAAGAAGAAACTCATAAAGATTATTATATAAAAATACTTAAAATAGTCTTTGATTAAATATTCAAAATAGAACATAGGGTACTCTCACAACTTCATTATTAACCGTGAGTCCACGATGTGTATGAATTCGTAAAACTATGAGTAATGTGATTAATGAATTGGATCGTCACATGTGATTAATTCGATGCACGAGTCTAACACTCATAGTCAACCAATTGGATCATCACCAACGAATAATTCAGTGAGTCAAGATGAAACTCAAATTAATGATGCCTTTGATAATAATGAACTTGAATCGGGGTCTAGAAAGAGGAAAGCACGATCAGTAGTATGGAACCACGATCCGTAGTGTGGCCCACACGGAGAGACCGAAAGTGTAATTGTTTTATAATTAATAAAAATAATTCAAAAACTCTTCCCCTTTGAATCTAATACACGGGTTTTTGTTTTCAAAATTTTAGAAAGATACAGAATCTGAGAAGCTAGCTTATTCCAAAATCTCAGACGCAGCGTTCCTTCTCCTTTGCACAATCGCACTCACAGAGACGTCGAGTAGAAAGGCTCGAGTCCACTTTGGCGTCTACCCGATCACTCTCTCTCTCTCAAGCTCTCTCAAACTCACTCAATCTCACTCTCAATCTGTTCAGGTTTTGTCTCAAAACCTAACCCAAATATAAAATTTTGCCCTAAATTGTTTAGTTATAAACTTATAATGTTACACAATTATCAATTATGTTTACATGATAAATCATTGATTTGTTTCCATTATTTATTTGTTTGCCCAAAATTTGATACTAGTAAGTTGCCCTAAAGTCTTTACCCTAAATTGATTAGTTATACTATTATACAATTATATTTACATGAGTTCATTGATTTATTTACATGATTTATTTGTTTGTTTTGAGTTTTTAAAAAGCAAAAAGTTTATCTCGAAATCAACAAAAAAACTAAAAAATCCTTCAAAATCACCACAAACTTAAAAAAAACTCCCTTGAAATCAATCAAAACCTTTAAAATAATCCCTCGAAATCAACAAAAAACCTTAAAAAAAAATACATCGAAATCAATCGAAAAACTTAAAAAGTCCCCCGAAGGTGGAATTCGGCTAAAACCACATCAAGCGCTTTGCGGGTATTTGATCCAATTTAGTGGTTCACCCGCTCGGCAAAAGTTCGTGTGTCCGACATTGTACATGTCATGGCAACGATGTAACGTTTTTCAAGGCGTGATGTGAGACGACAACTTTGTATACCATATATAAAATTATATATACACACACACACATATAGGAGGCCATTCAAGGGAGAACTCGGTAGTTTGTGGTAACTATGAGATCCAATGTGAGCCACATATTAAGCAATAAATTAGAAAATTATTATTTTTGGTAAATTTTCTTGAAATTTAAATTAAAGAGCATTTTAGGCATTTTAAAAATCTTATCTCTCTTCTCTCCTCTCTCATCTATCCGTCCTCCGACCTCCTGTGATACCAAGATAAAGATGATGCACACTGTGATACACTCTGCAAAGCAACAAAATAAAGACGATGCACACTGTAATACCAATACCCAGTGTGATACAACCAAACCCCAAAATCAAAATCAAACCCACTGTGATACCCAACTAAACAAGAGTTTCACTTGTGATACCATGATACCGATAGTCATGATACAACCAAAATCAAAATCAAACCTACTGTGATACCCGTGTGTTACACCTAAACCCTAAAATCAAAATCAAACCATAATCATCAAAACTCAAAATCATAAATCGATCTCAAAATCAAACCCATTTTATGAACTCGAAGAAGGTATGTGGGGGGGGGGTGTGGAAGAATTTGTTCCGTCGTCTCCATCATACCGTTGCCGCCAACCCAAAAAATGGTGCAGTTGATGGTGACGGTGGGAGCGATTGTGGTCATGGTTGCAAAATCTTCCGTCGTCCTATCGCCGATCACCGATGATTGTGGGACAACTTGAGCCTTCTTGTTATTCAGCCCGAGAGGACATATGAGCAAACAAGGGACGTGATCGACGATCTGTTGCAGGTTCTAGATCCCGATCCAGATCTGGAAAACGAAGAAGATGAACTGCTGTTATCTGGAGAAAGAGATGGGTGATTTTTTTGTGGTCGGGAGAAAGAGAAGGAAGTCTCTTAGGTTTTAGGTATATGGGAGAGAGAGAATGAGAGGAGAGAGACATATTAAGAACTTGAATAAATATAATAAATTTATTAGTTGTAAAAAAAATAAATTTACCAATTTATCCTTTTACTTTATTTTAAAAATAAAAGTAATTATATTAAATGAATGACTCATATTGAATCTCACGGTTACATCAAACTACCTAGTTATCATTTGATTAGGCCCCCACACATGTATGTCTTATATATTATTCAATATGATATTGATATTTTAAAACTGACGTTCATTTTAGAAGAAGAAGAAGCTCATAAAGATTATTATATAAAAGTACTTAAAATAGTCTTTGATTAAAGAGAAATTAATTAAAATACCCTAAGTTTGACATTGACTTATCAAAATACCCCAAAAAGTTAAAAGTTTACCAAAATACCCTATTTTTCCGTGAAGGAAGCCCTCTATCGCGGGCAGGGACCAATTGTGAAATTTTTTGCAAGATAATTTACACTTTCAGTCCCCATCGCGGGCCTCAATCGCGGGCCAGGGACTGAAAGTGTAAATATTTCTTGCAAAAAATTTCACAATTGGTCCCTGCCCGTGATAGAGGGCTCCTTTCACGGAAAAATAGGGTATTTTGGTAAACTTTTAATTTTTTAAGGTATTTTGATAAGTCAATGTCAAACTTGGGGTATTTTAACGAAAGACTCTTGATTAAATATTCAAAATATAACATAGGGTAATCTCACAACTTCATATAACTTATTTATTTCGATATAAGTTGTCTGTCAGTTAAGGACACTCACCGCAAAAACTTCATAGAATAAATATATAACAATAATAAATAAAATTTATTTGTATAATAAACCTTTTGTTAAAATGCAATAATGTTAATTACTCGATTAATACTTATCTCTAACAACTTTTAAATCCTTAAATCGTTGACTCTTATTAATTAATCTTTATCTCTAACCACTTTAAATTCTCAAATCGTGGACTCTTATTAATTAATCTTATCTTCAACCACTTTCAAATCCTCAAATCATGAACTCCTTAAAAAAAACGTTATAGAAAAACATGATTGTTTTCTTAAAACCATATATTAAAATAAATTAAAACATTAAAATTGAGATATATAGCATTACCAGTAGGCATCTGGTATTGTTAAATACACGTTAGCTTAGCTGGTAGCATAAAAGTGGTTGTATTTAGCACTCCCTTGATTGAAACTATTTTAAACTATTTTGAATCACTTGCCAGTTGCCACCCCGATGGAAAGCAGAACCACAACCCAATTGGCAAATCTTTTGCAATTTTGCATCGACAAGAAATCCCGTATAAATGGAAAGCTCCTCCATGCTCATATCCTCCGTACTGGTCTATTTGCCGATACCTTTCTATCAAACCGCTTAATCGAGTTGTACCACAAATGTGGTCGCTTAATAACCGCACGCCGGGTGTTTGATAATATGCCACACAAGAACCTCTTTTCGTGGCACGCAGTGTTAAGTGCTTATTGCAAGACTGGTGACATAGACGAAGCACATAAGCTGTTTGATAAAATGCCCGAGAGAAACTCGGTGTCCTGGAACACTTTGATCAGTGCTTTAGTTCGTGGTGGGTCGGAGCAGAAAGCATTGAATTTGTATTACGACATGAACAAAGCGGGTTTCATGCCGACGAATTTTACGTTGGCAAGTGTCTTGAGTGCATGCGGAGCGTTGGTGGATTTGAAATGTGGTTGTGCGTGTCATGCGTTCGCCACTAAGATCGGTCTTGACAAGAATATATATGTTGGTAACGCTTTGTTAGGAATGTATGCAAAATGTGGGTCTATTGGGAATGCAATGAAGGCTTTTGAGGACTTGCCTGAAGTTAACGAGGTTTCTTATACGGCGATGATGGGAGCGTTAGGGGAGACTGATCACGTTGAGGAGGCTTTTCACATGTTTCGATCAATGCATAGAATTGGGATACAAGTTGATGCTATATCGTTGTCTAGCATCCTTGGTGTGTGTGCTAGAAGTGGGATTAACTCTGCTATAAACGGGAAACAGTTTCATGGCCTCACAATTAGACTTGGGTTCGAAAGAGATTTACACTTGAGTAATTCGTTGCTAGATATGTATGCAAAAGATGGAGATATGGATAGTGCTGAAATGGTGTTTAATAATTTACCAGAAGTTACTGTCGTTTCTTGGAATGTAATGATTGGTGGGTATGGCCAGAAATACCAAATTACGAAGGCAATAGAGTGCATGCGAAGAATGCAAAGTTTTGGTTTAGAACCAGATGATGTAACGTACATTAATATGTTTTCAGCATGTCTTAAATCAGGAGATATTGAAACTACACGAGAAATATTCAATAAGATGTCATGCCCAAGCTTAAGTTCTTGGAACGCTTTGCTTTCAGGGTATTCCCAGATCGGAAAGCATAAGGAGGCCGTTAGGCTTTTCAGAGATATGCAATTTCGTAATGTCAAAGGTGATGAAACTACGTTTGCCGTTATCTTTAGCTTATGTGCTTCTTTGGGGCTCGTTAAGGGTGGGAGACAAGTTCATGCCGTATCAATAAAGACTCTTGTTGACGATGATATTTATGTTGCTAGTGGACTTATTGGGATGTACTCAAAGTGTAATAAGATAGAGTTGGCGAAATGTATATTTGATAGAATAAGAGTACAAGATATAGTTTGTTGGAATTCTATGATGGCAGGATTATCGCAAAATAATCTTGATAACGAAGCGTTCGTGTTGTTCAAGAACATGTTGGAAAACGAGATGATTCCTACTCAATTCTCATATTCTACTGTACTAAGTTGTTGTGCCAAGTTATCGTCTATATCTCAAGGGAGGCAAGTTCATGCACAAGCTTTGAAAAATGAAACCGTAAATGATGTCATTGTTGGAAGCGCTCTAATTGATATGTATTCTAAATGTGGAGAAGTAGACGAAGCCCGATTGTTTTTTGACACAATGCCCATTAGGAACACCGTTACTTGGAATGAGATGATTCACGGATACGCGCAAAATGGACGTGGAGAGGAAGGTGTTTCTCTCTACGAAGACATGATTAATCAATCAGGTGAGAATTTCTCACCTGATGCGATAACATTTGTTGCAGTTTTGACTGCTTGTAGTCATTCGGGGTTAATTGATCATGGTGTTAGGATATTTAACTCGATGTTACAAGAACATGGAGTGGAACCGGTTTCGGATCACTACACTTGTGTAATTGATTCTTTGGGCCGTGGTGGTCGGTTTCATGAAGTGGAGGTTATTTTAGATAAGATGCCATATGTAAATGATCCAATTGTATGGGAAGTTCTTCTTAGTTGTTGTAGAGTGCATTCTAATGTAAGGTTAGCGAGGAGAGCAGCAGAGGAGCTTTTTCGGCTGAATCCACGTAATTCGGCTCCTTATGTGCTTTTAGCCAACATGTATTCTTCTATGGGAAGATGGGATGATGTAAGGAATATCAGGGAGTTGATGATTGAAAAGCAGGCGGTAAAAGATCCGGGGTACAGCTGGTTTGAACATAAAGATGGGATTCAGGAATTTAAGAATGATGATAATGTTAGGATGGTAGCTTAATTTGAAGCAGGAACTGATGAACCCTCTGTCCAGATCCTCCGATCACCATCATCTTCGTGGTGTTTTCCGGTAAGTAATTAATACTATTATATCTTGTATACATCTTCTTGTTGTGTGGATAAAATATGGTGTTATGGTAATTTGAGAGTTC